>JARHVA010000965.1:1800000-2337500 GCA_037957365.1 Torreya grandis | reverse complement strand
ATGGAGATGCCAACATGTGGCCCAAATCCCCCTTAGTTATATATTTATAATAAATTGGGTCAAATATGTATCTTGTGGACAAGTATATTAGGTAATGATTTGGCCTACATTGGGATTAGGTGTTATCCATTCATTATTACTAATATAGGTTTATATAAAGGAGAAGGATATGATTTTTAAGGATCTCAAGTAAGTGGAGATTATTCTATTTTGTATAATAACATTGGAGGAGTCCCCATTAAAGTGGTATTCCTATATTGGGAGATCTTGTGGAGGCATTCCTTCCCTAAGGAGTATTGTATGGTGTTGACCTAACTTAAGGTTATTTTTATATCTATAAATATATTTCATTATGGAATCTTTTCCCAAAAATATATATTTTTTTGTGTTGATCTTAACTTTATTCTTCATATTTTTTTGATTATTTAGATAGTGGTATTAGAGCTATGATTTGGGAAAGGAGGGAATTTATTTTTGGTAGATTTTGTAATATTGTACTTTTAAAATACATCTTACATATGGTATTTGTCTTCACATAAGGGTTTTATTAAGGTGATTTTTATGTGGATGGAAATATCATTTAAGTATATTTTCAAAAATTGGTCATACTAATGATTTTAAGGAATATCAAAGTAGATATGACCGTGTAAAGCTAACCCTATAAAATTGATTTCTGATAAATTTTTTTAGTGCAGAATTAGGGTAAAAACAATAAAATTCAAAGGTTTCATTTGTGATTATATATTTTTTAATTGAGAAAAATTTTACACCATTGGAAATATAATTTTAATATTTTTCTAAAAATGGTCACACTAAGGATTCAAGTAGTGTCAAGAGGGAAATGGTCATGCAAATTTGACCCTACAACCTTAATTTTTGGTAAATGTTTTTGGCACAAAATCATGGAAAAACAAGTCAAATTCAAAGGCTTTTTTATTCATTTTTTTATTTTTTTATTATGAAAATCCTTGTATAATTAAAATTTTGTTTTCAAGTTTTTTCTAAAAATTAGTCACACTAAAGATTCTGAGCAGTATTGAGGACGTTGTGTCCTTTCAAAATGGGCCTTTAGAATTTTAGATCTATCAAATTTTTAATGCATGATCATGGAAAAATATTCATATCTTTAATTTTAGGTAAGAAAATAAAGTGTGATTTTTTGAAATTAAAATACAATATTCATATGTAGTCGTCTACATGTCTTAATTCACAAATCTAAGGTGAGAAATAAAATCTAATGAATACTAGTATTCTTGAAGCCCTAGTTTTATGGATCATGAAGCTACCAATTAATTCTAGAGATAATGATAATAAGGATAGAGAATGGTGGATCCAATTAGGAAGGACTATTCTTGGAGTTTGGGATAGATATTTGGGATTTCAAGGCATTTTAAAAGTCAACAAAAAAATTGGTGGGATCAATTGAGTCTTTGAAAAATGATTATTCTTGGGAATAAATGGAACAATGTTTCTTAGATAGATGATACATAGTTGATCGAGATAACAAAGAAGCAGATGAGAAAGTAGATGAGAGTGATGAAATCAAAACTAAAGAGTAAGAAACTATGGATGAGGATATAGAGGAAGAAAATGTTGATGATGTAGAAGAAGAAGAACCACAAGGTGATGATGATAAAGATGAAAAGGAGTATGATACAAATGAAGAAGAATAAAAATAAAGTGATGTTGATGATGATAATGAAGTAGTTGAGGACAAGGGTTCAAATAGTTTATCTAAAAAAATGGAAGATTAAATATTTTTAATTTCATGGATGTATTCAAAGGAAGAAGGTCATTGTGTCCATAAACCCTAGCAATAAGTATAACTTAATCAACATGGATATGGTCCAACATCTATAGGTTCAAGTAAATAATATCAAGGAAGCAAAAGTAGATGGTAAGCATATTCAAATTTTTTAATATTTAAAGCTCGCTATTGACAAATGTGTTTTGAATTTATATTTTTATGCTTTGGAATGGATGGTTTGGTTATTGTTCTTAAAAATCATTGGTTAGAGATTTTGGTTACAATAAATATCAATGTATAGAATAATTTCATGAAACTTTGGTACAAGAGAAAGAAGGTCACTTTGCAATATATCACACTTATAAATGAATAAATAAAGTTTGAGGTAGAGCATGAGGATGAACATGAATATGGGGAAGAAGAGCATAAAGAATATTCAAAAAATAACAAGAATAAAAGAACACTTCCTATACTTGAGAGACAAAATCACTTTCAAAATAAAAAGGTGGAAGAGGCAAAGAAAGCATAATAATGGGTTGACAAGGTCAAAGTATCATAAAATTATGCAAAGTTTGAGTCATATAGACACCCACATCATCACGAGAGGAAACAATAATGAAGGCATGTCAGGGAACATCATAAAAACAATCACTATGACCATACAAGGAATCCAAGGAATAATCAACGTGGCTCTATATGGACTCAAAGGAGTAACAAATCTAATTTTTTTACTTATTTTGGATTGATTCAACCTAAATGATTTAAAATTAGGACTAATATAGATTATGTAAAATATAACAATAATACTTAATTTGAATCAAGAAATGAATAAAATGATATTTCACATAGAAGTTTTAAAATTGAAAAGCAAATAGGGGAGATGTACTTAGTTTATTTTTGTATTCTATCGGTCAACATAGTCATCACTAATTTTAAAAATGCTTTATGCATGCTTATATCAGAAGATTGTAGCTCAAACCCTTATTATACACTATTAGTAATAGTGTGACCCCTGTGACAACTAGTACTTTCTTGTCTTTATGGGTAGACTATGCAAATTTATAGCTCCTTATACCTATGTGCATGTACTTGTAGATGACTCCTATATGTCTATTTTTTTCTTCTCCTTCTATTCAAGCCCTAGTTATGTTTTCTACCATAAAATGACCCTTAAAAAATGGGTTAGTACTTTGGGTTGGATAACCCAAATCACTCCCCGCTAAGTGATTAAGTGTTTATTACATTCTAAGTTTTGAAAGAGGGCTCAAACTACACATAATTCTCCCACCAATATGTGTGTGCAACATCATGATCAATCTAGAATGCAATTTGGTGTTTGTATTTTGACACTTAGCACATGCAACTTTGAATTTAATGTGTATTCAAAATTAGCTCCAGGGTTTATCCTTTGATGAATTTCATATTTGTATGCCTTTGTGATAATTTCTCAAGAGAGTGTTAGTTGATTTCTCAAGGTGATTTCCATGTAATGACCAATTCCCCAATAATCTTAGAATTGATTTGTATATATAGATGACTCTTTATTATTTCCCACCATCAAAAATCCATGAAATATGTTTAAGCCTACCTAATGGAAAATTCCCAATTTTATAAATATTCATTAGATGTTCTTGGAAACTGTCAACAAAGGTAGACACCTATGGTAAATTATAACCATCCAACTATTGTCAATACTATCCCCAATTTGAATCAATGTATCCAACCAACAGAGTAGAACCCCTAGTGTAGTGTAATCCAAAATGAGTAGTGCCTCATAGATATCTCAAAATCCTCTTAGTACCCTACCAATGACTATCATGAGGGTCATGTGCAAACCTAGATACAAGCCCAAATGCAAATGAAATGTTGGGGTAAGTATGGGTCAAATACATAAGACTCCCAACCATCTGTCTATATAATATAAGATCATAAAGTGGAGTAGTAAAAGAGGTAGTGAGAGTCACACCATACTAAAAAGGAGGACTTGGCTTGCAATCAGCCATGACAAAATGCTAAAGTATATCAAATGTGCACTTTTGTTGACTCAAATATATCCTTGTATCTAACTGTGAAATCTATAGACCAAGGAAGAAATACAGAAGGACAAGATCTATCATGTTGAACTATGCTGAAAGTGCCTACTAAATAGTCTAAATCTAAGATGAGGAGCTGCCTATGAGAAGTAGATCATCAACATACAAGACCAGAATAACAATATCCTCATCATTAAACTGAATATACACTATCAAATTAGAATGGCAGTGAACAAAACTAGTAGAGAGAAGAAATGAATCCATCTTCTCATAACAAGTTTGAGGAGCCTATTTGAGACTGTAAAGAGACGTCCTAAGTTGACAAATAAGAGAATAATTGTGAAATAACCCAATAGGATACTCCATATATATTTTCTCATGCAAGTATCCATGCAAGAAATTGTGATCTAAGAATTTGACTCAAGAGAGGATGGTTAGTATGTTGTTAGTTTCAAAATTAAAAAAATGAAAGAAACACACTAACATAACATATCTAGGCCTAGACACTAGGGAAAGCTTAGTTAACAAACATGAATAAAAAACACAACTAAAATGCAAAATAAACCTGCTTTTACCTTCCTTATATGCTCCAAAATGCTTGTTTTAGTGGCTTGTTTGGCTTTTGCTCATGAAGTCCTCATCAATGGAAGCTTGGCTACCTCCATCTCTCGTTGGCACCTTTGGCTTTGGCTTGGCTTGGCTTGGCTTGGAATCAATTTGGCATGGTAAAAATAATTAAAATGGCTTCTTAAAGATATTTTTTCATTATAACTTTTCACCAAAATAACTTAAAAATGATGTTCATGGCCTCTCTATTTATAGATTTTTGAGATTGATCAAAATCAACCTGAACCTTCCATCTCAGGATTGAGATGTGTGGCTAAAGATTAATTCAAATTTTTGAATTAATTTTATAATTATCCTCATCATGAAATTGGAAGAATGGGAAATTAAGAGGCATGGAGGGCATCATGGAAGGTATTGATGAGGCATGGAGGGCATAAATCTTGATATTTGTGGCATTTATGGCCTAGGGATGTCTTCCCAAGAAATGAGGCCACCTGATGATGTAGATATTCAATATTCATTTCCAAAAATAAGTATTTAACAAGTTTCCATGGAATTATTGATTAGGCTCTAATTTAGTTTAATAATCTCTTAAGCATGATTAAGCACTTTATGCACAAATTACTCAGATTGATCAGAATGCCTTGTTATTGGTCCAAAATTTGATTGGATTAGAATTGGAAGGTGATGTTAGATGCATTGGATCTATATTCCCATTTAGGATGTTACTAACAATAAATAACAAATGCACATGTATCATGTAAGATATTTGATTAGAAAGAGCAATCTAGAGCATCAAGGTGCAAAATTGGCATTTTGACTCAAAATGATCTGATCAAAGTTAGTTGGCCCATAAATTACATTGCCCCATTTAGGGATACCCTGGCCAAAATCAGCACTTGAATATATCAATTTCAACTTATTTAATTCAATTTAGTGTTTTTAGGACAAAATGTGCACTTTGGGTGGAAATTGGTCAAAATCTTGGTTGGAGGATATCGGTGGATAGATTTAGGTGTCTATAATTTGCCCCTATTTGGGAAGGTGGTGCAAGCTATAGGCAGCTCCTGGTCGACTCCTAACTGATGTCAGTCAGTTCAGACCGATGTCAGCGACTGTGTAACTCTAGCAACCTTTGCATTTGCTCATCTAGGGTAGCTTTTAGCTCCACACCTCAACAATCTCCCACTTGGAGATATACAGCTGCACCTGTACCTGTACAACAACATCCTCTAGCTTGTTTCTCCATCTTCAAGCTCAATCTTGAAGACCAACAAAAGTTGAATGAAGATCCAAATTTTCCTTTGTTACTGGCTTTGTTAACATATCAGTAGGGTTCTTATCTGTATGGATCTTTTCTAGCTTCAACTCACCATCCTCCAATACTTGTCTAATGAAGTGGTACCTAAGTTGTATATGTTTGGTTCTTGAATGAAAGGTTAAATTTTTTGCCAAATGAATTACACTTTGACTATCACTGTACAATTTGCAACTCTCTTGCTCCTTCCCCAACTCTTCCATGAACCGAGTCATCCATATCACCTCTTTGCTAGCCTCTATGACTGCAATGTATTATGCCTCTGTAGTAGACAAGGCAACAGCCTTCTATAACTTTGAAATCCAACTAACTACCATACCACCAATAGTGAACACATATCCTGTGGTGCTTCTCCTGCCATCCAAGTCACTTGCCATATCTGAATCTACATATCCATGTAGAGAAGTGTCTGACCCTCCATAGCATAAATGCCTACTACTGAACCCTCTCAGATATTTGAGAATCCACTGAACTGCTTTTCAGTGTTCCTTTCCTAGATTGGCCATAAACTTACTGATAACTCCCACTGCTTGGGAAATATCAGGTCTACTACATACCATTACATACATTAAACTCCCAACTATTGAAGCATATGGAACTCTACTCATGTACTCAACTTCATCATGTGATTTAGGACACTATTCTTTACTCAACTTGAAGTGTCCAGCCCTAGGTGTGCTTACTAGTTTTGCATCCTGCATATTAAACCTCTCCAACACCTTGTTCACATAATCCTCTTGAGAAAAAATCAAACTGTGATTTTTCCTATCTCTCTTAATACTCATGCCAAAGATTTTATTTTTAGCTCCTAAATCCTTCATGGCAAATGTGTGAGCTAATTTTACCTTAAGCTCATTAATATCCTACATGTGTGAACCTGTAACAAGCATATCATCTACATATAGTAACAGGATAATATAATTACCATTATCCAATCTTTTAAAATAAACACAATGGTCAAATTGACATCTACTAAAGCCATGCTCTGTCATAAACCTATCAAACCTCAAATACCATTGTCTTGGAGCCTACTTAAAACCATATAAGCTTTTCTTCAAGCTACACACAAGTTTTTCCTTACCTTTGACCTCAAAACCTTCTCGCTGATCCATATATATTTTTTCATCCAAATCTCCATGAATAAACATTGTCTTAACATCAAGTTGCTCAAGATGCAAATCCTCAATAGCAACTAAAGACAATACAGTCTGAATAGAAGTCATTTTTACTACATGACAAAAAATTTCACCAAAATCAATACCTAGTTTCTGTGCAAATTCCTTTACTACCAACCTAGCCTTATGTCTCATTTGTCCATTCTCACCTTCCTTTAACCTATAAACTCATTTGTTTTTCAGTGCTTTCTTTCTGGCTGGCAACTCAACCAAATCCCATCTTTGGTTCTTTTCCAAGGAATCAATTTTCTCATTCATGCCATGCTCCAACTATTTTCAAGATTCTACCTGCATTGCCTCATCAAAATTTTTTGGTTTTTCACTATTAGTGAGCAACAAGTAGAATAAAGAAGGGGAATATCGAATTGGAGGTTTACTTACCCTTTCTGACATCCTCATGGGCATTTGAGACTCATTCACTACTTTTTGTCTGCCCAAATTCTCTGTTAGTGACTGATCTCGGTCATCTCTTGGTCTGTAGTTGACCGACGTCGATTCCACATGACCGACGTCGATTCTTGCCTAATCGACATCAGTTACTATCTGATCGATGTTGGTTTTTGTCTGACCAACATTGGTTCCTGCCTAACTGACGTTGGTGTCTATTTTTTTGTGTGAAAATTCTTCCCCGTGAGCTCATTTTGGATCATCACCTCATCCAAATCAACATTGCCCTGCTCAGTATTATTTATCTTCTTGAGCTGATCACTGTACATCACCTTCTCATTAAAAACAACATCATGGATTCTAATTATTTTATTAGTTCCTAGATTCCATAATTGGAATCCAAAATCTCTAGAGCCATAACCAATAAAAGTGCACCGCATAGATTTAACATCCAGCTTCTTTCTATTTTATTTATCAATGTGCATAAAAGCTTCAGAACTAAAAACTCTGAAAAATGAGAGATCTACCTTTTTACCTATCCAAACCTCTTCTGAAATTCCACCATCTAGAGCAGTAGAAGGTCCTCTATTAATCAGGTAAACCACAGTATCTACAGCTTCTACCCAAAACTGTAAGGGCAAACCAATATGCAACCTCATATTCCATGCACACTCCATTATTATTCTGTTCATCCTTTCAACAACTCCATTTTGCTGAGGTGTCCTTAGAACAATCCTTTCCCTATGTATTCCACTCATAGAATAGTAAATGTTAAACTTATAGCTACAGTACTCACCACCATTATCAAATCTAAGGCACTTCAATCTCAAACCTGTTTCATTTTCAACCAAAGCTTTCTATTTCTTAAATGTGTCAAAAATATCAGATTTCCTCTTTATGCAATAAACCCATACCTTTCTTGTATCATCATCAATGAAAGAAACATAATATTGTGATCCTCCAATAGAAGCTACCTGAGCTGGTCCCCACATGTCTGTGTGAACAAGCTCCAACTTGTGCTTCTTCTTTGTTGACCTAGTTTTGAGAAATCTCACTCTCTTCTGTTTCCCAAAAATACAATGCTCACAGAAATCTAGATCTATGCTTTTCAAATCTGAAAGCTTACCTTTTGACTTAAGAATAGTCATTCCCTTCTCACTCATGTGGCCAAGCCTACAGTGCCACAACTTTGCATCTACATCTGAAGTAGATAAAACAGAAAGAGAATAATCAGTAATACAATTACATAAATAGAGAGTACCTACTATCTTACCTCTGGCTAATACAAGTGCACCCTTGGAAACCTTCCAAGATTCAGCTGTGAGAGTTACTGTGCAACCCTCATCCCCCAACTTTCCTGTAGAAATCAAATTTCTCTTCAGGATGGGTACATGCATGACATCCTTCAACACCCATGTGTTGTCATTCTACAATTTCAGGTGCACTTTTCCTTTGCCAACAATTTTACAAGGCTCATCATCCCCTAAATAAACTATTCCAAAATCTCTATGGACATAATCATTGAAAAATTCTCTATTTGGGGTTGCATGGAAAGAGGCACCAGAATCTAAAACCCAACATTCTATTTTATTATTCAAAGAAAATATAAGAGCATCTTGTGCAACAATACCTGCAACTTTTGCTTTTTCTTTACCTTCATGCTGATTTTCTTCTTTAACCTTCAACTAGAAATCTTTCTTTGCATGCCCTATCTTTCCACAATTCTAGCAGGTTATTTTCTTTTTATTTCTAGATTTGGATCTACTTCTCATCATTGACTTTGACCTTGATCTCCCTTGCTTGCCCTTCTCTTTTTACCTTCCCCTGCTTTCAATACTTAAAGCATTCTCTGATGTTTCTCCTATGCTTTTTCTATGAGTTTCTTCATTCAAGATTACACTAACAACATCATCAACTTTCAAGATATTTGAAGCAGATGCAGTATTACTAACTGTCATTACCAAACTATGCCAACTTTCAGGTAAAGAGCATAAAATTAAGAGAGCCTTAATTTCATCATCAAAAACTATTTTGACTGAATTTAACTGATTTACTATTGCATGGAAATCATTAAGATGACTAGAGACAGATCCACCTTCCTGCATTTGCAAATTAAAAAATTACTTCATAAGATATACCTTATTCAAAACTGAGGGCTTTTCATATAAATTTGCCAAAGTATCTATTAACTCTACCGTTGTCTTTGCCTGTGATAAGTTGGAAATCACAAAAGATGCCAAGCTCAACCTTATAGATCCAAGAGCCTTTCTATCAAGAACATTCCAATCTTCATCTTACATATCTATGGGCTTGCTTGAAACCCCACCCAATGATAAGTACAGATCTTTCTGATACAGATAATCTTCTGTCTACATCCTCCATAATTGATAATTCTTGCCGTTGAACTTCTCTATTCTTAGTTTACTTTCTTCTGCCATTGCTTTACTCCCACTCAATTAGAAACCCCTGAGAGTGACCTATAATCAACAAACACTAAACAGATCTGATACCACCTATTAGTGAACCCAAGCTCTGATACCACTTGTTAGGATCTTACATATACAATTCATTACTTTTGTGTAAACAACTAAACACATAATTAAACCAGAATAATAAGTAACTAGAAATCAGAATCAACAAAGAATAAGAGATACAAGAAATAATGAAAACTTGTATTAAACTCTTCTAGAAAGAAATACAATTGAAAAAATTTCTCTTTCTTCCATATCTCTCAGATGTACAAATCTCTTTCCCTCAAGAGTTCTCTCTCACAATTACAAACACAATTCAGCTACTTGAATTGATTCACCCTTTTTATCATACACAAGCTATGAAGATCTATCCCTATTATATAGAATTAAGGATCATAAGCTATGCATTCTCCACCATTAGATACACCTCTTAATCAAAGATTCAAATCAGTCCTGCCAAAAATAGAAACGCAGACTCAACACTAACAGTTAAACTTATCATGCAAACAATCTATTCATCCACAAAAATAGACTTTTAGAATGCACAGGTGACCGACGTCAGTCCCTGTCTGCCTGCATATGACCGACGTTAGCTGATCCATAATCAACATCGACAGCTCTTACTCGACTCCTAATCAATGTCGATCGGTCCTGATCGATGTCGGTGACTGTGTAACTCCAACAACCTCTGCATTTGCTCATTTGGTGTAGCTTTTAGCTCCACACCTCAACACAATATTCATTTCCAAAAATAAGTATTTAACAAGTTTCCATAGAATTATTGATTAGGCTCTAATTTTGTTTAATAGTCTTTTAAGCATGATTAAGCACTTTATGCACAAATTACTCAGATTGATCAGAATGCCTTGTTATTGGTCCAAAATTTGATTGGATTAAAATTAGAAGGTGATGTTAGATGCATTGGATCTATATTCCCATTTAGGATGTTACTAACAATAAATAACAAATGCACATGTATCGTGTAAGATATTTTATTAGAAAGAGCAATCCAGAGCACCAAAGTGCAAAATTGGTATTTTGACTCAAAATGATCTGATCAAAGTTAGTTGGCTCATAAATTACATTGCCCTATTTAGGGATACCCTGGCCAAAATCAGCACTTGAATATATCAATTTCAACTTATTTAATTCAATTTAGTGTTTTTAGGCCAAAATGTGCACTTTGGATGGAAATTGGTCAAAATCTTGGTTGGAGGCTATCGGTGGATAGATTTAGGTGTCTACAATTTGCTCCTATTTGGGAAGGTGGTGCAAGCTATAGGCAGCTCCTGGTCAACTCCTAACTGATGTCGGTCAGTCTTGGTCGATGTCAGTGACTGTGTAACTCCACAACCTTTGCATTTGCTCATTTGGTGTAGTTTTAGCTTCACACCTCAACAATCTCCCACTTGGAGATAAACAGCTGCACCTGTACCTGTACAACAACATCCTCTAGCTTGTTTCTCCATTTTCAAGCTCAATCTTGAAGACCAACAAAAGTTGAATAAAAATTTAACTTTTTCTTTGTTACTGGCTTTGTTAACATATCAGTAGGGTTCTTATCTGTATGGATCTTTTCTAGCTTCAACTCACCATCCTCCAATACTTGTCTAATGAAGTGGTACCTAAGCTGTATATGTTTGGTTCTTGAATGAAAGGTTAAATTCTTTGCCAAATGAATTGCACTTTGACTATCACTGTACAATCTGTAACTCTCTTGCTCCTTCCCCAACTCTTCCATGAATCGAGTCATCCATATCACCTCTTTGCTAGCCTCTGTGACTGCAATGTATTATGCCTCTGTAGTAGACAAGGCAACAACCTTCTGTAACTTTGAAATTTAGCTAACTACCGTACCACCAATAGTGAACACATATCTTGTGGTGCTTCTCCTGCCATCCAAGTCACCTGCCATATCCAAATCGACATATCCATGTAGAGAAGTATCTGACCCTCCATAGCATAAATGCCTACTGTTGGTCCCTCTCAGATATTTGAGAATCCACTGAACTACTTTCTAGTGTTTCTTTCCTAGATTGGCCATAAACTTACTAACAACTCCCACTACTTGAGAAATATCAGGTCTAGTACATACCATTACATACATTAAACTCCCAACTGTTGAAGCATATGAAACTCTACTCATGTACTCAACCTCATCATGTGATTTAAGACACTATTCTTTACTCAACTTGAAGTGTCCAGCCCTAGGTGTGCTTACCAATTTTACATCCTGCATATTAAACCTCTCCAACACCTTGTTCACATAATCCTCTTGAGACAAAATCAAACTGTGATTTTTCTTGTCTCTCTTAATACTCATGCCAAGGATTTTTTTTTTTGCTCCTAAATCCTTCATGGCAAATGTGTGAGCTAATTTTACCTTAAGCTCATTAATATCCTACATGTGTGAACCTGCAACAAGCATATCATCTACATATAGTAACATGATAATATAATTACCATTATCTAATCTTTTAAAATAAACACAATGGTCAGATTGACATCTACTAAAGCCATGCTCTGTCATAAACCTATCAAACCTCAAATACCATTGTCTTGGAGCCTACTTAAGACCATATAAGCTTTTCTTCAACCTACACACAAGTTTTTCCTTACCTTTGACCTCAAAACCTTCTCGCTAATCCATATATATTTTTTCATCCAAATCTCCATGAATAAACATTGTCTTAACATCAAGTTGCTCAACATGTAAATCCTCAATAGCAACTAAAGACAATACAGTCTGAATAGAAGTCATTTTTACTACATGACAAAAAAATTTACCAAAATCAATACCTAGTTTTTGTGCAAATCTCTTTACTACCAACCTGGCCTTATGTCTCATTTATCCATTCTCACCTTCCTTTAACCTATAAACCCATTTCTTTTTCAGTGCTTTTTTTTCGACTGGCAACTCAACCAAATCCCATGTTTGGTTCTTTTCCAAGGAATCAAGTTCCTCATTCATGCCATGCTCCCACTATTTTTAGGATTGTACCTGCATTGCCTCATCAAAACTTTTTGGTTTTTCACTATTAGTGAGCAACAAGTAGAATCAAGAAGGGAAATATCGAATTGAAGGTTTACTTACCCTTTCTGACATCCTCATGGGCATTTGAGACTCATTCACTACTTATTGTCCACCCAAATTCTTTGTCAGTGACCGATCCCAGTCATCTCTTGGTCTGTAGTTGACCGACATTGATTCCACATGATTGACGTCGATTCTTGCCTAATCAACATCGGTTACTGTCTAATCGACGTCAGTTTTTATCTGACCAACATTGGTTCTTGCCTGACTGACATTGGTGTCTATGTTTTTCTGTGTAAAAATTCTTCCCCGTGAGCTCATTTTGGATCATCACCTCATCCAAATCAACATTGCCCTTCTTAGTATTATTTAGCTTCTTGAGCTGATCACTGTACATCACCTTCTCATTGAAAACAACATCATGGCTTCTAATTATTTTGTTAATTCCTAGATTCCACAACTGGAATCTGAAATCTTCAGAGCCATAACCAATAAAAGTGCACCACATAGATTTAGCATCCAGCTTCTTTCTATTTTTTATCAATGTGCATAAAAGCTTCAGAACTAAAAACTTTGAGAAATGAAAGATCTACCTTTTTACCTATCTAAGACTCTTCTAGAATTCCACCATCCAGAGCAGTAGAAGGTCCTCTGTTAATCAGGTAAACCACAGTATCTACAGCTTTTGCCCAAAACTGTAAGGGCAAACCAATATGCAACCTCATACTCCGTGCACGCTCCATTATTGTTCTGTTCATCCTTTCAACAACGCCATTTTGCTGAGGTGTCCTTGGAACCATCCTTTTCCTACGTATTCCACTCATAAAATAGAACTGTTAAACTTATAGCTGTAGTACTCACCACCATTGTCAAATCTAAGGCACTTCAATCTCAAACCTATTTCATTCTCAACCAAAGCTTTCCATTTCTTAAATGTGTCAAAAATATCAGATTTCCTCTTTATGCAATAAGCCCATAACTTTCTTGTAGCATCATCAATGAAAGAAACATAATACTGTGATCCTCCAATAGAAGCTACCTGAGCTGGTCCCCATATGTCTATGTGAACAAGCTCCAACTTGTGCTTCTTCTTTGTTAACCTAGTTTTGAGAAATCTCACTCTCTTCTGTTTCCCAAAAATACAATGCTCACAGAAATCTAGATCTATGCTTTTCAAATCTAAAAGCTTACCTTTTGACTTAAGAACAGTCATTCCCTTCTCACTCATGTGGCCAAGCCTACAGTGCCACAACTTTGCATCTACATCTGAAGTAGATAAAATAGAAGGAGAATAATTAGTAATATAATTACATAAATAGAGAGTACCTACTCTCTTACCTCTGGCTAATACAAGTGCACCTTTGGAAACCTTCCAAGATTCAGTTGTGAGAGTTACTGTGCAACCCTCATCCTCCAACTTTCCTACAGAAATCAAATTCCTCTTCAGGATGGGTACATGCATGACATCCTTCAACACCCATGTGTTGCCATTCTACAATTTCAGGTGCACTTTTCCTTTGCCAACAATTTTACAAGGCTCATCATCCCCTAAATAAACTATTCCAAAATCTCTATGGACATAATCATTAAAAAATTCTCTATTTGGGGTTGCATGAAAAGAGGCACCAGAATCTAAAACCCAATATTCTCTTTTATTATCCAAAGAAACTATAAGAGCATCTTGTGCAACAATACCTGTAACTTTTGCTTCTTCTTTACCTTCATGCTAATTTTCTTCTTTAACCTTCAACTAGAAATCTTTCTTTGAATGCCCTATCTTTCCACAGTTCTAGCAGGTTATTTTCCTTCTATTTTTGGATTTGGAACTACTTCTCATCTTTGACTTTGACCTTGATCTCCCTTGCTTGCCCTTCTCTTTTTGCCTTCCCCTGCTTTCAATACTTAAAGCATTCCCTGATGTTTCCCTTGTGCTTTTCCTGTGAGTTTCTTCATTCAAGATTACACTAACAACATCATCAACTTTCAAGATATTTGAAGCAGATGCAGTATTACTATCTGTCATTACCAAACTATGCTAACTTTCAGGTAAAGAGCATAAAATTAAGAGAGCCTTAATTTCATCATAAAAAACTATTTTGACTGAATTTAACTAATTTACTATTGCATGGAAATCATTAAGATGACTAGAGACAAATCCACCTTCCTGCATTTGCAAATTAAATAATTACTTCATAAGATATGCCTTATTCAAAGCTGAGGGCTTTTCATATAAATTTGCCAAAGTATCCATTAACTCTACCGTTGTCTTTGCCTATGATAAGTTGAAAATCACAGAAGATGCCAAGCTCAACCTTATAGATCCAAGAGCCTTTCTATCAAGAACATTCCATTATTCATCTTGCATATCTATGGGCTTGCTTGAAACTCCACCCAACGATAAGTACAAATCTTTCTGATACAGATAATCTTCTATCTGCATCCTTTATAATTGATAATTTTTGCCGTTGAACTTCTCCATTCTTAGTTTACTTTTTTTTGCCATTGCTTTACTCCCACTCAATCAAAAACCCCTGAGAGTGACCTATAATCAACAAACACTAAATAGATTTGATACCACCTATTAGTGAACCCAAGCTCTGATACCACTTGTTAGGATCTTACAAATACAATTGATTACTTTTGTGTAAACAACTAAACACATAATTAAACTAGAATAATAAGTAACTAGAAATCAGAATCAACAAAGAATAAGGGATAAAAGAAATAATGAAAACTTGTATTAAACTCTTCTAGAAAGAAATACAATTGAAAAAATCTCTTTTTCTTCCACATCTCTCAGAGGTACAAATCTCTTTCCCTCAAGAGTTCTCTCTCACAATTACAAACATAATTCAGCTACTTGAATTGATTCACCTTTTTTCTCATACACAAGCTATGAAGATCTATCCCTATTATATAGAATTAGGGATCATGAGCTATGCATTCTCCACCATTAGATACACCTCTTAATCAAAGATTCAAATCAGTCCTGCCAAAAATAGAAATGCAGACTCAACACTAACAGTTAAACTTATCATGCAAACAATCTATTCATCCACAAAAATAGACTTTTAGAATGCACAGGTGATCGACGTCAATCCCTATCTGCCTGCATATGACCGATGTTAGCCAATCCATAACCGACGCTGACAGCTCCTACTCGACTCCTAATCGACGTCGGTCGGTCTTGATCGATGTCGGTGACTGTGTAACTCTAGCAACCTCTGCATTTGCTCATCTGGTGTAGCTTTTAGCTCCACACCTCAACACAATATTCATTTTCAAAAATAAGTATTTAACAAGTTTCCATAGAATTATTAATTAGGCTCTAATTTAGTTTAATAATATCTTAAGCATGATTAAGTACTTTATGCACAAATTACTCAGATTGATCAGAATGCCTTGTTATTGGTCCAAAATTTGATTGGATTAGAATTGGAAGGTGATGTTAGATGCATTAGATCTATATTCCCATTTAGGATGTTACTAACAATAAATAACAAATGCACATGTATCATGTAAAATATTTTATTAGAAAGAGCAATCCAGAGCACCAAGGTGTAAAATTGGCATTTTGACTCAAAATAATCTGATCAAAGTTAGTTGGCCCATAAATTACATTTCCCCATTTAGGGATACCCTGGCCAAAATCAGCACTTGAATATATCAATTTTAACTTATTTAATTCAATTTAGTTTTTTTAGGCCAAAATGTGCACTTTGGGTGGAAATTGGTCAAAATCTTGGTTGGAGGCTATCGATGGATAGATTTAGGTGTCTACAATTTGCCCCTATTTGGGAAGGTGGTGCAAGCTATAAGCACAATAATGTCTTCTCAAAGAATAAAAAGATCCTATATGCCTACAACTGCAATGATGATAAACTAATTGTATGATGCCCCCTCAAGGGAATGGTTGGCACAAGTAAGTCAGCAAACGGTCCCTCAAAAAGAAAGAATCAAAATGAGAGGACCAAAAAAAGGAAAGATGATGTGGTGAAAAACACAATGATAGTGAAAAAATAGTCAAAATAATTGAGAATGTAAGTGAGATGGTGTACAATGGTTTTTCTAAAGGTGGTTATAAACATTATACCCCGATAGTGTCAATGTGGTATGATAACACAATGATTTGCCCAAAGGCAGTTATAATCATTAAGAAGATGGAGTTGCCCTAGTTAAGAAAGACAAACAAGAGAATAGCATGCGCCTGTATAGGTAGAAAAAATAAAGTGGTGACAACACAATGATTTGCCCAAAGGTAGTTATAATCATTAAAAAATATAGGTGGAATGGTGTACAATGATTTTCCCATAGGTGGTTATAATCATTAGACCTTGATTCTAAAAAACATGATATACTTGGTCAATGATAATGATAACTTAACATAGAGGGTAATGATGAATTGGAACAACCTACTAGTAGTGAGATGTTCATCTAAACTAATAAAGATTGAAATTATTTCATGGTTAATTATTCTATTTGGGATATGATTGGGGGTGAATCAGGATGTTAGTGTTGAACAGATGCTGCCATTAATGAATAGACTTCTTCAATATTAGGTTTGTTATGACACATATCGATAGGCATTATGGTATAACATCATGAGGACTTGGCCAAAATATACATAAGGACTAACTCCCATAATCTAACACTCAATAGAAAACAATGCACCAATGATAGAAACCATGATGACAATGTAAACATATGAATATGGATGGATTCAAGTGTAAGTGTGGGTAAGGAATCAACCAATGAACACACATAAATTGAATCAAGGCAACAATGGTAAAAGCAAACAAATAAATAGACAAACAAACAAAATAAGCAAAAACAAACAAACAATGCAATAGAAACCATATGAATATTGCCCCTAGAAAATAGGTAATAACTTAATAAATGAACAAATGAGGGAATAGAAGAAAAGGAAATGGGTGGCTGAGCTATCTTGATATGCACTAGGCAAGTGGACATTGCCTACATAGTTCCATGGATGTAATATTCAATAAAAAACTTCAAGTCTAATATAGTTCTCCCAAGGAATGGGAAGAATGTGATAACTGATGAAAACAAATAGAATGGATGTGATAGAAGAAAAGGAATGGTCTTGAAAAATGGCAAGTGTGTGAGAGAAAAAGGCCAAAAAGGATGGGGAAACGAAATGACAAGTGATTTGCTTATAACTTAGTTCCTAAAATCCTTAAATCAAAGAAGTGGTCAATGCTTTTGTTCTTTTTTAACAATTTTTCAAATATTTTTGAAATTTTTTGAAGTATCTCAACTCAATCAAGAATGATGAGACACTTAAATGGTTCAAGCTCACAAAACAACGAGATCATTTAAACTAAGGTTGCTCATAAAATGGTAAGAGTGTGGCTTAGGTTACTCACAAAATGGTGAGAGCATGGCTAGAGGGTGACTAAGCTAACCTCAACAAGTAT
Organism: Torreya grandis; assembly: GCA_037957365.1. Taxonomy (NCBI): domain Eukaryota; kingdom Viridiplantae; phylum Streptophyta; class Pinopsida; order Cupressales; family Taxaceae; genus Torreya; species Torreya grandis. The sequence goes on along the minus strand of JARHVA010000965.1, from coordinate 2,319,330 downwards.
CGATTGTTGCCTACATAGTCCCAGAGTAGGACCTTAAGTCACTATAGTTCTACCCTTACAATAGAGGAATTTGACTAGTGTAGTAGTCAATTCAAACAAAATAAACACAGTTGGTAAAAAGGCATAGTATGACAAAAAGTGGCAAGTTGGTACGTCAAGGCTTAATGTTGCCCCTAGTTTTCCCATAAGTAGTTATAACTAGGAAAAAATGACATAGATCAATTATACTAATTTTTCCAAAGGTGGTTATAATTAGTATCAAGATCGATGGTAAGAAAGGAATAACAAACGAAGGATGCAACTATGATCTCTATCAAAAGTATGTGAACTAACTGATGAAACTGATCAGATACCTTAATGCTAAAAATGCATAATGAATGGTAAAAACCAAGGTCAAATAGGTTAGGATTTAAAACACACTGGGCTAATAGGTCAGAAGCAAAAAGTGGATATAGCTAAGAGGATGGATAAGGATGATACTTTTACAAATAAGAATAGTGATAAAATGGCATAACTAAAATGGTCCTTACAAATAATACACCTTAGGGCTCAAGCATAATACCACTTGAGATGAATAATATTCATCTACTCAAGAAGTTCATCTCCATCTAGTGCAGCAATCATGTATGCTCTTGATCCATAATAAGTAGTAATGATGAAAGGCCCTATCTAGTTTGGTTTGAATTTTCCTTTATGCTTCTTCTTAGCCATGGTATTATTTTGGTTTTCTTTAAGAACAAGATCACCAAGTTCAAATGTTCTATACTTAACACATTGATTATAGTGGCCTTTGAGTCAGTTTTTATATGCTTGAAGATTGTTGAGCATGGCTGTGTATTTCTCATCAAGTAGGTCTAGCTCTTGTAGGTTAAATACTCGATATTTATGATCATCCAAGACATGTTTGAAAGAGTTACGTAGTGAAGGCAATTCAACCTTAATGGGAAGGATGGATTCAATACCATAAATAAGTAAGTATGGAGTGGTTCTTGTGGGGGTACAATGATTGGTATAGTACGCCCAAAGGGCAGGGAATATCTGTAGGTGACAATCGTGACTGGCATCATTGACAATCTTTTTGAGAATATTGATAATGGTTCTATTAGATGCCTTAGCTTGGCCATTAACTTGAGGGTAATATGATGTAGAAAAATGTTATGTGATGTTATATTCAGTACATAGCTGATCTACATCCTTATTCTTGAATGATCCTCCATTATCAGATATAATGTTAGAGGGGATACCGTAGTGGAAAATAAGATGGTTGAAGATGAATTTGGAAATTTTTTTTCTAGTCATGTGAGGGGTATAGCTTCAACCCACTTAGTGAAATACTCAGTGGTGGTAAGGATATGTTTATGGCCGTTAGATGAAGTGGGGTTGATCTTCCCAATGAGGTCAAGTCCCCATGTAGAAAATGTCCATGGTGTCAAAATTAGTTTTAGAGTTTTGGTTGGGGCATGAATTATATTAGAATGTCATTGACATTTATCACACTTATTTACATATGCAGTGGCATCTGCAATCATTTTTGGCCAATAATAACCAGTATGCAAGAGCTTTTTAGATAGGACATCCCTGCTAAAATAGCTCCACATACTCCTTCATGAACTTCTCTTAACGCTAGCATAGAATTTACTAAATTTAAACAATGAAGCAGAGTTTCATCGAAATTGTGATCGTAAATGATGGATCTAATTAGAGTATAATGAGTGGAATGATGAATGAAGGATTTGATTTGTTTTTGAGATAGGTTAGGTGGCAAAACTTGGTCTTGAAGGTAGTTTTAAAGGTCTGAGTACTAGATAGAATTAGGACCAATAATATCACAAATCATTACAATGGTTGAAGGTTCATGAGCTGGTGCTGACAAATTCTAGATGAGGAACTGATACTCTCTAGCTTTATCTATTTTTCAAATCAAATAACCAATAGTAGCCATGGCATTTTTAATTTTGTTACTAGCCATTGGTATGTGCTCAAACTAAATGTTGGCAATTTGTTACTTAAGAGTGTTGACCATGGCTTTATATAGAACTAGTTTGTCATCTTTGATATGAAAGTGATCTATGACCTGATTGATGATTAATTGAGAATCACCATAAAATTAGAGATGAGATATGTTCCATTACACCACCTATCAAAGTCCTGTAATAAGTACTTCATACTTGGCCATGTTGTTTGTATAAGGAAAGCTGATTCTGAATGATTTAGGGATTAGATCCCCCTATGGTGTAATAAAAAATAAGCCTTCCCTTGATGCATGTGTAGTAAATGAACCATCAAAATACATCTTCTAGTGCTTCTCCTCAAGGGGTGTGTCAATGATGATCATTATGGATTCATCAAGAAATCAAAACATGAGTGGTTGTGTGTTTATGAGAGGTGATTTCACAAGTTGATCTACAAGAACTTATCCTTTGATTGTCTTTTGACTAACATACTTTATGTCAAACTCACTGAGAAGTATGATCCATTTAGCCATTCTACCTTGCAAAGTTATTTTAGATAGAAGATATTTGAGTGGATCTACTTTTGTAATGACCACAGTCTTATTATTCAACATGTAATGACACAATTTTTGGGCTGTGAAGACCATGGCTAAACAAGATTTTTCAATGGGTGCATAGTTATGTTCATATGTAACCAAGGTATGACTTAGGTAGTATATGACATGCTCTTTTCCATTATCATCATGTTGAGCCAAGAGTGTCCCCAGAGCATGGTCGATAGCTGATAGGTATAACAAAAATGGCTTTTTTAGCATAGGAGGTAATAAAACAAGTGGATTAACAAAATATTTTTTGAGTTGTTGAAAAGATATTTGGCAATGATCATCCCAGTGAAATGTAACTCCCTTATTTAAAAGGTGTGTAAATGGATGACACTTATCTGCTAACTAAGAGATGAAGCATTAGATTGATTAGATCTTACCCTATAAACTACAAAGTTGCTTTGAATTGGTTAGTGGTGACATCTCATTTATAGCATGGATTTTAGTTGGATCGACTTCAATACCTCTATGAGACACGATGAATCCAACTAATTTCCCTGAATTTACATTGAACACACATTTATTTGGATTGAGTCTAACTTTGTACTCTCATAATCTTTCAAATATCTTATGCAACACTATTGGATGGTCAGCCCTAGTTTTGGATTTTCCTAATATGTCATCGACATAATCTTTAACAATATCATGCATCATATCATGGAATATGATAGTCATGGCTCTTTGATATGTAGCTCCAACAATCTTAAGGCCAAATGACATTACCTAATAGCAAAATGTTCCCATGGAGTGGTGAACACTATTTAATGTTGGTCTTTTACTATTATTTTGATCTGGTTGTATCCGAAAAAGCCATCCATGAGTGAAATAATTTCATAATATACCATGGAGTCGATGATCATGTCGATATTAGATAATGGAAAATCATATTTAGGATAATTTTTATTTATGTCTTGAAAATCAATAAGATTCTGATCCCTTCAGGCTTTTTACTAATAAGTACCACATTAGAGATCCATTGTAAGTAGTCAATGGATCGAATACATCCTACTTCTAAGAGTTTTTCCAACTCTTTCTTTACCAATACAATAATGTGAGGATGCATCTTACGTAGCTTTTGTTTTACCAGTTTGGTATCAGAATTAACCACAAGGTGGTGTAAAACTAAAGAAGGGTCTAAACCTATCATGTCAGAATAGGCCCATGCAAAGATATCTAAAAATTCTCTCAATAGAGTTGTAAAGACTTCATGTTCCTCTTTAGTGCGGGACACACCTAATTTCATCCATTTGAGGTTTGATGGAATCCTGATATTTACCTCTATTTTAGCTTCAACTAGAAGGGTCGAACTATCTTCTAAGAAAGTAGGCAATGACTTGAACTATTGGATTATGTCAGGGTCCTCCATTAGGAATTGATCTTCAACTTATCCTAGGCATGATGAATTTGAGACCCTTAATGGGAGATCTATCCATGTGAAAAAAATAGTCAAAATTTTTTGAAGAATTTGATCAAATATTTATTGTTACTTAAAGCTGAACTCAAATCCATAGGCAAGTTCATTATTGGTGGTCTCCTAGTCTAAATTCAAAGAAGAATTAACACCCCCATCTAATGATGCCTGAAACAGGTTTTCACCACTACACTAGCCTTTATCTTTACTTTTTCCCTAGTCAAAAAATGCCTCAAAGAGGTTTTCACTTTGGGACCTCAATGTTTTACTTATTTGTTTTTGGCTAAGGGTGTTCACTTTGCTCTCCAAAATAAGCTATAGTATCTAATGTAATTGAGAATCCTGATTTGTGATCTCCCAATAGAACATTATCTCTAAGGCCTAAGAAGTCACAGAATGCTTCATCATTTTGGAACTCATCAATCGGTAGATTGGATTCTTGTTGGTCCCAATCTATTAGTTGGAGATAATATAATGATAATGGGTTGTGATGAATGGATAAAGTAAGGGTACAAATGGAATTATTATCAACCATGTTAGTTTCAGCTAGGTCATCAAAGGTAAGGCTATAATCAGATTCTAATTCACTATTGGCATCATCTTCACTAGTCAATGGTGGAGTTTGAATAAGATATGTAGGGTCACCCCTAGGTGGTTTAAATCCAAGTCCATCAGGTCTTTCATACTTAGTCATATAATTGGCTTGATGGTTCCTTATTGATTTGGTCTAAGGCCTCTTCCTTCATATTTGTGAGGCTCGATGATCCTATTGGGAATAGGATACTTGGCACTTCTATAATAATTAGCTTGGTTATCATTGTATAACCATGATTTATCCCCTTCAAGAGGGTCAATTTCTAGGCTAGATGTTGGTACAAATCTAACAAGGGCCTTATCTTTATTCTTTTGTTGTCAATGCATATGTGGAGTGAGTTTAAGTCACCCAAAGGTTTTCAAATTTTGAGGAAGATTAGCAATATGAAATGTATCCTGGGTCACATACTCTCCTGGTCTATTATCTAAAATAGTGACATGATTAGAAGCTTTAGGAGGTGACATTTGGGAAATGGAATCTAAGGTATTAGGATCTATGTAATTATCTGGTGAAGGATCAATAAGTATAGCCTTTCTTTTATCCTGCTTGGAACTTGGATTCAAGCTGTACTGATAATTATAGCTTTGAAATTTGGCCTCAAGATGTTTGTAATGTTCATATGGATGTAAATTTATTATAATATTCACTTCCATCCTTGAGTGGGAAAACATGATACACTAGTGCAACATTGACGGGATTGCATGAATCTCATGCAACAAAGGCCTACCTAGAAACATATTGTATGATAACTCAAGATCAAGCACATGGTAAAGTGTATCATGGGTCAAAGGCCCAATGATAACTAGAAAACTAATGGTGTCTTATGATTCTCTTTCTTGATTATCATAGGCTTTGATGGTTATCATTTCTAGTTGGAGATCTACCATTATGTACCCAAGAAGTTTGATAAGCTTTAGAAATACTATGTTGAGGCTTGATCCATTATTTATAAGGACACATTTCACTTTATGTCTTTTTATATAAAATTTTATGTATAATGGGTTATTATAGAGCAAGCTAAGGGAAGACATATCACTTTGGTTGAATGTGACTTGTTGGGCTAGAGCTAGGTGTCCAAGCAAAGCTTGAAATTTATTAGGAGATATGTCACTAGCAATAGTGGATTGGGTCAAAACTCATTCAAGACGTTCTTATGGATTATTGACATTTGTAACAAATCTAAAATATAAATTTGTGCTAGTGTCTTCTACAATTGTTCCATAATATCAAATTTCTTGTCTTGGTTAGTAGTGAATGGTTTATTTTGAGGTTAATCAGTTGCTTGGATGACAGGCAAAGTGGAAGATGGTTGTTGTCTTGGGATAGTAATCTTCAACCTCCAAGTTGTGATTGTACAATCAAGATTAAATAATAGACCATTATTGCTAACAAATGTTGGGAATGGTGTGGGACTAGATAGGACAAGTCTCAATTGTCAGTACACTTGTATGTGGTCACGTGGTAAGGATGAGTTATTGATATAAGATCCAAAAGGGAGTCCTAGTTTGTTGGTTTGCCTATATTCCCTCCCAAGTCAAAGAAGGATTATCTATGTAATTTGGATGGTCTAGGTTGATAAGTGCTTGGTCTAGGATTAATGGAGATGGTATTAATGCTACCCACCTATAATATGGCATACAACCTTGTTGTAGTCATATGCAACTACATGGTGGGTTTGTTGGTTGTTACCATTCTAACTTTGTTTTTGTCCATTATTCTGTCATTATGGGTTCTACTACTAATTTTGTTGATTCTGTTGGTTCATCCTTTGATTTTGATACTATTGATTTTATTGTTGCACTAGTCATTATTGTTGTTATTGCTGATTATTTTATTGTTGCTAATTATTATGTTGAGGAAAGGGGTTTTGATAAATCCTAAGAGTTTTATTAGAAGTGGAAGCACCATTATCCAATGTTATCTCCCCATTCTCTAACATATTCTCAATTAAATGCTTGATTTGGATACATCTTCGTAGATTATGCCTGTTGACCTGATGATAGTCACAAAATTCATTTTCATGGTACCAATCAAGATAAGGAATGCCTTGTGGATAATGCTTTGGTATAGGCCAACTAATTAGATTACCAGAATCAAACTTGTGAAATATAGACTCAATAGGTTCTCCTAGGTCACTAAATACATGACGTGTAGGCACGATTATCTTAGGAGGAGGGGTTTACAATGGTAAAGGTTATTATCTTTGTTGTGTAGGTCTTGGTTGTTATGCTTGCGGCATTGGTTGGAGAGGTTGTTGGGTAGGAGTAAGTTGAAAAGGTGGTATAGATGATGTTTTCACCATTTAGACATGATGGGATTCAGTTACTCCATTTCACACAACATTCCTATTGTGGTTGGATTGCTTCAGTTTTTTTTGGTTATTGGCATGTGCTAGTTATGGTGCTTGCATTTGAATGAGATGTTGATGTTGGTTATTTACATTATTAGTACCTTGATTTTGATTAGTTTAATTAAGCTTGATGACTCCTTTATTGATGAGTGTGTGCTTGATCAACAAACCTTTATCGATGATCTCTTTGAAGTATGTGCACATTGTAGTTCTAAATGATAAGCTATCTCCTATGAAGATTTTTGGTAAACACAATGGTTAATTATTTATCTGGTAAACTATGGGTGAAATGGATTATAAGGGCTCTCCATCACTGTAGATAACTTACAAAACTCTCCCCAACCTTTTGCTTTGCTTGTGTTAATTCCACTAATGAAATTTCATGCTCGAGATTATAGGAAAAATACTGCACAAACTTATCAAAAAGATCATCAAAATTTGTTACTAAATTTTTAGGTAGCTTTAAAAACCACTCCAAGGATTTTCCAACCAAGCTCCTTAAAAAAACAACAAAAGGTATATGTCACTATATGCCACTAGTTGACATGCAACAAAGAATTCAGTTAAATGGGCCTTATGGTCACCTTTCCCTTTGTATTTATCAAATTTTAGAAGTTTGTATCCTGAAGGAAATGGTATCTACAAATACTCCATGTTGAATGGATAGGAACACACATCATCCAATTTGAACTTTTTGGTTTACTTTCCAACCTAAATGGTAGCAATTACATCCTTCATCTGTTGTAATTCTTGGAATAGGAAATTGGAAGGAACATTGGTTTGAGGGAGAATATTGGTTTGGGTAGATGGTTGGGAGGTCACAAGTGGGACACTTTGACCAGGGTATGATGGAAATACCTATTGGGGTATATTAGTTTGGTTAGAGAATGGACCAAGAATATGCATACATAGATTAGGATGTACTTGAAATTGCACATTTGGTTGTGTGATATTTTGGTTTGGGTTTGTGATAAAGGTTTGACTTAGAATATTTTGTGGTTGGGATGGAGGGATATAACTATATTATGCTTGTTATGGTTGAAAAGGTACATTTTTTCGACTAATCAAACCTTGCTATTGAGTGGGAACTTGTAGACCAAGACCATGTCTCTGAATTTGTGGCACATTTTGACCAATGGTTGTCTAGTAAGTACTTGAGAAACATGGGGACCTCTTTGTTGCATGAATCCTTGTGGGGAAGTGAAAATAGGTTATAGATTCGACATCTATCACTGACCAATATTTTCACATTGTTGACTCATCATTACTTGGTTTTAGATTGGCATATTAGTCTGTGACTGAAGAGGTATGTTTATCATTACCTAGTGAGGTGAAACATTAGTTGCCCCTGATTAAGGTGGAAATGTATTTGTCCTTTGTTGCATTGATACATTAGATTATGCCTGACACTATGGAATGCTACTCATTACTTGTTGAGGAGGAGTAGGATTCATCATATTCTATCATTGAGGTGTGACATTGGCCATTATTTGATTACCTAATCCTATAGATTGTTGGCTACTTGTTGGCATGTTAGTACCACTTTGATGATCTACTCATGGGATTAACTACAGACACATGTTGTTGGCTAGTTGTTTTCATGTTAGTACCACTTTGATTAGGATTGGATGTTATTTGCACATTATCCACTATGTTTGGCTCATTATTCTATGTAAAGGCTGAAGACACTTCTTTAATAATGGGCATATGCATCAAGTTATCTATCGAAGTGGTTTGTACAAATGAGTTAGAACTCAGATTCTCTTGTCTAGTTAACTCTATCAACACTCCTATTGAAGGAACTAGGTCAATAAGAGGCTTACTCACCATTTTTATCCAATTTAAATGATGTGCTAGATTCAAGTAGGTTTGATATCCTGTTTGCATTTGGTTAAAGTGATCTTCCATGATGTTTTTATCTAAATTAGATATATTAGGGTCTTGATACATTGTTTGTACTAAAACCATAGGATTGCTAGAATAAGCCTATTAATCATAAATGATATTAGGGGGCACTCTTATTATACTTGGTAAATTTTCATGGGGGAAGTTTGCTAGGAACTTGGCCCCTACCTCTACGGCTCTAACCAAAATCTCATCTTTGTTCTCTAACAAATGTCGCTCAAACAAAAATGGATCATATGTGGAAGCCATATTAGTAGAATATGATTGTTAAAGAACTGGCTCATCCACTATGGATATTATAGCTAGTTATTATGTGGTTTATTCTTGGTCTTATTCCGATTAAGGTGGTGTGTCAACCAAATAGTTAGCCAAGGGATCTTGGTTTTGTGACCCTAATTGAGTATTATAAGAGGGATAAGAATCCATCTCATAAGAAATATTATCTACATAGGGATCTTATACCATTCTTCTTGTGCCACCACATTACTAATCCCTAGATTGTACATGAGTCCACTACGAGTGTAGGAATACATGTTGGGATCTATAGTCAATGTTTTACGATAAAAAGTCAAAGAGTTATACAAACTCTAAAAAAGATAAAATATAAAATAGATGATGTTCCAACTTGGTCTAGACTCATCAAAAGGATCAAAAGGTTTATGTAAAGATTTGTGAGTAAAATAAGCTAGCGTGAAGTATCTAACATTTCACTATTCACATAAAGATAATCAAGTAAATATGACAAAAATTAAAATGACAAACTCTAAGGTTGAAGTGTTTAAAATCAGTATAATCTAAAAATTTAAAAGTTGTTAAGTCTTTTGGCCAAATGTAGCATCAAAAGATAGGCTCAAACAAGGCATGCACTAGGACTCTTGGCCAAAGGGCATCAAAATCTAGACTTTAAAATAGATGAAATTTTTAATGTAATGAATTTGAAACACTTCTAACAAACACTAGGCATTTGATTCTTGGACATGAACTTGATACACTAGGTATAAGGTATGAAAAAAAGGCAATTTAGAGATAGTTTATTTTCTCATAAATAATGGTATAAAACTTGGTTCTTTGACAAATAAGCTAGACAAAAGTGAATAGTATAACTATGATAGATAAAAGATCATAAAATTACACTTAGATTGGTCTAAAAAAGTAGGAACAAATTTGAACTCTATGCAAGAGGGTCTATGAAATAATATTTGAAATGTTTTAGGCAGCATAATGAAGTCACACTACCCAAAAGGTGTGACAAAAAACTTTGTTTCAAAAAATCTCTAAGGCAAAGATAGTTTCCCATAATTTTGATAGCCTAACACTACTTTTCTTGACTCAAAATGTTGTAGTGAATAGACTCAAAGTGCAAGTGTTTAGCACAAAATGGCTTAAGTCTATCAATTGGTGATAATGATCTTGAGTCTAATACAACCTTCAACCCAAATTGTAAATTGAACCTAAGTTCCCTCAAGTTTAGTGCAAATGATGAACCCACTTAACACATCAACCCTATGAACTTATAAAGGTGTAATTTTGAATTTAGATTATAAGTGAAGGACTTAAACAACTTTGGTAAAGGTTTAGACTCAATTGGGTAGCATAACTATGCCAAAGTGGATGATATTGCTCCCAAGCTTTTGATGAACTTAAAATAAGGAAAATTGATGATCTCACATGGGCAACATAACGCCTCTTTATTCAAAGGAAAATGAGGACCATGTGTTTTGGGTTGAATTGTTTGTTTACACCAAGTTTTGACTCCAAACAAGACTTTAATCTAGGATAAAACTCAACTGATTAATCACTCTTAGACTCTAAACTAACAAGGTTGCTTGGTATTGTTGGAATCCATCTATATACATCATTTGTGAGGATTTTAAGTGTTATCCAAAATTAAATGTGCATTATATAGCAGGGTTTTTACACCCCCCCTTCTCTCAAATGATAGTACTATGACATGGACCTTGAGGTGCACCTTGCACCAACAATACTTCCATGGAAAGTGGGGATTTGTCTAAGATCTAACAAGTTTTTAAACATGATAGGGGAATCAATTGCACAATGACTTTCACACCAAATAATGCAAAAGAAAAACATGGATTTTGGGTCCATATCACTTGGATTTTTGCAAAAAGGTCTAGTCATTTTTGCAACCACTACATCATGTTGTTTACTCAGTGTAGTGTGATGTCCAAAGTGCCACTACATCCTATGTGTAACTCCAATTAGGATCCAAATGAAGTCAATGCCGAGAGGTGAAACCCCAAGTCAAATCTTCCCTAAAGAACTCATGGGAGGTGATGAAATCCCCCTCATAAGCCAAGTTTTCATAAAAATAAAGAAAGCATGAAAGTAGAAAGACTTTAAGGTCATTTTCAAGGTCACCCAAACTTTGATGAGTTTTTGGGGAGTGTTTTAGATGACTTTCTTTCTAAGCCTTGGACTAGGCTACTGGCAATAGGAATGGCATTTTTGATTCTAAGGGTTCCCTAAAGGGAAAAAATGGAAGAGCATACATACAACATCCCTCTTTTTACCAAACAAAAATTTAATATAAACAAATAAGTGAATACAAAAAACTTGAAAAGGTGAGTTCATTTTTAAGCCCAAATGGAAAATGAGGTGGTGTTTATTTGACCCCTTGGTTTTAGTTGTAACTTTGAAAACTAATGCTAAAAACTCACTTAAGCACCTGAATATTACTTTAAGCACCCAAAATAATGTTCCTAATTCATTTTAATCATGCAAAATGTGATCTAAACATGTTTTTAGTAAATTCCAAGCTTGGTTCTGCAACAAAAATATTAGCATGTCCTTTAGCCTTGAATCTCTTTTAGGTTTGAAACAGTGATCTTTATAAAAAGAGCTCTTGAGTCTATGTTTGAAGAAAAACATAGTGACCAATGTCAGTTATATAACTAACAATAGTTGCATTTGCTAACTGATGACATGTATCTAATCGGCATTGGTTATACCAATGTGATCGATGATAGCTATCCAAATGATGTCATTTTTACTAATCGATGTCGGTTACTGTGTAAATCCATGGCAAATAAAAAATGGCAAAACAAAATTAGAAAATCAATTTGCAAGAGTTTTAATGATCTAAATGAAGATTTTAAAGTTGTAAAATGATCTTCTTCATATGTGGGATGCATCTAGTCCCACTAGACATGCCATATATGATCTAAGAATTTGACTCAAGAGAGGATGGTTAGTATGGTGTTAGTTCCAAAATGAAATAAACACACTAACTAGCATAACATCTCTAGGCCTAGACATTAGGGAGAGCATAATTAACAAACATGAATAAAACACACAACTAAAATTCAAAATAAACCTTCTTGTACCTTCTTTGGATGCTCTAAAATGCTTGTTGTAGTGGCTTGCTTGGCTTGTGCTCATGAAGTCCTCATCAATGAAAGCTTGACTACCTCTATCTCTCCTTGGCACCTTTGGCTTTGGCTTGGCTTGTCTTGGAATCAATTTGGCATGGTAAAACTAATTGCAATGGCTTATTGAAGATATTTGTGCATTATAACTTTGCACTAAAATAGCTTAGAAATGATGTTCATGGCCTCTCTATTTATAGTTTTTTGAGATTGATCAAAATCAACCTGAACCATCCATCTCATGATTGAGATGTGTGGCTAGGGATTAATTCAATTTTTGAAATTAATTTTATAATTATCCTCATCATGACATTGGAATAAGGGATAATTAAGAGGCATGGAGGGCATGAATCTTGATATTTATGGAATTTGTGACCTAGGGATGTCTTCCCAAGAAATGAGGTCACCCGATGATGTAGATATTCAATATTCATTTTTAAAAATAAGTATTCAACAAGTTTCCATGGAATTATTGATTAGGCTCTAATTTGGTTTAATAATATCTTAATCATGATTAAGAACTTTGAGCACAAATTACTCAAATTGATCAGAATGCCTTATTATTGGTCTAAAATTTGACTGGGTTAGAATTGGAAGGCGATGTCAGATGTATTGGATCCATATTCTCATTTAGGATATTACCAACAATAAATAACAAAGGCATGTGTCTCATGCAAGATATTTGATAGGAAAGAGAAATATAGAGCATCGAGGTGCAAAATTGGCATTTTGACTCGAAATGATCTGATTAAAGTCAGTTGGCCCATAAATTGCATTTCCCCATGTAGGGATATCCTAGCAAAAATCAACACTTGAATATATTAATTTCAAATCATTTAATGAATTTTATTGTTTTTAGGCCAAATTATGCACTTTGGGTGGAAATTGGTCAAAATCATGGTTGGAGGTTATCGATGGCTAGATTTAGGTGTCTATAGAAATCACTTTTACCATCCATATGATATACTGGCCAACCTTGTGATGCAGTAAGAAAAAGTATAAGGAAAACAAAATACATCTTGGAAATGGGCATAAAAATATTAGAGTATTAAATATCTTTAACTTGTAAAAATCCATTTTCAATAAGACATGCCTTATACTTGTCAATGGACCCATCAACTACATACTTGGTGCAGTAAATGCATTTTCACCTGACCAAATTTTTTCCCTTAAGAAGAGTGAAAAAATTCCAAGTGTGATTATTCATCAATGAATAATACTCATCTTCATCACATCATCCCACTCTTGTATCCTATGAGCCTATGAAAAAGACTATGGATCCCCAGAAAATGCCTAACACAAAAGTCTAGTACCTATACAATGTGAATGATGATGTCTAGTAAGTGGAAGATATTGTATGAATGGTTTTGACTCAACAATTGTATTAAGATCCCACCTAGGCATAGTGATGACATCAGTGTGAACAAGATCCTCATCCTTGATAACCTCCTCAAAAATCTCCTAAACTAGTTCCTTAAAGAATAAATCATCAAAAGGAGGTGAATCATGGAAAGAAGAATAAGGCATGGAAGAAGATGAAGAATCATGAGATGTAAAATGCTCATCAAAATGTGCATGATTTTGAAAATTAACATCATGAGTATCATGATCTAAAAGATGATAAGCTCTCATGTCCTCACAATACCTTACAAAAATCAAAGGTTTGCTTTTCTTGTCTAATGCTTTCCTTTTCTTCTTCGGTACAAATACCATAGAAAGGCTTCCAAAAACTAAAAAAAAATGAGACATCAAGCATGGTTCTAGAACAGGCCTCCTCTGGAGTCATGTGTTCAAGTGTTTGATGTGGTGTGTAATTCTAAATGTAGTTTGCATAATTAACTACCTCTACCCTATAGTAAGAGGTAAATCCTGTGAATGCATCATGCAATTAGCCATCTCCTTCAGAGTTTGGTTCTTACTCTCTACTAAGCCATTCTACTATGGAATATGTGAAATAGAATGATGGTGAGCAATATGATGGGATGCTAAAAATTTAGTGAACTCTAGACTGAAGTACTCCCCCCATTATCTGTATGAAGCTTCTTGATGCAACTTGATGACTACTTCTTGACCAAAGCCTTAAAGACTTTGAAGTGAGCAAATACATCACTCTTTTACATGAGGAAATAAACCCAACTACACCTCTAAAATTTGTTAATGAGGCTAAGTGCATACTTATCTCTATTGAAAGGAGTAGGAAAGACCATCAAATCAATGTGCACAAGTTCAAGTGGTGAAAAAGCTCTCATAGACATGACCTTAGTAAATTGATCCTAGTGTTGTTTCTCCAATGCACAACCAAGGTAGAATCCATTAAGATATAAAAATGTAAGAAGATCCTCTACCATACTGTGAGTGCTCAAATCCAAATATCTAAAGTTCAAGTGTCCAAATATTTCATGCCAAAGTTGACCCAAAGAGTCTGCATGAGAAACTAAACATGTCCCAAAATTAGGAGTATCATAAAAACCCTCAAAATAGTAAAGTCAAGAATGGTGATCAATAACACCCTATAATGAGTGTGTGTTGTTCTAACAAAGCTTGAACTTTATCACCCTGTGATGTGAAAGTCATTAAATCTTGCCTTAAGTAGAATGGCAAATTTGATACACTGAAAGTAGATTGGTGGTGATTTTTGGAACATATAATGCATCTTTGATCAAACCACCATCTAGTTGTATGTCACCCTTCCCTTTAATAGAGATAAAGGAAGAATATCCAACCTCAATGTTGGAAGTGGAACTCAGACTAAGAGATACAAAGGACTCCTTAGTAGAAGTCATATGGTGTGAAGCACTAGAATATAGAACCCAATTGTCTAAAATAGGTAACTACAATCTCTCAAAAACATTAAGTGCTTTCCCATGCTTGTTATATGGAGGAGTGGATATATAAATCTTGTGTTTCCTAATGATATCCAAAAAGGCTTGCATTCTCTTGAAATACCTAGACTCTTCATGACCAATCCCCCCACAATAGGAGTAAGATAGGTTAGACTTATACTTGGATTTGGAAGATGGTTTGGATTTAGATGAATTAGTGTTGGTGGGCTTAGGTGTATTTTGATATGGAGGAGGAGTGTTCTTCTTCTTACCCTTAGATTTTCTTTTAGACTTAAGATTTGAGGCCACTAATTTTTTTTTTAGAGGTGAAAGACTCAAGGTGAGACAATTTGGATTCCTCCCTAGCAATTCTCTCACAAAACAACTCTAAATTTGGCATTTTGAATGTGGTACCTAATGTATTCATATTAGATAAAAAGGTAGAAGCAAATATTTGGAATGGGCCATTCAACTTAGACAAGATTAAGTATACACACTCTTCATCCTTTTTATCTCATCCACTCCCCTTAAAATGTGTCAACAAATTCTAAAACTTTATGAGATATTCTATAATGGAATTAAAGTCATCTGGATACAATGAAGTAAGCTCCATTTCATATTGCATCGCTCTCAAGTGATCTACTTTCCCAAATAGCCCTTTTAACTAGGTCCACATTTTGAATGGAGAATCACACCCATAAAAATGAAGTAAGAGATTATCACTCACATATCCCCTAATCAATCCCATACATTCTTCAAACTTACATTGATGCTAAAAAATTTCAAATTCTTGTGTGAATTTTGGTTGTATTTTCGTTCATTAAAGATGATAATCCTTTGTGCTTTATGATCATTTCCATTTGAGGTCTTCATGTGTGGTAATTATGTGTAGTAAAAGGCTCACATTGTTCAAAGCCATAAGTTTAAACCATGTTAATTAATCACCAAGAGCAAAAAGAATGCAAAGGGTGTACAAAATCAGCATCGAGACAAACCCCAAAAAGATTGTATTATAGGACCCCCTCAAATTTGGAATTTTATAAAATAGTGAATTTTTAAAATTTAATTATACTAATGGATAGAGAATTGAAAAACACATACTTTTGAAACATATAGAACTCAAATCAGAGTTATAGTTCAAAAGTTACAAGTGTTACGATTTCTTGTAAAATAGATCAAAACAATTAAAAAACACTACAAATAGATTTTAGTGACCAAAATGAAAAAGAACATATACATCCAACCACTTTTTGAAACTATAATTTTCCACAAACTTATAAAATACAATAGATGTGAAAAACTATTCTCTTGGTTAATACTATACTTGCACAAGCGAACAATACTTACATTTGAGGCAAAAAATCAGCCTTGTAAAAGCATAAAATGAATGAAAATGCTATTTTTGTGAGAGAAAAGGGAGAATAATATTTGTTTTATGATAAAATCCCTCCAAGAATATGCAAACTAGAAAATACTTTTCTTCCTTGGCAGATCTGAAAAAACAACTTAGTAGTTTAAAAAATAATGCTCTATTCTCTTCCAACGTCATGCCGAAGTCCGGTCAATGCCTTTGCAAGTACACCATCTTTCTCCATAGCTCAAGTTTGTTCTCTTTCCTCAAATTTTCCAATCTTAGGTTTGTTCCAATTCCTTTCTCTCAAAATTCCAACACAACATGAAATAAATGATGCCAAAGTGTAAAATTATGCAATAAACCAAATCTTAGTGCCTTTCTCTTTCTCATAAATGAGCAGATTTTAATGGATTTAAATAGAAAAGACTGAATAATGCTTAGATTTTAAACAAAAAAATAAAATAAGGCCTAGATCTCTAAAACACAGATCTCTTTCTTCTCCATGCCAAGATCAAATTTTAATGCTCTTCTTTAATGATCTAAAAATCAAGGTAAGAAAAAGATGCTAATATGTTGGCTTTCATCACTCAAAAATCAACGTTGATTTGAAAAAATCCAAAAAAACTTATCATAAAATAATACAATAGAAGTGATTCAATGCCAAGTATGAGAAAGAATAGATTTAAATCTTTAGAAAGTCTAAAAAAAGACTCAAACGCCTTCCTCTAGATGTCAATAAATTTCAATGCCTTGGTTCAAAGCACCAAACTTGGAAAAAGAATGACACAAAAATCTTAGATTATTCAATGCTTCTCAAGTCAGATTTTGATCTCCTAACAAATCTCCTTAGCCTCTCCTCCAAATTCAATTACACATCTCCACGAGCAAGAAACTAAAAAACTTTAAAATCTTTGAAAATTCTGAAAAGAGGCACCAAAAGTGCACCAAGATCTTCTCACACACCTCTATTCTATACTTCCTCTCAGAAACAAGGGAAGTAGAATAAAATTATATAAAAATTGCAAACTTACGGATGGTTGTAACTTCTTTAGTGTTTTGGTACCACATTAGGAATGGTAAAGTCATCCAACCTTAGAATCCAAATTGTTGGCAACAAAACATCATAAAGGAATATGTAGATATGAAATTCAAAAAAAAGGTAGATCATATATATTCAAAAATGAAACATATAAAATCATGCTATTACAAAATAAGGCACTTGCATATATAGGCAAGGTGAAATACTAAACTAGTTAAGATGGTCAATGTAGGATAAAGCCTCATACGGGACAAACTCATTACAAGATGAAAAAGCTAGTAAATACACTAGTAAACATGAGAAATACACATAAAATACATACTCTAGGAGTAAAAATGAGTGATCTAAGATATATATATATATATAATTTTATAATGTTCTTGTATAGACTCGGTTGATTTTGAATATATGTAACTTGTGAATAGATCTGGCTAAGACAACATATGGGTAAAAATATAGACATAAAGTGTGGATAATATTAAAATGTGCATGTGATGTAGAGGTATAGGGGATAAATATACAAAACATTAGTATCTGACTCTGATATTACAAAAGTTCACATTCAATGCTTCACTTTCCCTTCAAGGTCTCATCTCCCTTGGTCTTTACCAACTTTCATACTAGGCTATCTCATGTCTATTCATTATTTTCTTATTCAAGAATTGGAACATTTATCTACTATCATTAGACTCCCTTGTGAGTTCACAAGTATTATCTCAATTCATCACCCTTCAAACTTATTTGGACACTACTCACATATTAACTTCTTCTTAGCCAATCTTGTTTGGTCTCAAGGACCAAAATTTAGTGTGGGTATTAAAGACTTAGTATTCTTAATTTAATGATCTTAAATTTTATTAACACATATATCTTTACTTATTATAATCCCTCAATCACAAGTTCTCCTTCAATGTCATACCTCTAGCTTATAATATCCCGTAAAGGCTTGTAGCCTTTTTTTCTATTTTTCCCTTGGTTTACCAAATCCATGAACTATATTTAAAATATGAGACCATTTATATCAACATTATATCCTCCTTTATGTGTGTGTCATATTTCATTATCATATTCCACTCCTAGTTATCGCTTCCTTCATGAGCATCCTTTCCATTAGGCCTAATTAGCCCTCAATTCTTGACACAATTCTAAAATCCATACAAGACCATACTCTTTCAATCCGAAACCACTTGAATCAATTTATAAATGTATAGGACAAAAATATTACATAGTTTCACCTTTTTTTATAGTTAAAACTCTTAGAAACATCCAAATCTAGGGTTTCTTTAACTGACACAGGTTCGAGAGTACATTAAATTCTATTTCTTGAGTTATATAAAGTCTCAAGAGAAAAAGTTACCTTAAATAGGTATTTTTTATCCTTTTTAAACTTACCAAATATGTGGGAAACATTTTTTATCCTTAATTTGCTTTAGTTTAACCTAAACATAGAATTCTAGCCGTAAAATGTGACTATGTAAGGTACTAGAGGTCATAATTTACCATATGTTTGGTTTAATTCCACTTTAAAAGGTTTTATGAATTTAAATAGGTATTTTTTCATCATGTTCATATTTATATATATATTATATACCTTTTTCAACTTAGTTATCCTTAATATCATATAATTTACAAGAAATTGGGCTCTTGACAAGACTTTGTACAATGTCCTTAGGCCTGTGATCATTCAAGGCTACAAAAATCTCACCAGGGTCATTATTTAACTAATAACCTCATCCTTGTGTCCATATTACATCACCATAACAACCTATCAAATCTTTCTTCTCATAAACTCAACATTCTAAGTCCTAATGTAGGACTATGTGCTAACTTAGGAATTTGTTTGTAACCAGTCAGTTTTAAGATTATATAAAAAGGTTTGTTTTAGGTGTTTTTTTACACTATAAACATGTTATTGTTTTTTTTTAACCAAATACCTCCACTCACACCTTCCATTATTAATACTATCTATGGGGCATTGAACCTACAACAAGATCTCTTTTACTTGTGTGCAGAGGTTTGTTTATACAAATAGGGTATATTCTTTATAAATAGTGTTTTAGTCCTATACAACCCGAGCACCACATTTTTGTCATAAAATATATAATAAATATACTATAACTCACCATATCCATATCAAACATGGTTACACTTACATCTCAAGAACATCTAACTACTTGCATACCTTAGATTCCCATCACTATGAATAGGGTTTTCAAAACAAGAATTACTTTATTTGAGTTTTCCAACCTATTAATTTTTTTACTTAGACAACCAGGGGTCCATTGACACCTTCACATAGCTTTACACAATGAATGTTTGTTTTTCTTTTATTCTCAAATAATTGTTCAAATCATTCTTTCTTGACTGTGTTCAACAATCCTTCTAAAACATATAGACACACATAATTTGTACATACATAACCTTTAAGACTCACTTAAAACAATGTGTATACATAAAAATAACCATTCCTATATATTCAAAATGAACAACACAATGATCAACTTATCTTTGTTTATTGCATCAACCTTATTTACAATACTGTCCACAAATGGATTGGTTCATTTTTCATGAGAGGTTTGGAACATTTTCCTCATTCTTTGCTTCACCTCCCTCTCCTTGGAGATCACCTCCTATCTCTGTCTTCTCCTCTTATGCCACCCAAATTTATACCACTGACTTTTTCTCCCCAACTTCAACATAGGTTTGGTTGGTAGTTACACTAATCTGGTTGCCATAACTAACTTCCACATACAAGAGGGATTTTAACTAGTTCATAGGACTTCATTTAGGCCCTATACATGAAATACATTAAAAACCCTTTGTTATGACTTTAATGGACCTCATAAACCAAATTTTTCACCTAAACACTTCAAACTATGCATATCACCCTCCTAGATTCTTTTCAAATATTTGAATTTTCAAATTCCTAATTTTGGAGGGAAAACTCCTAGAAGCCATATAACACATAGTTATGACTCCAAATGGACTCTAAGACAAAAAAAAAAGGACATAATAAGGTCCCTTACACACATATACATCAAAATTTTACCACCTTTGACTTATTATTGACAAAAACTCAAAAATTAGTGTTTTCTAGTTTGATGCTTCTACATTAGCATGCAATATCCAAGTATGTCAAAGTGTGTCAAATTTAGTGTATCCAAAGTATCTAATACTAATATTAGGTGTCTAAAAAATATGTAATCATAGGAATAATAATTTTGGATATGCATGAAATATAAGGAGGAACAACTATGGTCATAGATGGAATTAGAGTAATGTAGCTAAATTAAGAACCATTTTTAGAGAACTATCACCCACCAAGATCACATATGGCTAGTTGGGAGATTGATCATGATGATAAGTGTGTAATGATTTGAGGATCACTCATTATTTAGTTTTTTAATGTGTTTTGGGGATGAAAAATGTCAAGGAGGGATGAATGTTATGTACTTAGGGATATGATATTTTGATGTATATGGGTTTATGGTGATGTTGACATGTGGCACATATCCCCCTTAGTTAGATATAATAGAATAATATATGGGATTAAATAGGTAACTTGTGGAATTATTATATTAGGTAATGAGTTGACCTACATTGGGGTTAAGAGTTTACCCATCCATTATTAGTGATATAGGTATCTATAAAATAGATGAATATCATTGTGAAGGATATGGAATAAGTGGAAAGTCTTCTATTTGGTATAATTATATTGGAGGTTATCCCCTTGAAGTGGCATTCCTATATCAAAATATATAATGGAGTTATTTCATCCTAAATGAGTGGTGTATGGTGTTTCCCTACCTCAAGGTTATTATTTGATATATAAATATATTAGATATTAGGGCATTTAAGCCCGAAAAATTCTCTGATGTTGTTTGATATCATTATATCTTACATATTATTTGGATGTTTATGTTATTATATGTGAAGATCCTACCAACAACCCATTGAATCTATCCTTTATGATTGTGTGGGTTCTCTCCTTAGAATGATTTCCTATGCATTGACTTTAGATGATTACAATCTATCATGGTCAAACTTCACACATCTTGTCCTAGAGATCACTATATATACAAATCATTCCTAGTCATTTTACCAAGTGTTAAGTATCATTCAAGTATTGAGCAAAAAAATATCCTTCCCTACGTTAGAGACTTATTTGATCAAATCTATTACTACACTTTAGAGGGATCCTACACATTATGCTAACATAGATTTTTCATCACTTCAAGTCTTATAACATCATCAAATTGTAGCAAAAGAGGGCTTAGGAAAATGTTCTTGTAGTTATATTGAAATTAACTAGGAAGAGGATATAAACCTCTCACAAATCCTCAAGGGGAAACCCAAGTCAACTAAATTTTTACACATTTATCTTGTTGTTATTTTCAAGGATCAATTAAATAAGAATAAAAATTATAATTTAACATATCCTACCTAAAATTTATGTATTATGATTCATAACATTGTACAACATCTGACATCACACCTATATAGAAAAATCTAGAATCCAAAATAGAGTAGAATTCAAATTTAGTGGTTGAGTAAATATTTGGTGGTTACATACAATAAATACTTGATGGTCTGTATAATATTTCCAATACAAATTCAATGGTTATAGATGACATATTTAATCCATCCTTTCAAATTTTGATATCAATATTTGACACATACTTACTACATGACCCAGATCCAATTCTAAATTTATAATTAAAAAATTGGGTGTGTTATATTCATACCTCTTTTGCCATTTTATTTATATTACATTTCTTGATCAGTTGCTTGATCTATTTTTTATTATTTTTAGCACTATATGATTTTGATTTACTATTTTAGACCATATTTAGTTGAGAATGCTTTGAATCTATTATTCACCTTATTGTGCATTATGTTAATTCTCATAGTGTTCACTTTTAGGTAAAACACTAAACTCTCTTATTCTAATGCCCCATAATAAGTCCCCAAATCTCTTGGTGTTAATTACTTTGTGGAAGGTAAATAATTAGAATAATAATTCCATAAAACTCTTGGTGTTGAAACAGAGCTACGATACTAGATGTAATGCCCATAATTTGAACTATTTTTAGGTTATAAATTCTATTTTTGTTTATTTTTAGGTTCTAAATTCTATTTTTGTTTTAAGTTTACACAAGGTTACAATCAAGAAACAAGATTCACGATTACCATGAGGTATAGAAAGTACATGAAAGAAACACATATCAAAATGAAAAATGGGTATCCAAGTCACCAATCAACACAACACAAGGAATCACATGATCTACACACACTATAAATGTCATTGTTACATGGTGACAAAACATAAGGTGAAGAAGGACATACTTAGTAGTAATGGGTTCACACATTACACTATGTCACGATGGTCATATACATACAAGGTTTAGAAAACACAATCCACCCAGGGACTTTTTAAAATGTTTTATTCAATTTAATTTAAAATATCAAATAATAAAGTACAAGTGGTTGTTAAAACATAAAGTCACCACTTAGGGATGCCATTTAAGTGACATTTCCTTTTTACATGACCCAATTAATAATTAAGTTTTGAACATGTTAAACATAATTAAGTTTAATCAAGTTAACATTACAACATAATGACTCACTTAACAGTCAAGAGACACTTTATCCAAAAGGTGAAAGACTCAATCTCCACCTTTGGAATGATTTAATTTCCATCCTCCATTCTCTCTAAACTCTAAATATACCATAAAATATATTTCAAGGTCTAAAAAATATACTCTAAGGACTCAGACCTCCATTTGCACTCATGCACATGTGAGGGAGGGAAAATAGAAGAGAGGGAGGCTCCTCCATAGCCTCCACTCTCCTTATCCAAGATTATTTACAGCCTTCATGGGAGGCCTTAAACAAGCTTGTCAAATTACATGGTTGGCCTAAGAGATTATGAAACATTATATTCATTAAATCTTTTAGATTAGTTTTATTTTAGAATATGAGTAAAATCCCTTAAGGTTTGCCCAAAAATATTGGGATTTTCATATCCATTTTAATTTTTAATGTATCAAGTTTAGTTGTAGGTTCATGGATTTCAAGGCATTCCCCTTTTCATGAGGTTTCATTTTTTAAAAGAAAGTTTTAGGGCTAACAATATTAGTTTTAAATGTAAGTAAAGAAGAATGATGTAGGTTATGAGGGATGGGAGACTAGAGGAGGGAGGAAGTTAGGGGCATGGTTTTCAAGTGGGATTAGATACATCTCTAACCCCCACCTCCAAAAAAATGATGATAACCAAATATGGGGGGATCGACTTACCTGACGCCCATTCAAATCTTTAACCATGACAACCTAAACCATACCGCCTCAACTCCATACACTATTTGACCATTATTGGCCCTAGTAGATTGATGCCATTTTAAGTTTACCCTTTTTTTATTATTTGGGTATTACACATAGTCCCTAGATTAGAACATATAATCACTATGGCCTTCAATAACACCACTTGTCTTAGGTGGTTTGTCCTTGACCACAAGAGACTAATCATGCCTCCAACTACCTTCAAAGGATCTCTTGGTTTACTCCATTGAAATCATATCCCAAATCTCCCTAAGGACTTATTAACCTACATGGAAAACATGAGGTTAATAATATTATTTCATTTTTTGGTGTTATAATATAATTTATTAGGACTTTGGTATGAGCTTGTTTTTTTTTGGGTTCCCATACTTCTTTCTATTTCATTATAGTGTCACCCCACATGGGAATCATAAGAAAATATAAAAATTATTTGGGAGTCTCACATGTTGTGTGAATTAATAAAAACTAAGTGTTATCTTCAGTTTCAAACCCTAGGCAAAAAGGTAGTCTTAGAGGTCTTGATAATGGTATTCCAAAGTAAACAATATGGGGTTGAGGTTTAGCCCAGTTGACCTCAAAAATTTTCATCCAAAACTTGTCTGGGTCACTAGGTTAGGGCCTATCTACTAAGATTACCTGGGTCAAGGACCCCAACCCTACTATGCCCAAGTAAACACAAAAACATTGCACAACTTGCATACTAGGTGGTTGTTCTTTTTGTGGCACATGTTGACTCAGCCCAAGCTACTTGTTTATTAAGACAATTTCCATTGTTTCTATTTATTTATTTTTAAAACCCAAGACTACAATCAATTCAAAAAATATCCAAAAATCCAAAATCAACCTATAATCCAAATAATTTTATAAACTAAAAAATAATAAATTTTACCACAATAAAAATTCTATGAAAATACCATTTAATCTAGTGCATAAAACCAATAACACCTCTAAGCTTTAATAAATAAAACATATCTAAACATATTAACACATTTACATTCCTTTAAGTGACAATACTAATCAGGTATCCTTTTACTTAATCAAATTAACAAGTATGAAGCCAACCCAAAATTATAAAAAAATAGTATAAAATGTGATTTTAACAAATCACAATCAACAATCATAAATCACCACTTGTCCATATCACATATAAATTGCACCAAACCCTTGGACAAATAACATTAACACATGAACTAAATGTTTTATAGAAATAATAAACTAATTTAACAAAGGTCCACATTGGCTATTGATAGCCACAAATCCAACTATCTCTACCAAATTAGAAGCACCACCAAGAAAAAATATAAGCCCATATAAGCTCCACAACCTAGCTAACCAATGGATACCAAGTGTGCTCACCACCCAATCATATGGAATCATAAGACCCACATTCCTAGTCATCCCCAAGCCAAGGGGTCCAATGAGCCACAAATCACTACCTCATTTGTTCAAGGAACAAAATAGGGTCAATTTTATGGGGAAACACACTAAACATAATAACCCATATATTTATAACAACAAACTATATTTTAGGTAGAAGATATCCATAAGCTAAAAAACCACATAAAAAATGATAACTCGACACCCAAAAAATACTATTATAACCATAACGTCACCTGATGGGAGGATGAGGATATAAAACTCAAGGTCTATAAGAAGTCCATAATATTTCCATGAGAATCCTTATACCTCCATTATCCCTCATGGGAAAGATAACCTTGATTACCCCTCTTGAGTGAGATAAGAATACCAAAGCCATCAGAAAAATAAGTATACCTCTATTACACCTCAACATGTAAGATAATTCCTCCAAAGCCACATAATACACTAGGATATTTTCAAAACAAACACTAGGACCAATTATGTATCCACACCCTTTAACCCCCAACAAAAAACACATAAAGGTAGCTAAATTTTGACAACATAACGATACACATTTTCAATAATAAGACTAACAAGTAAAACAATAAAAAATAAGGCTTTCAAATCTAAATAAATGTACATTACATAAGGATTTTTAAGCCATAAGTATCCCCTTAAATAAACCATCAAAGTAAATGTTCAAAGAGGATTCAATGTAATAAATTACAACAATGAAATGAATAAGGAAAGACCATTTTAAAATCAAAAACAAAAACAATGTGGCATATAAACTTGATGGATCAAGAGCCTACCTTGGGTCCACCACTTGTCTTGGATTGCACCTCTATATTGTAAGCTTCCTTTCCTAAAATGGTAAAATACCCTCTATTAGGAAAATTTGAACCTTTTAGAGAAAGGTCTACGCACCCTCACAAATCAAAAATGGACATGTGTCCCTTACTTTGGCTTTATTTTCCTCTTCCCAGGCCTTAAGGACCTTCTATCCCATTTCTAGAGAGTTAAAATAATTTTATGGGTTAAAATAGACTTCCAAAACACACCCACACAAGATATTTTTTGTTCTACACCCTAATCACATGTCAACCACATATAACTTTCACTCCAAACTTTCTGAAATTTGCATTATCCTCAAAATATGAATTTAACAAATAAGGAAATTTTTTTGGGCCCATGTTCTCATCTATTTACAATACTCAAAACACGTTTTTCATATTTTGAAAGGATTCATATAACAACATTTTAATCAACCTCTAAGCAGTGTAAAAATTAATTAGTTTAGGGCGTTTCCAATGTACACTAGGTTATAAGGATCTTTAAGAAACAAAGATATAACTAGAGATAAATCAAAGTAAAGAGTGTACAAGTGGTGGCATTGTAGCTTATTGTAACACTTTGTATCCATTTAATTCTTTTTGTCATCTATAAATATTGCATGTTTCACCCATTAATATGTCCAAAACTAATGTATAGGTAAAACAAACACACAAGATAATATCACAGTCAAGTATTCCATACAAAAAACACAAAGTAATTTTTTTCCCGAAATTATAATATCACAAGCTTGTTAAATGATCCATAGTACCATATCATAGGTAAAATTCACACTACTAAGCAAGATTAATTATGATAATCCAATCACATAGTACAAAATCTAAACATCATCTACTAGCAAGTTAATACTACCATTTGCAAGTTTTCTAGTATTCAATTCATCAACATGTAACATGTAATAATTAAAAACAAAACGGCATAACATAGTTTGCATCTCATCAAAATCATTAAAATAAATTAATGAACTATATATGCATAAATTAATTTAATAACAAGTCTTAGCATCATATGACAAAATATATAATAAAGGGTCTAGCAAGTGCATGAAATTAACAACATGGGAAATTATTACATGAGTAAAACTTGGGACTTTCAACATATATTATGGGAAGTAATGGATACTTATGTTTTGTATTATTACATCTTAATGCCCCAATGGGACATCTCTTTAATCTTACATTACTTATATTTTTCCCATATGGAACACATTATCCATGCACTTATATTGATCATATAATAGGCCAAGATGGGGAATACTATTTCTAATATACATACTTCTAAGATTTTATTTTTATATGATTAAACATCATTGGTTATATACATTTTTGTACCGATGATGCACATAGTTTCTTAATTTTGAGAAATGTGCTTCACAGGTTCATTCAAAATCTCAAAAGGGAACATATATTCCACTCATTATATTCATCCATAATCTAGGCACTTAACATAACCTTAACTCCTATAGAAGGAGGCATTCATATTTCACTCATTCCAATATGTAATTAAGACACACCACCTATTTCAAACATAACATATATTCAAGATGTTGTTTAGTATTTTTTGGTAGTACTAAGTGTGTTCTTGTAGGTTTGTTTTTGTCACTTAAAGTTATACTCATTAACATTTACAATATTTATTATAAGTTTAGAGGCAAACTGTCTCACTAGGTCTTTATTATATCTTCATTCGAATTAGGTGTATCATTTTTAATTTTTTAATTTCAATAGATTATTATTATTGGCCCTCACCCATGTGTCTAACAAAAAAGAATGCCCTACATGATTCATAAGTACATTGGATTTTGATTCAAGATATTTAGGGGTACAAAACCTTGTATCCATACTATTTATGTTTTTATTTTGATATGTAAACACACATACACACACATCAAATTGGGGGGAAATGTATACATTGACATTTATTAATCATAAATTTGCACATTTATATGGTTTTTATGTACTTGTTGCTTATTGCTTTAAATTAGATGTTATTGGTATAATTGTTGACTTATTGAGGTACATGTTATTATTTTTAGCCTCCTCCAACTCTAATTTTATCTATGCTCTTTATTCCTTTATTTTCCATATCCCCTACCATCAATTTATTATAGGTTTTTGGGCCGACTAGTACCATAATATATGTTCCTAGGTATGCATAAACTATATTTTACAATTTTGGTCCCTTGTAATATGGTTCCTTGTGGCTCATGTGGACATGTTCCTTGCCCCTTATTTTTTTCTTTATGATTGTTATGATTGTGGCTTGCATACCAATAGGATCCTAATTTGAATTCAAGGTGTCTATAAATAGTCACATAGGCTAATGTGTTTAGGAATATAAGAGATATCAATTAAAAGATATATAGCATTTATTATTCATAGAAATATTTTAAACATCTATAAGCATTTAGATAAGTCAAGAAATCATTATAAATTTCATTATATCATTGAATTTCATGTTGTAAACACATTGCACTACATTAATTTGCTTGGTTGATAGATTATTACAATAATTGGAGCATTGTTTTTGATATTATACCATGTTTAGGGGACTAACAAACATTAAGGTAACTCAACTTTCTCTACTATAACACATGTCCCAAAATACATTTATTTCTTTATTATTTTCAATATAGCTACCCAATTAAGGTAAGGAGAATAACTACAATTTTCTAGTGATCAAAGTAAAATTTTAGAAAATTAAATGAGTTTTTCAGAGCCCCAAACTCAAAGAACACATTGTTTAAAAAAAATTCACCTACTTGACACTTCTCAAAAATGTGTAGTCGACAATTATAGGGATCAAAAAATGTGTAATTGATTTGGACAAGGTCCTCCATTTGTCATGAGATTTTAATATTCTCTCAATCTTATTACAAAATCCTAATTCTTTGTATTAGACTTTGACAACTATCTTGAGATCTAATAATATTCAAGATACATTTTTAAATCCTATTATTATCTTTATTAGTCTATTTTTTAAAATTAAATAAATTTGATTTACTATTTTACATTAGTTAAATGATTATAGATATTTGTTTTATTGATTTATTGAAATTCCTTTATCTTATTCATAATAAAATGTGCATGCTAACATAATAATTAAATGTGTTATAGTAATGGTTTATGTGTTAGATTCTTATCACTATTTATTTATCATCCACTGACCCTACCTTTGATATTACATGGATACTTTATTAAACATTCACCTATAAGATTTTTTTACCCTATTTTTTATTTTACAATAGATGATTGATTACTATTAGGTATGAAACTTGATATATATTAAAATGTTAAAGATGTATAATAATCAACAATTCTGATTTTGAAATTTGATAAATATGAAAAACTGTTTATTTTTAAAAATACTTAGAAAAAATATACTTAACTCAAATTGGGATTTACGTTGATTGTTTTAAATATTTGAAAGTGGAAATCAATAAAAGATATGATTGTCCATGTTCATGATCAAGGACATAATCCAAAACTATTTCTGGAGAAGACCATTATTGTTGGACTATAGCATAGACTACTCAAGTTTGTTGACTTCAAAATTTTCCTAGTTGATTGTGGCTAATACTTTATATTAAAAATACAAAAAAAAAAAAAGAAACCTGATTGTTTTAGATCATACCAAAAATCTAAGAATATTCCTGGATAAGATCATTGTATATGGATAGCAATGCAAGATGTTCGAGTCTTTTGATGATAGACTTGTTTGAGTTGACTGTGATAAAAATATTGTTATTCCACCTTTTATGCCTATGTCTGTTGAGTAGGTTGAGATTTTTAGATTCAAATTATGCCACATGAATATCTTTATTTTCCTTATTTTGTCTTTAAAACCCTAAGGGTACCTTGAAAGCTTGAAACCTACAAAAGAGAGGGGGAGTGTAATAGGATGAGTTGACATTCATCACCCCCTTGATGATTAAATATTATGTACATATCCAATAATTCAAGGAGGGAAATCAAACCACTAGTTCTCCCACTTATAGTGATTTTGAAATTGTGCTCCTTGACTATGTGTACGCAACTAGATATGTGAGTTTGATACTTGATAGTGATAGATCTTAACTTGATTTGAGATGTTTTAGACTTGGCTCATATCTTTTCCAAAATTTAGAAAGAATAGGGTAGATTTTCTCAATGTGAAATAGTGTGTAAACTAGCAACTAAGTGATAGAAAATGAGAACAATGAATGACCTTTGATGTACATTTATAAGAAAACTTTTTGATAATTTTCTTTAGCCAACCTTATGAAATGTGTGGAAAGACCCAAAATATTATTTCAAAATTACGAAAGTAGCCATTATTTAGCATAGGACAAAGTCACCCTAGGTGGACAGATCATGATAACATTTATGTTCACCTAGCATGGATCTATCTTGAAAGATCAAGGACAACTATCCTAAGCTAGAGATAGTTTGAGGGTGATATAATCAGTTTGAGCATTTGAATTTGAGAGTTTTATGTAGTAGTGATAACAAAAAAATAGTTGATCTCTTATATAGATAAATGTCTTAGAGTAATGGTGAATAAGAGTCATGTATTTGGGTGCAATTCATATAGTTTAAGATATGTTAAGATTTCGCATTTCAAGTACTTGTGACTAGATTTATGTGTCTACATCCTTCCCCCCCATCCCCCCATCCATCTACCACTTTTATTCTATTAATGAAATTGATAGATTAAAGAAGAAAGAATTAAACTTGAGTGTATACAACACACTTTATATTTCAAAGAATACTTCAATTATGTAGGGTACTCATATTTATCAAACCCTACAATAACACAAAATATTCATTTGTCTATATTTGAAATTTGAAAAAGTTAAAATTTGAAAATTGAAAAATTAAGAGAATAGCAAAGAAGGAGTAAACTTATATGGAGATGAAACTAAATTACCCTGTAACCTATATAATTTGATAGAGAATTGTGCCCCCTTTTTAAAAAACTTGGATAATTTGAACCAATGGTGAATTTAGAGTCATAAAATCTTATTTTTTAAATAACTAATCAATCCATTTTGTTGGAAAGATGCATATTCTAACTCTTATGAATGAGGAATAGTATTGAATGTACTGATCAAAAAATGTGGAACCATGATGAACTCATTAGAAGTGATGCTAATGACACTGAGTGTCACTAGAATCAAATGTACACCTCTTGCAATAAAGGATGGAACCACACAATGGGTTCTATAGAAGTAATGAAAACATTATTGAGTGTTACTAACTCAAATGTACATTACATATAATAGATCAAATCACACTACTACATATGGATCTAGATCATATTTGCATGATTAAAAGAGAATGAAGACTATTCATGCCCCCATCATGACCTCATTTCTAATAGATTTAAATTGAAATAAACATTTTATAATTAAAATTGTAACTTTGAACTTTGATAATGTGCATGAACAAGTATCATGCCTTTGAAATTTTAACTTTGAACTTTGAAAATGTGCATGAATAAGTATCATGCCCCCTAAATTTGTGTTAATGATATATAATATCATACACATATATACTCAATTGTAATTGTATTTGTATTTGTGAGCTGTGACTTTGATTTTGTAATTGTTTTTCATATTCCCATAAATATGCATTTAAGTGTGTATGAATTCATACTTGAAGTTTTTATAAAGTGAGTGTATATGCATGTCATATGCCCCTATAGTTTGTATCAATATGCCAATATTTGTCTTGTATTTGATTTTTAAATTAATTTTAATCTTTGAAAAAATGTACTATATTATGGAATCTGATCTTTGAATTTTTGAACCTTGTACTCTATATTTTTGAAACATGTACTCTATCTCAAATTTAGTTTTTTTGTTCATGGAGGCTTGGATCTCTAAGACAAGCACATTGTCATGCCTCCTTTGAGATGAGGGATGTAGTATGCAAGTCACTCATCTCAAAAGAAGTGTTAACTGTATCATGGAATAAATATCTAATCATGTCTTCATCTGGAGAGTACGTCATCATATAAATTTACTTATCATTGAAACATATACATAAAATATTGAAAGTGAGGTATACAAGTGTTTTTTATAGATAAATATTGTAATGAAAGCACACGATAAAGTAATTGTCTCTGAAGTATACTACATAGTAAAAAGTGAATGATATGTATCATGGCATCACTAATCAAGATTAACAAGCATAATACACAATGTCATATAATAAGGTTGAGGGATTCATATAAGAAACATGATCGAATGTTGCACATGTAAATTAATATCACATCCATAGGGACAAGGGCCACAAGTAATTAGACATGTTCAAATGTCACACATACCAAGAATAAATATCATAGAGATGTTCAATAAATAGTTTCAGACATGGGCCAAGGGCCATACACAATAAGTAATCAATTTCTAGTCTATCATGCAAGAAATTATTAACATCAAAGGAGCATAAAATAAGTGAAGATTAGTCTGTGTTATCCATATGTATCATTATCATATCGTATAAAATTATCATATTCATGTAGCAAAATATAATATATGATTGATTAGCAAGACACTTGTAATATATGTAGCTTGACATGGCATTTGAATTTATAGATAGATATAACTTGTTATAATGTAACTTTTAGAATTAGATGCCCCCAACATAAGCATGGGCACTGGGTAGAATGGAATCCAACATCTAAGAGTCCATGTAGATATGTATGTCTTGCATCACACTCATAGACCTAATGAAATATATGTGTATTTGAAAAATAATATGCTATCTACCAAAATATATAATAAATAACATATTTAAAGAAGTAAACTAGTAAGTCATGTAATGCTTAGGTCTTGATTTTTAATTTCTTGAAAATAATTTGAAATTTTGACATTTTTGAATTTTTTGCTTCATTTATAATATCAGTGTAGGTGCATGATGTTCATAGGGTTCTTCACATGTTTTCATTCAATTATAACTAGACAATTAGCTCTTGTACCCACTTTTTTGGTAACCATAAATGGACCTAGCCAGTTGGGTTTAATCTTAACTTTAGTTTCTTTATCTACATTAATATTCTTATAATGTTTCTTTATCTACGTTAATATTCTTCTAATTTTATTTTATATTAAATCTCCAATTTAAAACTCATGATTATGAATCTTCTTTCTATATGCTCTTTTGATGCGATCTTGATATAATTTTAAATTTTCAGTAGCTTGAATATGCTTTCCATCAAGAATTTATAATTCATGTGATCTTTTTTCCCAATACTCGTTGTCTTTAATGATGTCTTTTAAATAAACCCATAAATAAATAATTTCTTACTCTAGAGGGAGTAATGCTTCTATTCCATAAATAAGAGAGTATGGTGTGGCCTTTTTTAATGTACACACACTTGTATGGTATGTCCAAAGTGCATAGAGAATCTGATTATGCCAATTTACACCATGTTTTGTAACCATTTTGCTTGAATTTTTTTTACGATTGTCTTATGTGTCGCTTCTACTTGCCCATTTCCTTATGTGTAGTATGGAGTAGAGAAAGTGTGACAGACATTGAATTTTGCACAAAATCACTTTGAATGTTATATTTTTGAAAGATGATTCATTATTTATTATAATGGTTGATGGTAATCCAAATCATGAAATAATATGTGTCATCAGGAAGTGATAAATATCATCTTTTGTAGTAGATTTTAAAGGTATGGCCTAGACCCATTTTATAAAATATTTTTTGGCCTATAATAATGAACTTGTGATGTCCTGATAATTCTAGATTTATATCATTAATCAAATCAAAGCCCAAAAATGAAAATGGCCAAGGTGAAATAATGGGTTGCAATTCATGTGATCAAGCATGATTTAGATTAATATGATTATGACATTATGAACGTAGTTTTGGGATATTCATAAAAAAAAATTCATGGTATGCTAATAGTAACCTTGTCGTATCAATTTTGGAACATTTCTTTGTCGCTAAAGTTACCTTTACATTAGTTATTGTGTATTTCAAGGCTATTTTAGCTTCTTCATGGTTAAAACATCAAAATAACTACTCATTAAATGATATTTTAAATAAAGATCATCTAATTAGAACATAACTCATTGTTTAACATTGTAATTTGTGTTTATCATTACATGTAGCATTTTATAGGATAGCATATCAGTGTAAAAATTGTATATATTATAGTAAGATTTTGAGCACACTATGAATTTAAAAAGCTAATTCAAAATCAAAACACAAACTACCTATTAGGAAGGATTCATGAAATAAATCAGAATGTTATAGACCTTACCAAATTTCTTGCTTTATATAACCTCTTTCTAGGATTTGTAAATGATCAAGTTATTGCATATAGACTCAGATTTGACATAGTAATGGCATGATGATGGATGAAGGATTTGATAATGGATGCTTGATTATAGATTTGGCATGGATTGGATATGAGGATTGGAGTTTGCTTCATGATATTGCTGAGTTAGTCATGATATTATCAATTTGAGTCACGATGTTGTGCTTAAGTCACTAACAATTTTCTGGTAGGTTGTGTAATACCGTGACTTTACAAGTCATGAAATTACACTAAGATTCATGATATTCCAACTGTAAGCTTACTTTGCAATTTCTAATAAAAATGTAAACATTCTTTTCTTGTATTTTGATCCGAAGGTTTATCTTAACAATCTATGTTTTTGCAGGAGGCTCATTCCCATATAGGCAGATATATAACCCCTTTTTGTCATTGTTTTATCATCCAAATAATTTCTCTTTCAACTAACCACATTATTATAGTAAGGTTTTGCCTTATATATTTTATCTATGTGTTTTGTAGGATTCACTAGGAAGGCCAAGGCAGGAGGACACAAAGACAAAACACATGCCTTTTTCCCTTTTCCTTATTCTTGACAATACCACAAATATTGGCATTTTTTACTACCTTTTCTATCTATTATTCAATCTTTCAATCTTTATCAAGCAGGTTAAGGGATAAGTTTACCTGTTTAGATCATCTATTCTTCAAAATAGTTAAAATATTTGTTCTATGTGTACATTTTGATATAACATAAATATTAGTCTTTATCTGTCTTTTGTCATCTATAAATAAGACCTTTGGAAACATTTTAAAATCTGTAACTTGTCTAAACATCAGTTTTAATCTAAAAAAATTGTCATTTTTCACAATATCACAACTATAGGTTTATTGATAGTCACAAGTTTGTTGTCCTAAGTTGCAGTTTTATGGTTTATGACAAAACCATAAATTTTAAATTATAGTGAATAGTGATATTGCCTATCCTAATCATGTTTTTGTTTAATATTGATGGTCTTATAGTTAAACATCAAGGTTAAGCTAATTGTGACAATATTGTAACTCGTAAGTAGCGATTTTGACCTTTCAATCATGATTTTGAACTGTGTAGTTATGATTTTATGTTGATTTTTTGTCCTTTTTCAAAAGATTTTAACACAAGAAATATCATTAATGATAATCATGAAAGTGAGAGAAACAAGAATGCATAAAAAACTAAGTTATCTCTTAAAAACAAATCATAGAGACAAGATTTAATAAGTGAAAAAAACCATCAAACAATGAAAAAACTCACAATATAATATAAAAATTACAACAAATATCTTCACAAGTAAAATATTGATCAAAATCACAAGAAAAGAATAAAGAGATCTATATTTATTCTTAGTGAAGAAAAGAGGAGAGGAAGAGCTCTTTTATAGAGCTTGAGGAGGAAAATGAGAGTTACATAGAATCCCATTATGACCTTATAAATCCTCCAAGTGTGTGCCACTTGTGTCATAATCACTTATAAAATAAATGTATGAGTGTGCCATGTGGGAAAAGGAGTTACTCATGTAAGTAAATCCTGAATTCTAAGGGAGAACAAAGAGGTGAGTGACACCTCAAGGAACCAGATTTATGTGAATTAAAAATTCACATAAATATAAATTCTTCACACATGGAAAAGAGACTTAGGATAAAATAAATTATCTTGAATAAATGGTAATTCTAACACTCCCCATTAAATTTTATTTAGGGGTTTTACAAACAAACAAGAATGGAGGAAACATCACTAACTCTCCCCCTTGATGAGAACTTCTTTCAATCATAACTTGTTACAAAATAAAATAAACTTGTCTTTACATAGAGGCTTAGTGAAAATATCAACCATTTACTCTTCAGTAGGACAAAAAGAGAGAAGAATTTGATTGTCTTCAAGAAGTTCACATTGAAAGTGATGTTGAATCTAAATGTGCTTAGACCTTATATGGAAAACTAATTTTTTTCCTAAGGTAATGGCACTTTGATTATCACTAAAAATCAGAGTAGCCGAATATTGTGGGTGGCCCAAATATGCAAGAAGTATTCTAAGCCAATTAACTTCCTTAAAAACATGATTACAAGCTTTATATTTAGCTTATTTGGAAGATAGAGATATAGTTGTTTGCTTTTTAATATTCCATAAAATAGTGCCAGAACCCAAAGAGAAGTAATAACCACTAGTGGATCTATGATCATTAGGATCATTGGTCCAATCAAAATTTGAATAACCTACCAAAGAAAAAATGCTATTCGAGGAATACTCGATGCCAAAAGTTAGAGTACCTTTAATATAATGAAGAATTCTTTTAGCAGCTTTTAAATGAGTATCTTGAGGTTTAGACATAAAATGAGAAACCAATCCAATATAAAAAATGATATCAGGATGAGTATGAGTAAGATAATTCAAACTACCAACTAATTATCTATATAAAATTGGTTCAATATTTTATGTTTCTATGTCATTAATAAGTTTAACACCAAGTTCACAAGGAGTAGTAATGGGTTTAAAATCCAACATATTAAATCTAGATGATAAATCATAGGCATATTTAGATTGAGAAATAGAGATGTTATCTTTTTCTTGCCAAATTTGAATGCCTAAAAAGTAATGTAAGAGACCCAAATCAGTCATTTCAAATGTATTATTCAAATCATTTTTAATGCAACAAACTATTGAATTATTACTGCCAATTATGATTAAGTCATCAACATATAAATCAATGATAACTATGTCATTTAGATTATTTTTGACAAAAAGATTAGGATCATTATAACTATGAATAAAACCTTGAGCTATAAAGATTTGATAAATTTTAGAGTACCATTCTCTAAGAGATTGTTTTAAATCATAAATAGATTTGTTTAACTTGCATACAATATGTTCATTGCCTTGCTTTATAAAACCAAGAGGTTGAGACATGTAAATTTCTTCATGCCCATCACCATTTAAGAAAGTACTCTTAACATCCATTTGATAAATAGGCCAATGCATGTGAACAGCTAGAGCTAAAAAAAATTTAATAGTGGGCATTTTAGAAATAAGAACAAAAGTTTAATTATAATCAATTCTTTCAATTTGAGAAAAAATTCTAGCAACTAATCTATATTTATATTTTTCAATTTGATTGTCAGAATTAAATTTAGTTTTAAACAATCATTTATAACTTACCAAATTATGCCCTTTAGGTAGAGGAACTAAGTCCCAAGTGTTATTAGAAATAAAAGAGTTGTATTCATCATGCATATCTTTTTTCCCAATGAGGGTGACCTTGAGATTATTTTAAAGTTTGAGGATCATTATTGTGCATAATTTTAGGCATCAAAGCATAATTGTAAAATCATTGTCTAGTTATACGAGTATCATGAAGATCAACATTAATACCTAAATATTCTATAGTAGTCTTGGCCCATTTAGGCATAGATTTAGGTAGAGCAAGACTATAAGAAGGATAAATAATTAGAGGAACAACTTCATTATGCAACACATCATTATGATCATCACTAGATTCAAAAGGAAAAGAAGTAGAAACAATATCAAGAGAATCAGAGTTGGAAGCACAATCAAGCATATCATTTTTAAAAATATTAACATCTCTTTTAATCTTGATTTTATTAGTTTTAGGATCATGAACCCTATAATCTTTAGATTATTCATCATAACTAACAAATATAAAAATATCTACTTTAGAATCTAACTTCTTACGCTTTTCAATGGAAATATGAATAAATACATCATAACCAAAAACATGTAAATGTTTTAAAATAGGTTTTATATCACTCCAAGTTTCTTCAGGTGTAATATTTAAAATAGATTTAGTGAGAGTCGTATTAATGAGATAAACAACATAATACATTACTTCAGTCCAAAATTTATAATATTTATTTTTAGTATGCAACATACACCTAGTCATTTCAGTGGTGGTCTTATGTTTACGTTCAACAACACCATTTTGCTCAGGTGTGTAAGAAATACTTTTCTCATGTTTAATTCCATGTTGCTTAAAATATGTAATAAAATCATTATTAACATATCCAGTATGATTATCAGTGTGTAATGTGTGTAAAGAATAATGAAATTATTTTTCAACAAAGGCATGAAACTCAATAAAAGTGTCTAAAACTTGATCTTTAGTTTTCAAGAAATAAATCCAAACTCGCTTAGTGAAATCATTAACAAAAGTTAAAGCATACTTATCATCATTAATATAGGGAGTTTGTATAGGGCCTAAAAGATCACTATGAACTAAATGAAGCTTTTCAATAGCATGCCAAGAGTGGTTTTTAAAAAATATTCTCTATGAAATTTATCAGCCATACAACCATTACAAGTAGAAGTAGTGAGAGAAATGTTAGGCAAATCTTGCACCATATTGAGTTTGTTCATAAGATTAATACTTTGGTAATTGATATGCTCTAATCTTTCATGCCACAAGTTAGTATCATTAGAAATAAGCAAAGTATGAGAAGATGAAGGAGAAGAGAATCCAGTAAATTTGAACAAATTATCATTGTCTAAAAAAAATAGTAGCAACTACTTGAAAATATTTCTTAGTAGATCTAACATAACAAATATCATTAATAAATTTTACTTTATAGTCCTATTTGCATAATTGAGGTACAGAAAGTAAATTCAATTTCA
Source organism: Torreya grandis (assembly GCA_037957365.1). NCBI lineage: Eukaryota > Viridiplantae > Streptophyta > Pinopsida > Cupressales > Taxaceae > Torreya > Torreya grandis. Next base: position 2,280,427 of record JARHVA010000965.1, on the reverse strand, counting down.
AATCAAGAATAAGCAAGACATCATGCAATTCACCATTAGAGATTTTAACATTTTTTATGGTTTCAACATTGCAGAAAACATGATTTACAAGACTTAAATGATTGTTAAAAATATATGGTTCTAAAGAAGTAAACAATTGAACATTAGATGTCATATATTGAGTAGCACCAAAATCAACAATCCATTCAACAGGAGAAGCACATAAAGCACAAGTAAAAGTAAATCTATTATTAGGCTTTTATTTTGCTTGAGTCTTAGTATGGCTAGTGCTAGCATTGTCTTTGACTTTAAGCTTTCCATTTTTGATATCACGTTTTTTTTTAAAGCAATGATCTTTATCATAAGTGTTTTTGTCACAATAATTACACTCTAACTTTTTCTTAGGTTTAGAGTTAGATTTTTGATCTTTTTTATCATATCTATTATTGGACTTAGGATGTTCTTTGTCATTTTTATGTTGGTGCTTAGAAACAAAAGCATGTTCATTATAATTAAGACTACCAAATTGAATCAACTTTTTTTATTCTTGACGTAACAAAGTATAAAATAATTTAAATGTTAACATAACAGATAGAGTGAGAAAAGCCAATTGCTAATGAATATTAGTAATAAATTGTTGAAAAGATTGAGACAAATATTTTTTCATAATAATATGAATCAAATTCAAATCATAAAATTTAACACCTAAACCAGCAAGTTGAGAATGTAAAAAATGAACTTTATCCAAGAAATCATCCATAGATTTGAAATCATTGTATTTTAAATCAGATAATTGATCTTGAATTTTAATTTTGTGAGATTTATTTATAACATTATATATAAATTTAAGTTTAGACCAAGAAGTTGAGGCAAGATAATAACCATCAATATGGATATGTAATTTAGGGATCATGACCATACCAATCAATCCTAAGGCCTCATCATTTTTTTCTTGCCATTTTTCTTGAATTTCAACAGAGGCAATCTTAGTATCTGGTTGAGGATCCATGTCATCTACTACGTGTACGAAATGTTTGAAAGTGAATATATATTTCATATATGATTTATATAAATGGTAATTAGTGGATGTGAGTTTAAATTTAGGGTAAAAATTAAGTCATTGTACTGTGAAAATTCACCCAAGAATCGAAAAGTGAATGGGAAAAAAAGTACTTAAGCAAGAAGGGCGTAGGATGGGCAAGAAATCAAAGGACGACTTGCCGGAGTAGCTTAGCAAAAAAAAATCCTAAAAAAGATTAATAAATTACAAAAAAAAATGGTTTTTCAAATTAATTTTCCCAAATAGTTTAAATTTTATATATATATATATATATATATATATATATATATATATATATATCCACTCTTTTTTTTAAACTTTAATCAATTAAATTGCTTTGAAAAAAACAAAATAATATTGTTTTTGGAAATGCATTGGTAAAAAGAAGTTCAAAGGTGGAAAGTGAAATAAATTGATTTTTTTTAAGAAGAGAAATTGTTCATTAAAAAACAAGAATAAAAAACTCTTAATTTAGATTGTTTTTTTGTTAAGAATTTTTTTTTAACTTTTGAAACAAATTATAAAAAACTTGGATAAAAGATGTCTTTTATAAAGGCAAAACACTGTGCTAAGATGATTTTTTTTTAACATAAATGAAATTTAAAAACAAATCTATATGCCCCTTATTTTACTTTAGCAAAGATTATTAAATTTTTTTTAAAGCAAGAGAGCTGAATTGGAAAAAAAAAGGTGACTAGGTTGGAAATAAGAAACTTAGCGCTTAGAATAGAAAAGTTGATAAAAATGTACTTGTTATAATAATGACACCCAACCTCTTAGAAAATTCAAATTTTTTGTCAGATTCAACTACCATAGAGGCCGTCAAGAGCAGGCAGGATAAGAATCCGAAGTAAGATGCCACTAAGTAGCTAGACACATTAGGGAGAAGAAAAGAAATAAAAAATCTATAGAAAAAAGAGTCGTACAGCCCTTGGGCCATTTTATAAACTAAAAAAATGCCAAGATCAAATTTTTTTTGGGATCAAAAGGGTTTCCCCGCTCACAGGCTATTGTTTACAACCAGACTAGCTCACCCCACTATTGGAATTCCTCTCACTCTCATAGGGGCCAACATCATTCTATTAGGGTTGGGCAAAAATATGCAAGATGATGTTCTATGGTGGTTGAAATAGGTGAATACAAAAAGTTTAGATACCTAAAAGTTTGGAAGGCAAGGGCAAATAGAGGCCGCAAGAAGACCGTTTAGGGCTTAGGAGAACCTAAATCTTAGGGGAAGTAAACTATTTAATATTCCTCTTGAATCTTTATCACCATTGATGGACCATTTGAAGGAGAAAGCCCTATTTACAAAATGGTATGGGGTAGATTTACCTAATCAAACAATCATTGACTGGTGGCATAGAACCTTCAAGGACAGGGTGAGTGTGTAGTCACTCCATAACTCTTTCTTTCTTGTTGGATGTATTGATAGGAACCTGAAACATGAAATTTTATATGGTATCCCCATACTCTTTAATGGATCGAGCTTCCACTGCTTAAATTGGATGCCAAACTTTGATCCATGGAAACATGTTATCAAGAAAATACTGACATGGATCACTTTAGAAGGCCTTCTAATGGAATACTGGAGTTTAGAAGCCTTAATGAAAATAGGAGATACTCTAGGATCATGATTAGGAATAGATAAGGACTTTTTGAATGGGAAGATAGGCTCAGAACCAAATATTTTGGTAGAAGTTGATTCAACTGGTGGGATTTATGAGGAACTAGAGATCCTTACGACCTTCGATAGGTGGAAATAATGCATTGTAAGAGGATCATATAAGAGCATCCAGAAGTGTCTTTTATAATGAGATATAGGGGATGGAGGTTCAAGTTTGAGTGTCATGGAAAAAAGGCAGCCACAGACACCCCTTTTGGATTAGGGGCAAGAAGATAGAGTCAGTTCACAAATTATAGTTCAAGGGGATACTAGAAATTATTTGTTAAGTCAGGGCCATGAGGACTCACAGAATGACAAGTTTATCTCCAAGGCATATAGGGGTATTAATAATAGCCTCAAGATAAATAATGGAGAATATTCCACTCCTTTTCCTCTTGAGAACCCACCATTACCTTCTCAGACTAAAGAGGAATTAATTTATTTGCTCCAAGACACTGAGATCCTACACTGAGATATCAATTAGTAGTTGGAGGGTTTGGTGACTATGACCATTGTAGAATCTGAAAGAAATAATAACAAGTTAGTTGTATTTAGTGTGGGAGAGATGAGTGCAGAGGCTGAGACATATAAGGTAAAAGAACTAGAAAGTCCTAGAGGGGTGAAGGAGACCTCTAAGTTAAGTATTGTCAGTGAAAACCTTGGGATTTTTGGAGAAGATAACAACTTAGGGGTGCAGGGGCCACCTTTTGATTCAGGAATGGAAATCAATATACAAGTACTATTACAGGAGCTATTGGAGGAAGGGGAGCTTGAGGTAAAAGAAAATGAATTTATTTCAATTGGTAATGTTCAAACATATCATACCAAGCTAGGCATTCATCAAATCACTTCCAATAAGATCAAACTAGATTTTGAGAGCAGTTTAAATAAAAAATTAGGGAGAAGATCCTTGAGTGTACTCAAGAGTCGGGATGGCAAAGCAGAGGGGAAACTTAAAATAACAACATTGATGGATTCTAGGAAGGGAGCTCCCTTTCTCAAGATGCCATGAGGCTCTTATCATAGAATGTTAGGGGCCTTAATGCCCCTAATAAAAAGTGCTTGGTTAAGCATAGGATTTACTTAACCAAGACAAAATTTATCCTACTTCAAGAAACAAAACTTAGAACAAAAGAAATGGATTCCTTTTTAAATAGTCTTATAAATTGGAAGCATGCACTAGTCCAAGCAGAAGGGGCTTTTGGTGGCCTAGCCATTCTTTGGAATTTGGTTGAGGTGACTTTTTAACCTTTAGGGTCAGGGAAATATTGGTTGGGAGGCAGGATTGAATCTCTTTCTTCAAAATCCCAATTTTCGCTTATTAATGTGTATGGGCCTATAACCTACATTCACAATAGGGAGTTGTGGATAGATTTGGGTATATTTTTGAGAGCCCACTCTCTTCCTCATAAAATCATTGTGGGTGACTTCAATTCCATGCTACATAGTTAGGACAAAAAAGGTGGGATTTCCAGCCCTGGGCAATCTCATAAGGACTTTAGTGAATGGGTGCATAGGAATAATTTATTGGAGATTGATTATAGGAGAGAAACTTACACTTAGAATAATAGAAGATCTGGGTTTAGCAACATCACAGAAAAATTGGATTCATTCTTTTATGGTGGGGATCTATCTTCCTTTCTTCACATTTTAAAATCAAACATATTACCTTGTTCAGGGTCTGACCACTTCCCAATCTTGCTTCGTATCATTGGGGATACGAAGCCTATAAGATATCCATTCAAATTCAAGAATATGTGGCTAAAGGATGAGAATTTTATGCCCTTGGTGTAAGGCTAGTGGTTTGAAGAAGATTTTGAGGGTTCCAAATGTTTTTGTTTTCTGTCAAGACTAAAACATGTAAAGAAGAGACTTTTAGAGTGGAACAAACAACATTTTAAGAACATTTTTTAGTCAAAGGAAAGGGTTGAAGTGAATCTATCCAAGATTAGTGAAGAGGTCATTAAGAATATGGGAACAAACAACATTTTAAGAACATTTTTTAGTCAAAGGAAAGGGTTGAAGTGAATCTATCCAAGATTAGTGAAGAGGTCATTAAGAATATGGGAACAAACAACATTTTAAGAACATTTTTTAGTCAAAGGAAAGGGTTGAAGTGAATCTATCCAAGATTAGTGAAGAGGTCATTAAGAATGGGATATCTCAAGATATTTATCTAAGGGAGGATTTGATGGGGAAATAAAAATATATTCTTTCACAAGAGAAAAAAATTTGGAAGCAAAAATACAGAGAAAACTGGATAGAGGCAGGAGACAAGAACACCAAATACTTTCATAACATCACTACGTAGCATATGGGTGTAAAAAAGGTTCATAGTTTGGATAGGGATGATGGTTCCCACATTTAAGACCCTTAAGAAATCAAAATTCACATCCTTGAGTACTATCATACTCTTCTGAATAATAGAGAAGGCTCCATTCTTGTTGCTCAACAAGACTTGTTGCAACACATTCCTAGAATAGTTAACAAAGATAAAAATGAAGTGTTAAATGGAAAATTTTCCTTAGAAGAGGTGGAAGGGGCCCTTAAGAAACTTAATTCAGATAAATTTCCAGGTCTAGATGGCTTTCCCACTAGTTTTTTTGAGTTTGTTGGCATTTCCTTGGCCAAGAACTAATTGATGCTCTAAAAGCAGCCAGGAATTATGGAAATCTACTTAAAGAGATCAATAACACATTCATTGTCCTTATCCATAATAAATAAAAAGTGTCTAGGTTGGAAGAATTTAGACCCATTTACCTTTGCAATGCACTCTACAAGATCTTGACAAAGGTCCTAGCCAACAAGCTAAAACTATTGCTTCCTAGCATCATATCAGAAGAACAAATAAGGTTTATTCTTGGAAGATCCATCTTGGATGGGTTTATTATTACTCAGGAGGTCATTCATACCTTAAAAAATACTAGGTATTCAAGGATGATTATCAAATTGGATATTAGGAAGGCTTATGACGAGGTGGACTAGATATTTCTATGCAAGGTTATGGAGGCTTTTAGATTTAATAGGTAGTGGGTTAGTTGGATTTGAATGTATTTTGGGTCCCAGATACTTGATCCTCATTAATGGTTTTATGGAAGGATTCTTCAAATATTCTAAAGGTTTGAGACAGGGGGATCCGATCTCCCCATTCTTGTTCATTATAATGGTTAAATCTCTTGGATGGGCAATTCAAAATCTTCAAAGCCTGGGATAATTAGATGGCATTATAGTTGCAAGAATCATTTGAGTAACCCATTATCAATTCATAGATGATATAATGTTATTCAAGTTTGCTAAGAAGCTAGAGGCTCAATCCTTTTTAAGGTTACTAGCTTCGTATTCCAAAGCATCTAGCCAAGAAGCCAACCAAACCAAGTTAGAAGTATTTTCATCTCAACTCCCCTGAGGAAGGAAATGGAAATTCTAAACATCTTGAAATTTAAGAAGGGGTCACTGCCATGTGCTTATTTGGGTCTGAAAATAGACAAGGGCCATATAAACATGAAGTTATGGGACCCTCTAAAGGATAAAATGGATAAAATATTGAATTTTTGGAAAGGACGATGTCTTTCTTGGGTAGGCAGGTTACTTTTGTTGAAAATGGTCCTTTCTTTCATTCCAATATATCTGTTGTCATATTTGGTGCTCTCGTCAAGAGAAAATAATGAAATGATTCATAAAATGAGATGTTTTTTTGGAAAGGGATAGTGGACAAGGATAAATTATCTCTCATTACTTGGGATAAGGTTTGTAAACCTAAGGATAAAGGAAGATCAGGTCTGAGAAATCAATTCCACCAAAACAAAGCATTAGGAGCTAAATTAGTATGGACGATGTTTCAAGAACCTGATTTGGAATGGGCAAAAATATTGCAAGCAAAGTATCTAAATAGTGATGAATCCTCTAAAATAGTGAAAATTTCCCATCCACCTAAAGGCTCCAGGGTATGGAACTTTTGAGATGCAGATCAATCATTTTATATCTTGTGACTTGGGATGTTCAGGATGGAGGTATGTCTTTGTTTTAGGAAGATTCTTAGTGGGGTTATCCTAGCCTTGATAGTGTGTTTTCAATGGACCTCAAAAATATCCATCTTAAATGTAGGTGGGGTGATAGGGTAAAGGATTATGTGATCTTCTCCTAGAATGATCCATCCATCGGTTGGGAATGAAAATATTTCTTTTCTCTTGCCATTTCTATAGGGGAGGCAAACATCCTAAAGAGGACTTTGGATAAAAGAAAAGTGTTTTTTAGGAGAGGGACATTTAAAATTATATGGGTAGGTTCTAAAAGTGGACTATTTAATGCTAAGGATGGTTATAAAGTAGTTGTTGGTATTGCAGAGATGGATGACATATCCCTTCCCATTTTCCTCTATTAGAATAAATAGTGTGTCCCAAGAGCATTAAATTTTGCTTGGGAAATGCTTTAAAAAAGGATTTTAATAGCAAAAAAATTAAAAAGATTGGGCTATGAAGGGCCTTCTTGGTGTGTACTCTGTAAGAAGGTAGAGGAGAGCATTGTTCATCTCTTTTTAGGTTTCCCTTTCTTATAGGAGTATTGGAGATGGCTATGCACCAAATTGGGGTGGATAACAGCCCTACCTAATGATATAATGAGCCTTTTTCTTGATTGGCCTATTAGACCCTAGTCATGATTGCTAAACTACCTTTGGATTACTAGTCCCTCCCTTCTCATCTAGAAAATTTGAAAAGAACGTAATAGACAGATCTTTGAAGATAAGGATTTGCCATTAGTTTCCTTCAAAAACAAAGTAAAAGCAGCCATAGTGGAGGTGATTAATTACTAGGCTAGAAAAGGCTTGAGCCAAAAATGGAAGTTCATAGAATAGGATGGGTAGATGAGGTTCAGGTGGCATGGTTTAAATATTCCTGCTCATGTTGGTAGTGGAGGAAAAGTTTTAGAGCCTGAACAAAGGAATGTCAATTGGGATACTCCTAAAAAGGGTTGGTATAAACTCAATTTCGATGGAGCTTCTAAAGGGAACCCAGGTCTATCCAGAGCTAGATGTGTCATTAGACTATGGAATGGGGAGTTTGTAGGGAGATTGGTCATGCCCCTAGAATAGGACACCAATAATATAGTAGAATTCAAGGCCCTCATCCATGGCCTTCTTTCTTGTAAGGATTTGGCTATGGATAAATTGGAAATTAAAGGAGACTCCACTCTAATGATTAATATTATGAGGTCAAAATCTATATCAAACTAGAAATTAAGAGCTCTTTTAGATCGAGCTTTAGATTTGTTATAAAAAAATTGAAGCTTCCACATTGAATCACATCTATAGAGAGGCAAATTATGAGGCAGATGAATTGGCAAATAGGGTAATAAAGGGAATTGCACTTTTTAAGATCGACCCTCACTCAGAAATGGATCTCAATTCTTTTAAAATCCCAAATTCATCTTAATTTCAACATGGTAAGTGCCTTCTGAGGGTAATGATCCCTCTTGATAGTAGCTAAGGTGGATTTTTGTCATGGGTTTGTGATCGAAGAGTCTGCTAAGTTGGAAAGAGGTCAAAGAGTCTATTTCTTTTTATAAAATCTTTGTTGCCTATGATTGCATTAAAAATATCAAAATTTCCTTAAGAAATATATCTCAAGTATTATGTAAAGTTGACTGCTGATATTAATAAAGTTTTGTGCACTCTCGTATGGTTTATCGGGTTAAAAAAAGAGTCATACAGCCCTCAAAAAATGGTAAAAAAATAGGGGTCGATGCCTTGAAAGATCAAACAACAATATGAGGCATTAGATATAGAAAAAAAGACAAAAAAATATAATAAAAGATATCTCAAAGAGAGGTGCCAACAAGGAAAAGTGTTGCTACAAAGAGGCCATACGGACGTTGTACAAATGTCATACGATCAATGTAGGTAAGGAAAAAACCCAACAGCAGCAAGGGCAATGCCTATTTTGGAAGCAACTAGAAAAAAAGAGAAGTTCTATAGAAAAATAGGAATGAAGGTGATGAAGGAAAAGGAATAAAATACCTACAAAAAACAATTCATGTAAGATCTTAACAAGAAGATTAGTTTTTTTTGTATTTTAAAAAAAATAAGGAGCAAAAAAAATATTAGAAAGAGAATAGATAGATTTTTTTTAATCTTCTCATAAGATTTATAAAAAAAATAAAAATGAATATGATTTTTAAATACTTCTCATTGGGAAAACAAAATTTGCTTGGTAGCACTTCCTTCTGTTCTGCAAAAAACCAGAGTTAAAAGAAATAACATGATAAAATCAATATCAAAGACTTCCATTTTTTTGTTTTTTTTTTTTTTGGTGTAAAAGATGTGTTTTTTTTTTTATAAAACTCAAAAAAAAAATGAACTATGGTGGTTACAAAAATCTTTCAAAAAAATGTTAGGAGCCACAAAAAAAATAAGGAGAGAAAAAAAAACTCTTTTTGAAAAAAAAAGGAGCAAGGGTTAGAGCCCTTGCACAAAAAATTGAATTCTCCTTATAAAATCTATACACTTTTCAAGAAAAATTCATTAAAATTATAATGGCTCTAATTACCATGAAAATATTTTAACTCAAAAAATATCATTAATGATGAATGAAATTGAGAGAAATAAGATTACATAAAAAACTAAGTTACCTCTCAAAACCAAACCATAGAAACAAGATTTTATAAGTGGAGAAAACTGTCGAATGGTGAAAAAACTCCACAATCTATTAGAAGGATTGCAACAAATATGTTCACAAGTTCAAGATTGGTAAAAATCATAAGAGAGGAATAAAGAGAGCTAGAGTGATTCTTAGTGAAGAAAAAAGGAGAGGAAGAACTATTTTATAGAGCTTAAGAAGGAAAATGGGAGTTACGAAGAACCCCATTATGACCTTAAAAGCCCTCCAAGTGTGTGCCACTTATGTCATAATCCCTTACAAAGGGAATGGAGATGTGTGCCATATGATAAAAGGAGTTACTCATGCAAGTAACTCCCAAATCCTAAGAGAGAATAAAGAGGTGAGTGACACCTCAAGGAATCTAGATTTATGTGAATTAAAAATTCACATAAATATAAACTCCTCACACATGGAAAAGAGACTTAAGATAAAATTTATTATCCTAAATTTTAGGGTAATTCAAACACTTTTTTAGCGATTTTTTTAGTCATTTTTCATGAATTTTGAGTCACTTTGAGCCTCCCGCAAAACCCAATCTACCCCCAAAAATCTCAAGGGGCTCTGCCCCTTGACCCCATTAGGGATTGCCACCCTGAAACCCCCACGTCATGTCGCACTCACCCCAAATAAATTATAGAGCCAAATCATGATTTTTTAGGGTATTTTATTAAGGTATATTTGACTAATATCTTGTTTCTTGTAGGTGTTATTTTGCTAACATCATCTTGTAGGTCATATTTTGAGTCTAACATTTTCTTTTTCAAGTTACCCCTTAAGAGTGATTCATTCAAACTACTAATCTTTGTGTTGCAGGACTTATCTCTTTGAGTGCCACCTAAACTACTACCCATGTGCTTGCAGTTTGTCTGTTAAATAATCCATTTAGAACTTTAAAAATCAAATTTTGATTATCTATTTTATCTTATATATATCATCTTGTTATGAAAAATTATTCTATGTATATAATTATTTATGTGTGTATGTATGTAAATAATCATTGTATCGTGACCCTCACACATAGGTAATTAAATCGGTTAATTAATCATATTGTGTGTTTTGCCTATTTTTTAATCCCTCCTCTCTAAGATAGCAAGTGATGTGCAATTAACACCCACACACAGGCTTAGTATATAGGGGTTAGTGTTGTGGATTTTATCACCGTGCACTGACCAAACTCTGTGTTTCGATAGAGTACAAAAATTAAGGACAGTTATCATTAGGCTAAGCAGTTGACCCCATATAGATCATCCGTAAAAGGGAAGAGTTAATTCTATGAACCAGGGATTAGACAACACCCTACATAGACATTGACCCCAACATACCTTTGTGTATATCAGGGATGTCCATAGAGATCCATTCAACCTAGCATAGGACCTACCAATCATAATAGATGTACCACTACAAGAGTTAGTATTAGCTCTAAAGTAGCCATCAAGTACAAATGGGGTTGAGAGGGTTTAATTGATATTGTAATGGGTCATTGGCCTACATCCTCACCCATGAAGCCATTTGATAGTGCAAATATTGGGTTACACATCCTTGAGTTTACTAATTATAGGTTGTGGATTACTTATTTGGGTGTGTGTTGTGTCAAACCCATGTTGTTTATGAGCTGAGTCAGCCTTCACCTAAAACTTATCTAAGCCTATGTAGTTCCCTTGTACATATCATCTTGTATATCCTTACCACATATTTATTTCATCATCATTTGTATATATCCTAATCAACATCCTAGTCATTATCCCATCATATATATTGTCTTTTCTTCATCATATTCCATCTCTGGTCTTGCTTAACTATATACACTTATCATTTATCATACCCCTATCATCCCCAATATTATCATCATCACCATCTTGATTCCATCCATAATCATCACCCTACATCTTAATCACATTTGTCTAATCTTAGTCTCATCCCCTTTGTACATTATTTATTCTTTTGTACATCCCTCTAGTCATATCCTATCTTGATCTCACCGGTCATTACTCATTCCCCATCACATACCCCAATCACATCTTACATCCTTGCCTAAGTACACCTCATCAACCACTTGCCTTTACATTTCCCAGTTATCACTTATCACACCTTATCATCATATCCTACATAACCCTAATCACCCCTATAACATCTTCTCTCACCCAACCATCATCTCGTGTATCCTTGTCTCACCCCTTTTGTATAAATCTTTATTCTTTTGTTCATCCTTCTAGTCTTATCTTATCTTAGTCTTACTCATCATTAATCATACCCCACCCCCTACATATCCTAATCACATTTCGTTTCATCCTCCACATCCTATCCTAAGTCCACCCTACCCATCATCATCTATCTTGACCTTGCCTTCATCACCCATCTAATCTAATCATCTTATCCTCATTGTCTCTTTGGGCCATACTCATATCCTAAAAACCCCTATCATTATCCCTAACCATCTTCATCATCACCTATCATCATACTTGGCCTTATCCACAATCATAATCATCATATCTTGAGCAAATTAGTCCAAGGTTTTGAGCAAATCCTATCATCCTATCACCTTATCACCTTAGTTCACTATCATTCATCCTTTGGTTGAATCTCATACCTAGTCAATATCTTGTTAGCATCTTGTCACCTTGTTATTCTCAATCTATCAAACCAATCATAATCAGTCTAGTCTAATCATCTTTCCCTATTCATAACCATCACCCATCATATCATCCTCTTGTTAGTTTGAATCTAGGCACCCATCATATCCCCAATCCTTTTACTAGCTTGATAACTAGACATTATTGATAGGTTGTTCACACCTATTGCACTATTGATCTAAAATTTGATCATAATATTTAGTCCATTAGTTTATCTCATCTACATCATCACCTATCATCCTATCTCTATCTTTTTTATCTATTTTGTTCAAGAACTCAACCCTAATCCTTACCATACCTCCATCATCCATCATCTATCAACCATCACCATGGAACTAGAACCCACTTTCATTGATCAATACATACATGCCAACAAGGATGAGATCCTTTTGTGACTCATTATGATGGGTGTACCATTTCTCAAAGGTGTTTATCCCCTTCAACTCATTACACCTCTCATCTAGGTCCCTTCATGTGAGTCTTGTACCAACCTTCCATCCACTCGTTATAAACCATCATCTACCCATTTCCTTACTAGCAAAGGGAATCCCATCTTTGACACTAATAGTCCATCCACCTAGCTATGTCAAACACCATCTGACCATAAGTCCAATTCTTCCACATCTAAGTCATAAAATGAAGCAGACCCTTATACTCACCTTCCTATCTCTTTGGAAGCCCTTTTTAAATAACTAGTCTCTGCCAACATGATGGTCTATCCACTTATTCGACATCTTAATCCCACCAAACCCAATCCCTCTTGGAATAAATAAAATAAATATTTCGAATATCACAAAACTTTGGGGCATACCATTAATCAATGTTGACCCTTTCAAGACTATGTCCAAGACCTCATTGACCATGGTGATATAGTAATTAAGGATGAACTAGATGCATCCACATCCCTGGGTGAACAAAAAGAAGAATGCCAAGATTCCATCCCCAATCATAATCAATTCCTTCCCTTTCCAAGCCAAGGTTATGATATCCTATCCCTCTTCCCTAATCACCCCATCATTGGCAAATCCTCCATCACAACCAAGTTTATTCCCCATGAGCCTAATCCTCCCATCTCTCATGAACCCTCTCACCCATCACATCAAACACCCCATGTTGAGAGGTCAATTACGGATAATGCATCTCTTATTAGTATCAATACATCTTTTACATCAAAATTTTCATCCAAGTTAGCATCAAAATTATTATCTTCAGTAGGATCATGTTCAATGCCATTGTCTATATCAGATTCCTCATCTAAATCATCGTCCCTCATTATGCTAATAATGCATGTATTTTTAAGGATACCTCTAATACATTACCAAGCATACCTATGGATCTTGATCAAGATGATGGCATCATAATAGAGTTATTACACCTTTATCTATTCAAAAAATTTAGAATGAATCTGATCCTCCTTTGGATGCATCTACTCCAGATAGTCCTAGTGATTCTTTTACTCATCTTGAGCAGTTTTTTTCTAATGTCAAAATTAGGTCTCCTAGGAACCCCTATGAAGATTATACTACCCCATCACCACTCATTAACCTCATCACATCATCTCCACCACCTTTCTCCACCATAGATCTTTTTCTTCCCATCAATGATCATTTAATCACCTCCCTCCATAAGGATGAACATGAGCATACATCATTGGACCCTTCCTTGAGAAATCTAACATGTGCCACAAATACAAAGTTCCAAGACCTTAATACAAAATTTGTAAATCATAATCAAATCATCTTTGATCCCATAAGTCAAAATCAAGTAGAATCAAATCATCATCTCAATCAAAAAGTATCTCTCCCTAGTGAAGCCCACAAACTGGCACTACAGACCCATAAAAGTCAAAATAATCAATCAATATCCCTTGGTGAAGCCCAAAATCAAACACCAGTGGGTGATGAAAGTCAAATTCTAAATGATGTCAAAAGCACAACTGATCATCCATCAAAGAATTACAATGTCAAAGTGTCTTGGATGTCTTACATTCTTTTATCAATTGGCACCAATCAAATGAAGAATGTCCAATACCTCCAATAATGTATGTGACTTCTATTCTTAATCCTCCATCACTCATCACATCATCCTATCATGAACCCATAAACCCATAAAATCCTATCATCTATCCAATTCCCATACCTCCCCATCAATATATAATCAAATCTACACCTCACATCACCTCCCTAGGCAACATTATATCTCCTAGGGGAAATGAAAACATCTAGTCTAGATATCTGGAGGTGTCTCTATCAATCATCATTGAAGATCATGAGGACCCCAATACATGTAATAGAAATAATATGATCCTACCATCACACATCCCTAGAACAGGGGTTGGCTAGACATCCATCCAATATATGCACCTTGCATCTCTTCCATCATCCAATAAATCAAGATGCCATCAATAAGTCAAAAAAAACATTCATCCAATGGTTAAAACCAATCTTCTAGTGCCTTGGGAAAGTTCCATGATGAAAACTAGTTTCTGGCATCATGGTAAAATAATCTATTATTTGTATTGTTCCTCAACACTTGGAGGTAAATCCATCCATTTCATATCCTCACCCATCTATCCCACTTATCACATCCCTTAACCAAATTATTTATATCACCCAATCTTATCCCTTGACCCACTATTCATATCCATTATCCACCATCATATCATGCATCATATCTCTTCTTCTTTCCCATCTTGACCTTCATAAGGAAGTAGAAGGTATCATGATAACTATCCCAAACTCCTCTTGGCATATCCTCCAATAGACACTCAGGCAAATAACCATCTGGTTTCTTCATGATGTGGCCATTGGCTATCCCTAGTCCATTCATCCTTTGTCCCCATCATCATCCTCCTTTATCATCTCATTTATCATTCTATCCATCCTTATCATGGTTTCTAGGCTTGGTATTCCCTTTGCTAGTAACCCCCTTTGTATATTGTACATACATATCCCAAAAATCCATAAAAATTTAAATGTCAAAAACCCTAAAAATCATAAAAGTCTAAAAAATCTAAAATCAGTCGATGATGTCTTGTATTATACCTAATCCCTTAGTCTCATCCATCTCCACCCATCTCATATTGTCCCATCCTTTGGATACCACATTTCATCTTGAGACCAAATCAAAGTGGTCACCCATCCCTTCATATCTTCCATCTCATCTTATTATCTAGGTCTTATCAACATACATCACCTTATCAAAGACTTTAATCTAGCACCCATCACTTCCTATCAAGGCCTTTTCATACTTGGCACCCATCTAATTACTCTCTGCTAGTATGAAAGGCACTTGATCCCATCACTATCCTATCATTGCCTCTTCATATCTAACATCCATCAAATTACTCTTTACTAGTGTGAAAGGTATTTGATCCCATCATCTCCTAGTCTCCTTGCTAGATTGGATCCTTGCAGGGCCTTATCTGTTGGTAATATTTGGTCATCACTTTTCTAATCACCTTCCTTAACCACTTTCTAATTTGATTTTGAGATTAAATCAATATTAAAAGACCTTATCACACCCTATCATGTCATCCAGCCTTATATCATAAACTAGGGGAAACATCTCATCTTAATCATCCTATCCAAATCCAAGTCCCCAATCATCATCATAACCAGCTTAGTCGAATCACTCATCCCATCATTATACAAGACATTGTGACAATACATGTAGATATTTGTGTGTGTTACTTGTTTATTTTGTTTGTCTTATTTGACTATCATGTATATATCTTGATTGTCATGTGTTTTGTTTGCATCATGTCTCTTTGTATCTCTTGGGAAATGAATGAGGATGCTATGAGGACACCAAAAGTACCCTTGAGAATGTAGAGTTTGCTATTTTCCCAGGCACTTTGGCATAATGTCCTCTTGGTCATGCTTATATCATGGGGTATCTTCTCAAGTGATATATTTTTTGGATTACTTAGACTATGATGAACCTTATGACATTTGTGATGGCTTGATCTCATCATGTTTCTCCCCATCACAACCCATCTGACTAACTTCCCAGATTTTATCCTTATTATCTTCATCTCATCATTTGAATCATACCCTTCAATCACTAGCAAGTCTAATCATCCTCAATCATCATCACTTTGTAATC
Organism: Torreya grandis; assembly: GCA_037957365.1. Taxonomy (NCBI): domain Eukaryota; kingdom Viridiplantae; phylum Streptophyta; class Pinopsida; order Cupressales; family Taxaceae; genus Torreya; species Torreya grandis. Next base: position 2,264,335 of record JARHVA010000965.1, on the reverse strand, counting down.
GCTAATCATCATCATCATCATCTTCTTCTTCTTCTTCTAGGTTAGTAACTACATTAACCTGAGGTCTTGTTAGACTATGTAGGCAACACTTGGTCACTATTCCATACCTAAGGATAGCTCAGCCACTATCTCTATCATCTATCATCATCCCCCAATCTTACATCCATCAAATCTTTTGGTCACTTGATCATATCAATTGTTCTCTATCCTCACTTTCATTATATCAATTAAATTTAGCTTTGTGTTATACCCATCCTTAATATAATCTTATGAAATCAATCTTATCTTGGCCTATATCTCTCCCTTGCATGCATCCCTGCTTGGGATACATCTAAAGATTATGACCTTTAATCCTATCATCATCTTGTTATGGTTGATTCCCCCTAGATGTGTCGACAACTGTGACACCCATCATATTTACTCCCTAAGCATGTGTCTTTGCCAGGGACATCATCAATTTGTATCTCACTACCTAGGTCAATCATCTTCTATCTCACACCTGGCATCCCATTTCCTCGTCACATTCCACCCCTCATTTCTTCTTTCAAGTGGCCATCCATCTCATTCTTCCCTACATGTCCCTTCGAGGGGGCATCATATCCCTTATCATCATCAACTAACATTCATCCATGACATGGTTTTTCTTTGAAATACCGTTACTCCTTTCATTACTACCCCACTCACAATGCCCTTTCAAAGAGAGGAAAAATATATATAACTAAAATTGCTTATTTCATTATTACCAACTAATATTCTTATCATTCAACACTAATTCTGATTAACATATTTTATTCTACTAATTTATCTCATTCCTAGTCATTCATCTAATATCTCATTCTATTAATCTACATTCACTAACCTTATCCCATCCCACTCATTCATTAATTCTTCTTAATCCCTATTATCCTAATCTAATCCTAGTTATCCATTATATGGGAATTTAAAATTACCATAACCCCACCTACCCACTTAATAACATATACCCTAACCTTTCCTACATCCCTATGTCCTTAATCCTATCCTAATTCCCATCTAACTCCCACCTAATCCTCCATTATCCCTAAACTAATGGAGAAGTCTCTAGAATTGGAGAAGCTCCTCTAAGTCTCTAAACTAGAGACTTCTAAGGAATTTAATATTCCTTGAATAATCCATATGTTGGGAATAGTTTTCACATTAGGTGAAAATAGGTATTTACAGGATGGTAAATAGTAATAGGTGAGTTACCATTACATAAATTTTTATTTACTATTGTTGTTAACCATATGGTTAATACGGTAAATTTGTATAGGTTAGAATATTATAATGTTAGATATATTGTTATATGTTATTATAATATATCGTATTTAGGTTTGCACTATTATAGGAGGTTTTATAGGAGAGATATTGTAGGGATTTGGGAATCCTCAGTAGGAAATATTCTCCTATATATTTATATGTAATGTTTGAAATATATTATTCAGATTAATTAGAGTATAGTGAGTTAAGAGAATTCAGAATAGAAGAAAAGAGATCAGATTATAATGTGATTAAAATTTTGTGCACTGTTGATCTTTGTGTTTGGCACTTTAAATTTGTAACAGTGGTATCAGAGCAACGAAAGCATAATGGGAGCCTGATAAATTTTAAGGGGATGTTTATAACATGTTCTACCCCTGTGTATGAAAGAAACTTATCTATTATTTATGTATATTATTTTTTCAAATATTGTTTTAGCATAATAGGTGTGCATTGGTTTATTAAGGCATAGAGCAAAGAAAGTTGAAATAGAATGTATGTTTGGATCTATTTCCTAGCTATGCATTTTGTTTGGTCTGCTTTTGTTAACATCAATCCTTGATGGCTATTACTCAGTGGAGAATCACTATGGATCAATACATCATAGTGTTTTGGTTTAGATTTTTGTCCTCTTCTACATATCAATTATGCCATGTTAATCTATATATTGGCTTCTCTACATTTGATCTAATTAAATCTTAGATAGTCATATCGAGTAATTATATTATTCAAAATTTATCTACACCTTGCAAACCCAATTATGTACAACAATTATGTAGATCTCTAGATTGGTGATGTAATACCTATGGAGTCATGTGGATCTATCCTCGATCATTAGTATTGGTCTAAAATATTAACCCATTAGATGTCCATTTACATGTAAATTATACATCCATCAATTACAGTTTCAAGTAGTGTTTGTGCATCAACTATCTCCATCATCATTGAAGATAAGATAGTTGTCAAGTCATATCACTTGCATCGACCAAGATGCTATGTTCCCTTATAGATACGTTCACCTGAAACATATGAATTGGATATATTCATAGTCTTCTTGATAGAACATCTATGATTTAGTTTAAATCACTCCCTGTTGTATAGACCATCATTCAACTTTTGATTTCAGCTCATTCCTTGTCCACATCCAACATGAGATAGACATAAGTTTTAATGACCTACTCCAAAGGCATAATAGTTATTTTCAAAAACATGTGGTAGATTGGTATTCATCTCCACATCACAATAGTTGTCTTTAACTCAAGCTTTCATCAAACTTTGTTGAGAACCAATAAATTGGTATGTATAATAACTGCAAGCTCGAGTGTAATTTCAAGTTCAAGTCTGGATTGAAATCTTTGTGGAGTATATATATGGTCAAAATCATCCCTTAACTATGGTGAGTCCTTTTCAAAGTGATATTCACATGCAACTCATCTTGAAGATATGCATTTATGCTTCTACAAACCCATACGGTCTTATCTATAGTATTTTTAGTCATAGTTTTAAATTGTTAAAATTAGAAATGAGACAAGTGTTAGTAGTAAGCATCGATTTTATGACAAAAGTGTCATATGTCATAATAGTTATTTTTTTTATGGTTATATGGTTAAAAGTAGTCTTTTTTGTGTCAAGTGGGTTCATGTCATTAAAAGTGTCAACATTTTTAAAGTCAATAGTGTGTCTTTTAGTGAGTCGAGTTATATTAATAGTCATATTATTTTTATTTGTTTAGTGTTAATCATATTATGTCAATTTTGTGTGTTTATTATCAAAATGTCAAAAGTCATAATAAGTATTTATAGTCAAGAGTCATTTTATATATTATGTCATCATTTGTCAAAATGTTCAAACTATAAAAATAAAAATAAAATGCCTTATGGATGCATTTTTTAGCGTACCCGACATCTAGTAAGCATGTCACTATTATGGGGGGGACCCCATTTCAGTCAAAATGACATGCAGTTGAGCTTCATCAAGATATCACCTGAATGAGCAGTGACTTACTAGAGGATGGAGGATACATGAAGGATGGAAGTCTTTTACTGACCTCTCATCAGTCACCAATGATGGGGATGCATCAATATTTTGGTGATGTGTGTGGTGTGTTATTTTTCAATTATTTTGGTGTGGTAGTTATAATTTTTGAGTATGTGTAAAAAATAAGAATAGTTGTACATGTTCATGTGTGAATAGTATTCCCATGCAATCCCTTTTGTATATTTACATTAGAGAATGTAGATATAAAAATAATTGTATCAATCATGATGAAAGGTTAGTGGTAAACCTATTAAAACCATTTTGTAAGGTTAGTGGTGAACCTGAGAAAACCATGTTGTAAAATTAGTGGTGAACCTAAGAAAACCATTTTGTAAGGTTATTGGTGATCTTGTGAAAGCTATTTTGGAAGGTTATTGGTGAACCTATGAAAACCAATTATAGATGAGTGTGAAGAGTGTGCAATGGCACATGTATGCAGAGAAGATCATGAGCACACAAAGATGAAGCACACTAAAATCAAAAAATGAGATATATTATACTATGTAAAAACTATGGGGGGAATGTTGTGAATAGTTTTCACATTAAGTGAAAATAGGTATTTATGGGATGGTAAATAGTAATAGGTGAGTTACCATTACATAAATTAGTATTTAATATTGTTGTTAACCATATGGTTAATATGGTAAATTTGTAAAGGTTAGAATAAAATATTGTTATATGTTATAACAATATATCGTATTTAGGTTTGCACTATTATAGGAAGTTTTATAGGAGAGATATTGTATGGATTTGGAAATCCCCAGATATAAGAAATATTCTCCTCTATATTTGTATGTAATGTTTAGAGTGTATTATTCAGATTACTCAGAGTATGGAGAATTAAGAGAATTTAGAATTGAAGAATAGAGATAAGATTATTATGTGATTAAAATTTTGTGCACTATTGATCTCTGTGTTTGGCACTTTAAATTTGTAACACCATAGCCATTGATCTCATCCCTCTAACTTCAAATTTCAACCCTTGATCTTCCCTCCCAAATCTATATAAATGAGACCACTCCTCCATTGGAGACATCCACCAAAATTGTAGGGAATCCATGCCAAATTAGTCCTTGAATCAATCCTTCATCCATCATCAAAATCCTTTTATCATGCCATCACTATGCCAAAATCTAAGTTTAATGTGCAATCACAAGTCTATTTGACAATCCTGGAAGGAGGTTATATGAAGCAAGGAATTTGGTAAGTCTCATATCATTCTGATTTGTTTCATGAATCCTTCTTAAATAGGTAGTTTGAGTTTAAATTAGCTTGTTAAATTCATAGTGTGCTCAAAATCCTACTACATATATCACTATATTATTCATAATTTACTCCACTGTAATTAACTACCAAGGTTTTTATAGCATGTAAATTTGATAGAGTAACAGATGGTTTATCTTAGTTGATGAATATTAAAATGACACACTCATTGTTGATGTTAATATGGATCATGGAAGCAACACTATCCATTGTATCAACATGTTATTGTCTTTGTGTGGTATGCTTTCTATTTAAAATGTGTCAAAGTACATCATTAATCATTGTACCATATATTTGAGTGGGATTAAATTTTATTTTTTAGTTTGATAAATATTTGAAACTTGATTAACCACCAACTTAGATTCTCCATATGCTTTCAAAGATTTTATTTGTAGTATGTGTGCAATAGATAAACCTAGTATTAAAGCCTCATATTTTGCTACATTATTTTTTCATGAAAATCTAAAGTGAAATGCAAAAATAAATGGTTGGCCTTAAGGAGTAATGAAGACTATCTCTGCTCCAACACCAATGATACATTTTGATTCATCAAAGTACACGATATATGTGTCATTATCAATGTGATATATAGTGAAGTCATCATGAAAATTATTAGTGATTGGTGATTTATATAATAATAGATTTGTAGTTAAGTTATCTATGATAACTTGCCCTTTTATAGATTTTTGAGATACAAATTTAAAGTCGAGTTATAAGATTAACACTACTCATTTGGAAATGCATCTAGATAAATGTGAGCTGGATATGAGAATATTAAGCGAGACCACATTTGTGATAACTTGTGTCTCATTATTGAGCATATAATGTTGTGACTTCTATGTTACGAATATAAGATATAGACATAAATTTTCCATCATATTGTATTTTTTCTCATAATATACTAATTTATAATTGATGTAGTAAATGGCATGCTCTCTATGGTCATCATCATATTAATGTGAGTAAATATCTAAAGGCTTGATCTATAGCTGAGAAATATAATGATAAAGGCTTGATTGGTAATGGTGACATGAGAATAGGTGGATTGAGTAGATATTGTATAATTGTATAAAACGCTTGTTGACAGTTAGCATCCCATTCAAAAAAAATATCTTTCCTTAATAGCTATGTGAATTATTATATCTTGTTAGATAATTGAGCTACAAATCATATTAGTGCTTGAATATTTCCTCATAGGGAACATAATTACTTCAACCATGTTGGAGGAGGCATATCTTTGATAACTTTGATATTTTTGGGATCTAGTTCAATGTCTCTTTGAAATATTGTATATCCAAGTAAATTTATTGATGTAACTCCAACTACACACTTTTTTGGATTTAAATGCACATTAAATTTTTGTAGTCTCTCAAATATTTAACATAAAATCTAAAGTGTGGTCATGTCAAAGTTTTGATTTTGTAATCAATTCATCCACATAATCTTCAACAATAGTGTGTATATAATCATGTAAGATGTGTGTCATAGCTCTCTAATATGTGTTCCCTACATTATTTAATTGAAAGGGCATGGTTACATAATATAATTTCCCCATGCCATGACAAATGACATTTTTTCTTGATCTTCTGGGTTAATATTGATTTGATTGTATCAAGAAAAACCATCCATAAATGATAACATTTCATAACTAGCAGTGGAATCCACAATCATATTAATGTTTGGCAATGGAAAATAATCCTTGGGGTATTCCTTGTTTAAATCCCAATAATATTTACAACATCAAGTGTCTCCATTAGGATTTTTAATTGATACTATGTTAGAGACCCACTGCAAATAATGAATATCTTGAATAAAACCTACATTAATTTTTTTTTTGATTTCATGTTTAACTACCACGGTTACTTTTTGATATATTTTTCCAATTTTCTACTTGAATGGCTTAGCATCTAGGTGTAGTCATATATTATGTAGTGCAATTACAGGATCAATTATAGAAATGTCTAAGTAAGCCCATGCAAATAGTTCTGGGTAAACATGTAGGACTTGTCATTGAGTTTTATCTACATCCTTATTTAACAAAGCCGTAAGAAGTATTGGCCATGGATTTTTATTTGTTTTATATTAAAGTTATACCATTTATTCATTAATTAGAGTTAATTTTTATTCCATCTATGGTATTGTAGGAATGGCATCTAGACCATATATTCTAATGTGGATATTAATATCTTCAATTTCTCCAAAATATGCTTGTGTGGTTATTGAATGAGGAAACCTATTCTTATGATAAAATGAAGGGAGCTCCTCATATGTCTTGAGGTATTCTAAGAGAGACTCATCCTTTGAAAATTCATATAATATCTGTATCTCTTGGGAAGTTGTATTTTTTATCACCTCAAGGTAGACCAATTATAATGTAGATGTATTATGAACTTCTTGTGTTGGCTCAAGCTTTATTTTAAGGAAATGTGTATAGATAGTAGTTGGTGTAGACTTTTATTTCTTGTATTTGAAGGATTCATCTAAATAACCAAGTCCTTTTCATTGTTTTAGATGAAATGATTGAATGGGATTAATAATGCATTGTGCACATGTTTCAATCTTTGTCTTGTATATCCCATTTTTTGTAAATATTTAAACCCAAATCCATATTTATATAGTTTGTTGATGATGATTCCATTTGATCAAAAGAATAAATTGGTGGTGCTAATGATCGAATTATTGTGCATGTGGATGCATATGAGGAATGTAATGATTCGCAAGTTATGTTAATACATAATATTTAAATGGTTCTTGATCCAAATGTCATGTATATATGTATTATTGGTGACAAAACTTTAAACATGCATGTAGAGTAGAGGGAACATCCTTCATCTCATGTATCCATGGTCTTCCGAAGAGAATATTATAATTAAGTTCATTAGGCATGACCTAACAAATTATGGCTTTCATATGAAGGCCTGAGATTATATGCAATGTAGTTTATCCAGGTATTTTTGTGGAATATTATCAAATCCTCAAATGTTCTTGTATGAATAAGTAAGATCTTGTGCTTATATACCCAGTATATTTAAAAAATAGATATTGAAATTTTTAATCCTGGTCCATTATTGATAACTGTTAGGATAAACTAAAACCTTGATTTATCCCCAAATCACATACAAAAAAACTATGAAATGAATTAATCAAACATTAAAAAAATAAACAAAAACATATAAATAAGAGGAGACACCAGATGGTTCACCCAAAATGGGCTACATCTACCAAACTTGTCTAGTATATTATTTCCAACAATACAAGATAAAAACAAAATCCTGTAACAAACCCTATTACACCTCTCTCCCCTTGTTCACCTCCACTCTGTGTTAATTTTTATTATCTCACATCTCAGTCATATCTTAATACATTTTAGTGTGAAAAACACCTAAACATAACCTCTAACGTCAGATCTTGAAACCTAAATCAATAGCCCAGATTGACTACAAAATTACAATTTTACAAGGCAATTTTAATAAAAAATTTGCTTCAAGGGAACTGCCCCAAACCCATGCCAAGGTGCATGGCCCCAGACCCCTCATCATAAGGTTATCCCCCTAGACACCAAAGGGTTGGTTCCCCCCCCCCTTCAACCCCCTAGTGTTCAATAGGGATACAAAGAATGGGATACAAACCCAACTGGAATAATCATCGAAATTTTAACCTCTAATCCTAGAAGACATTCAGGCTCCACACCTAATAATAAAATCCTTTTTGATAGCTTTTTGTGCACATTAATTTGGAAATATAATGGGAGATGTTGATCTATGACAATCTTGGAAGGTAAGTTTTACTTTTTGAAGAAATACTTTCTTATGTCCATTGTAAGGCATTGATAATAGAAGCAACATAAGGTGGTTTTACATTACTATAAAATTGTTTTGCATAATGCTTCGTAAAGAACATCTTTATATTATTGGAGTGCAAAATGCACTCATACAACCTCAATATCTTTCCTTCACACCATTACCATAAAACTTAAAATTTTATTGCACACATAGTACACACACAAAAATATGCACAATAAAGTCTCCTCATTATTGCCTCAAAGTCAATATACAAATTGCATAAACCTCTCTCAAAAATCTAGGATATGTCACAAGGAGTGCCTTATAAATAGGTCCAAGAGTTTGTTTTATGTAACACTAATTTGTTGTATGAGACCAAAATTATTTGGGATGGAAAATTTTCTCTCACCAAATAGTATGTGAAAACATTCCTTATTTAACAACTAATTAACTGATGCAGAGCCATAACTAATTTTGCCTTTTCAAGGTCCTTTTTGAAGATCACTCCTCCAACTCTATCACCTTTGCTTCACTCTCTAATTTATCATATTCCTATATTATATTATACTCATTATATCATTCATTCAAACATGTTTCCACTCACTTTGATGCTTTTTTCACTCTTAAACCCATCATAGACACCTTTTGCTTATATCTTACTAGTCATTCTTTGTAGCCCTAAAAACTCATAAATTTCCTTGGTTAGCATAATATAAAGGGTTTATAATTTAAAAAAATCATGTTTAGATACCCATTACCTTAATTGAATTTCACCCACAGCTATAAAACATAGCCCTCAAATATTGATCCTCAAGTTAAACACCTTGTTGTGCAATTAGGTCTTTTTAGGCTTCTTTAGGTTTAGTTGACCGAAATAGCTTTGAAAATTATACCATAAAATAATGCATTAAACCAAAACCATTTGATTCTTTTATACCATTTCCTACTAGAATATAAAATTTCAATAGATTCCATTGGATAGTTTAAAACTTATTCAATTGTTTCTTTTAAAACCCTAATCTAGGTTAACTCAGAACTGTAAAAGGCCGAGAGGCTATTAAAATCCAAATCTTGAGTTATTAATGCTTTAAAATCAAAAAAAAAGATTTGATAGGTCTATCCTAGAATAATACAACTCTTTCAATAGTTAAATGAGGATATCAGTTGTAATGTAGTCAATAATTACAAGTTCATAGGGTTTTAAACACTTAATCTTGGACTGCGTTACTAATTTTAATAATATGATGAGTTTTATGATACACAAGAGATTACCAAACCCTCAAAGCCAATCATTCACATATTATTAACCTTATGCCAACTTCACAAACCTTCATATTCTTTTTTATTTCACATAAGTCTTTCTTTCACCACTTATACATGATTGTCTGCCATGTAAAAACAAGGTACAGGCAGAGCCAGAATTTTGATTTTTGAATAACATTTTTTAATATTATTCAAGGTTTTAACACAACATTAAATACTAAATTGAGTCTTTAAATTTATTGAAAATAAAATAAAGACAATTAACTTACTTAGTATGTGGACTGTGACATGGCACACAAAATACTTAGAGACAAAGTTCTCTTTTCCAACATTTAAGAGATTGATAGCTTTCCAATTTACATTCAAGAACCACTAAATATATATAAAAACATACTTACTAATAGTTCAATCATACTCAAACATTCTCTTAAGCCTTGTCTATTCCAAAATCAAGACATACACAAAATTTATGGATATGGGCAGAGTCCCTCTTCTTAAAGGTCTTGTCTTGTCTTTCTTGGACATAGGTCCCTATCTCCTTGTGTTCCTCTCACCCTTAAATCTCTCCTCACTTCTCTCTCCATCTATATATCATGCCTCTACCTCATGCCTAACATTCTATTCTTGATAACTACTTCTCAATAAGTTAGTTTGACATAGAAGGTCATTTAGACCATGTCCTTGACTTTGCCTTCTAAAGGATTACCTTCTCATTACATGAATTTCACTTCAAATATCTCTTTTTACACATCCCTAAGACCATATAATACTTTTTACAAACATTATCCATCACTCACATTTCATATTGAGACTCTCAAAACCACTCTAGGTCATTTTCAAAAGTTAGAAAATTCAAATTTACTCTTTTGGCGAGAAAATGCCAAAGACCTATAAAAACACTTATAACTAACAACTTGAATTAACTAAAACATTATATGGGGTATTTCAATACCCCTTGCCACATTAACAATAAAAAACAAATTATCCTTTAACATTTTCTCTCTCCTTCCATTGTTGCTCTTGCATCATTAACTAACTCTCGAATCAAGCTTAACTCCTCTAGTGGGTGTAAACATATCTAAGACAAAGATGGTTTGGAAATAACCTAAACCACTAACTAGTGTGAACACAACCACTCCAGCATATACATTAGAATTATTTGTATCAATTATAACATTGAAATCTTAGCATCAATATTCTATAGTTGATCAATGATATCATAACCTTTAAGTTGATAGACTTTCTTTATGGGAGGTGGAGGGGGTTCATGAGGAATATGTTTTCCACCTTCTTTATACCATGACAAATGAGATATCCTCCCTCATCTAGTATTGGCAACATGAATCATAGAATCTAATATGAGTTGTGGGTGAATAATAGGAGCATGACGGTGAGTAAGATAACCTTGAGGTCTAGGAGTAAGAGGATCAAATTGAGTCATACATGCCCTTTGGTGCAGAGTCATGACATGTAGTAGCTTGGATTGGATATTGCAATAATATAATTGAAGAAGGCTTAAGAAATTATAGTTTGTATTTTAGCCTTTTTACGGTATTTGGATTTGATTAATGCACATATATAATGAATCCAAATAATAACTTAAAATGCAATATAGAATGTAATGTTAAACTTAAAAAGGTGTAAGCAAAATTATTTTATTAACTCCTTGATTTCAAATTGAAAATGAAACTTTGAAATTGCAAAGGGAATGAGAGGTGTAACTAGTCAAGGTATGTTTGCTTTGTAGGCTCTCATATATATTGATCATGGTCATAAATAGTGAGTATTTTTCTAAAATTAATTAACATAAAGGATTCCACCATCTCATAGTCATACTATCTCATCTTTAGGGTACATCAAGAGTAGCTTCCTAGGGCTAACCACTTACCTATGCATTACAAGAACAAATAATCAAAGACTTCTTATGGTTAAAAAATAAAACCTTAGGTTTTTCCTGATACCTTTTTAGATATGTGGAATCTAAAATCCATAGATAGTGTTATCTAATGGATTGAGTACTGGGGAAGTACCCTTCACACCATAACCTGGGTAAAACTTAAGATTGCCTTGCCTAGAAAGATGATGCCTTTGAGTTTTATAACTATTGAAATACATTTAAGAAATAAGGGAAAGAAAATTGAAATATAATGAAAAGAAAACATTTTTTTTGTAATTAAATCATGAATTCTAAAGCCCCGAGGTTAAAGAAAATTTCTCTTTCATGTCTGGAAATCATAAATTAGTTGAAATCCTAGAACAAAAATTGAAAATAAAGTAATGCTCAAAAAAATGTACAAGTTCACCAATATATTTTACCCTATTTCTTTATTTTAAAAATATATGTTTGATTACTAATATTTATAAAAATTGATAGATATCATAATGCTACAGATGTTCAATAATCAATCATTCTAATTTTAAAAGTTGATAAATATGGAAAATTATTATTTTCAGAAACCACTAAGAAGAAATATACTTGGCTAAAATCAAGGTTTTTATTCATTATTTCATATATCTTAAAGAAAAAATCAACAAAAGATATGATTGTGCATGCTCATGTTCAAGAACATAATCTCAAACTATTTATGGATAGGACCATTGTTTCTGGACTATAACACAAGCCACTAGTGTTTGTTTGATGTGGATTTGTCCCAACTGACTGTGGCTAATAACTAACAAGTAAAAGATAGAAAATGTATAACTTTGATATCAAAAAATTAGAAACAAAATATAATAATATTATAAGATAATATTATTTTATCTAGATAAGAACACATGGCACTCGAGTCCATTGACGGTAAACTTGATTAAGTTGACTATGATAAAAATCTAACTATTTTATCTTTTGAGCTTATGTCTACTGAGTGGGATAAGATGTTACGATTCATGTTATGTCACACAAATATTGATATTTTCTTTCTTTTATCTTTGAAACTCTAAGGGTACCTTAAAATCTTGAAACCTATAAAAAAAAGAGGGAGAGTGTAATGGGTTGAGTTGACCTCAATCACCCACTTAATGATTGACCATTCTTTATGTATCCAAGACTCTAATGAGGGAATTCAAGCCCATGTAATTCTCACACTTAGAGTGATTGTGAAATTATGTTCCTTAACTATATGTATATAGCTAGATATATGGCTTTGATATTTGATAATGATAACTCTTGACTTATTTTGATACACTTTAGACTTGGCTCATGGCTTCTCCTTATGAATGATATTGAATTTAGAAATACATATTCTCAATGTGAAATAGTGTTAGAGTTAGCAACCAAGTGATAGCCAGTATGGATAATGAGTGAACTTTGTTGTGTATTTATATAAAAATATTTTGATAATTTATTTTAGCTGACCTTATGAAACACTCAAGAAGATGTAAAATATTATTTAAAATTTTAGAAACTAGGCATTATTTGGTGTGGGACATGACTGCCCTAATGGATAGCCTTGTGATAGCATTCATGTCTGCCTAGCACAAACTTGTCCTGATATATTAGGGATAACAATCTTGAATTGGAACAGTCTCAAGGTGATACGAAGTAGTTTAAGAACTTGAATTTGATAACTATGTGTAGTAGTGATGACAAACAAAGGGTCAAGCCTACATATAGATAAATGACTTAGAGGATCAATGAATAAGAGTCATGTATTTGGATGCAAGTCATGTGGTTTAGGATATGTAAAGATTTAGCATTGTCACGTGCCCATGACCATATTTGTGTGTCTACAAAGATATAAATAATAATGGTTTTATATTATCTAAATTTTTTATTTCAATAATAAAATATAAAATAAATACTTTAAACTTTTAAAATTAATGTCATAAAAACATTGGTTTTAGGAAAAATTATAAATGGTTTAGGGAAAGGCCCCAAAAGTTGAGCACCCTAACTTCATGGCCATGTATAATTTACATGGCATCACATTAGATCTTAATTTTTTCACCCATGTCAATATATTATCTTAAATACTTATAACTAAATTTTGAAGGTGTGAGTCATTGTAAATTTTAAAATATAATCAATTTTATCATGAGATGTCATTATATATAAAATTTTAATGTATGATCAAAACTCGACGCTTGGAGTACCAATACTTTAAATTAAACACCCCATTCATAGTTGGGTGAAAAATATAATCATTTTTTAAAAACTCCCTATAAAATTCTTTACTTACCATAATATAACATATGACCCTAAAAGCAAACATGTAGGGCTTTTTTCATCTACATAATGATTTGTTTAAGCAACCAACAATGGCTGCCATTTTACCATAGGCAAACCCTATGGCTGCCATTTTACCACAGTCTAATTTGTTTAAGTAGAAAATAATGGCTAACATTTCACCATATTACAGAGACCTCATTTTAGATCATTTTTTGAATGAGAGATTAGGGCTTTCTATGATAGTTTTGGATGGAACAACCTTCTCAAAGCACACAAACAAAATGTTTGTTCTTAATGTGTCTTCCCTGCTCCAAGTCTATAAAATACTTAGTATATGTAATATGTATGTATGAATCTAGTAACTTGTTGATAAAATATGAGGGTTTTATTATTTTTATGATATTTTATTTGGAATTTTTTTTATCTAAATGAGAACAAATAATATTGATATTTTTTCAAATATGGTAAACTTTCTTTCTTTGAGCTCTAAAACCTATAGTGATACTCTTACTCGAGATCATAATCAACCAAAGCCATGATTGTTTTATGTAAATGGGATATGTATTTTCTACTCTTTTGAATGCTAAAAAATGAATAATTGCACTCATTATATATATAAATGACAATAAGATAAGGTATTTACCTAATTTACCAATTTTTTCCACTATATGTACACAATCATTTGAACTAAACTAAAATGTGTTCACGTGTAATTTTGCATACACCAACATTCAAGTGGAAAAGAGAAGGCTCAATCAATGAAGATACCCCTTCCACTTATATTGAAAGGAAGTGGTCTTGGAAATAAATTCCCCAAGGAATATATCTACTAGGTCATGTCAAACTAGATACCTCAGTTGGCCGATGCAAGATTGAGAAAACATCAAACAACAATGGTTAGGGTCAAAAGAAGAAGAATAGCCTAAAACCCTACGCTTGAGTTAATAAATTTAAAAAGATAAATGGGAAGTAATACCCATAATAAATCCACTTAAATACCTATGAAAGGATGTTTAAGACCTAAATGAGTCTTTTGAAATCAAAATGAAGCATTAAAATGACTTTTATTTGCTAAAAAATTAGACTAGGTTCAAACCTAAATGTGTGCTAGCTTGAGGAGCTCAATGCTTTGCTCAAACATAAAGTAGAAAGTGCATGGTTAGGAATGGTGTTTGGGGATGTTGAATGGTTCTGTGTGCTCTAACCTTGATTCATTAGGAGGTCAGTTAGAGTCCTATACTCTATGAACAATGGTTAATAAGATAAACATGTCCAAAGTTGTCTAGAAAGGCTAGAAAGACCCAATGACTATTTTTTTTCTCCAAATGAATCTAAATTCATACACCTTGGAATAAAAACACTTGGATGACATTTTTTTCCAATTCATATATATTGGAGCAAGATGTTGGCACGTGTGGAGTGGAGGAGGGAAGGAAATGGCCTAATTTTGCAGGTTACAGGCCTAAATCAAGGTATAGAGACTTAGTTCATAAGTATGATGAAAATTTTAATGAAGGTTAGGGTAATATTCACATCAAAATATGTCTGATATAAATTCATGATTAAGCATTTCCAATAAATTCTGGAGATCATAATGGTATTTTGCTCTAGAACCCTGTCTCGAGCACATACATATAGGCCTCCTAGAGAATGCAAAGTCACTCCCAAGAATTGAAGAAAGTATGCTTTGCATTAGGATTGGAGTTTAGATTACCAATAAATGTGTTTTGGAGTCATAAGAGGCCTTATAAAGTGTTGATGATTTTTATAAGTTCATGGAAAAGACAAGTAGACCTAAAACCTATTTCATAGTCTTAAATGCATGCAAAACCTTGAAACTTGTCATGTCAGAGGTGTATAAAGGTTGTTCAAGGACAAATGACTATTGGAGGGGTTGAGTAAATTTGGGTCAGACCTCACATATGTATTGGTTTATTTTTAATTGGCTTAAAACTCTTCCCATGCCTTTTTATTTGCTTTTGGCCTACTCAGGCCTGTGTCTTTCTAACCCAGGGCTAAAAACCTAAATTTTGCATAACTTAAGTTCCAACCCATGAAAATGCATAAAAATTTGCCATATGACCTTATTTAATTCACCCTAAAATATTTTGATGTTTTTGGAGTAGTATTGTATGGTCTCTAATATTGTAGGCTTACTTTATGCCTAATTGTGAAAGATGGGTGTTGAGTAAGTGGGTCTATGTTGGGAGTTGGGTCATGAAAATTTGGGTGGAGTTGAAATTAGATAAAGGGTACTCAAATATTATTTTAGTTTGCCTATAAGTTTTTCATATCATTCAAACTAAGGAGATTTGTGTCAAAATAGGGCTACATGGAATAGGCCTCCAAGAGAGAAAATGTGAGAGTTATGAATGAAATTACAGAATAGAGGTGGAAAGATGATTGGTCTAGATCTTCAATAAGTATCTAAGACAAATACAAGTAGTTATACTTCAAGAAGATGACTTGTTACTTCCAAATCAATGATAAGGCGCAGTTTCAAGAGCTCAAGGATGAGTCACCAAGGCAATGAAGCATCTCATATGCCACCTTTGATAAGGTTATCCTCACATCAAGAAACACTTGTGAAGAAGATGATATTATACTATTATTTGGTATTTTCCTTATTTGTAACTTACTTTTTCATGAGGTGACGCTTGTCATAAGCTTCTTTAATGCCCATCTTCTATCTCATTTTCATTCTCTTCTATATGTATGCCTAATTTTGGCATTGAAATGGATCCTTCCATTAGGAATATGGTGTATCCTTCCATTAGGAATATGGTTTATCCCTGCTCTTTTGTATGCCTATTGATTAAATAAATGATTGTATTTACCTCCTCCTATGGATATATGTAGTATGAAGCTTTGAATGGTTGATTTAAGCAAGTGTAGACTTAGCTCACCTTGTTTTGTTGTCCTATTCTTCTTGCCTTCTTTTAGTTTATGTTATATCTTATAGAATCTATGTTTTAATAGTTTCATACTTTTTTATATCACCTAAATCCAAAATAAGTTAAAACATTCTGATGACTTGATCTTTGTTTTTAGCATGGATTACCATAGGTTTCCATTATGGTTACATCTTTTCTTTATAGGGATTTAAATTTGATAGTTAGGTTTTTGGATTTGATTTTTTTATAGATTCCATTATTCACATTTATAAGTCATGGCTATAATCGATATACATTATTTATGTTTTTTTGATCCAATTTATGGTTTTCAAAATTACTATAGATACTAAAATACAATATTAGACACTTAGAAATGTTAGTTATGACCTACATTTGGCATATATGAATTTTTCATACATATAAGACTCCAATTGACTATTATCTCACATAAATATGTTATTTATGGGTTTCTATCAGTCACCTATAAGAATTCCCCTAGTGTTGACCCATTTTGCCTGCAGGCGAAATCTTGGTCACCTTCTTCACCTGCTGTTCAAATGCCAATCATTTTCAGGTTCAGCGAGTTCAGAGAGTTCATTTCATGCCCGGGTTCAATGGTTCAACGTCCTTGGTTCATTGGCGCACACGGCTTAACACTAAGGCAGGCGCTTCAAGGAGGAAATTAAGTGAGGTTCAAGTTAATCAAAGCTGGGCACATTTCAAGGCCAAAAGCCCGTGGCTTAATACAAAGGCAAAGACATAAGGCAGTCTGCAAAGGACACGAGAAGGCCCATCAGTAGTCAAACAGCCAACACATGGACCCGACTAGCAAGCAGAGGAGCAGGCCGCGTAAAAGTTTAGGAAAAGAAGCCAACAGGCTCGATGACGTCTCCAAGGCCGTCAAATTTAATGAAATAGAATAGCCGTTGGGTTTTCAAACATTGAAAAAGGGAAAAGGGCCTAAATGTAACGACCCGCCAAGGAGATCGCCTAAAGGGCCAAGCAGCCAAAAAAGACAAGCATGCAGAAGAAGACAAAACAAAGTGACAGACAAGGAGAATGACATGGCACAAAAGTGACAAGGCAGCCCAAGTGGCAAAGTGTAGGTGATTTATTGCCTGATAGTCCCCAAATGGCGCAAATAGTAAGCAACATGACCCGTGCTTTGAAAAGGGGACAAATTTTAGTTTGTTGGCAAAAAAAAGGTGCAATCCACGCTTCCACATTAAAGCTCCAATGCCAAAGTCAAATTTGGTGATTATACAACATGGTTTCAGTAGGCTTCTTCTAGGACGATGACAACACAATAGTGTTTCCTCTTTCAAATGGGACGCGATAGGCCAACTTGTCAAAAAAGCACAAAGTTTCTTTCTCTTTTCTTCTATATATTGTAACTTCTCATTTTTTAGAAGAATGGGTTCTTCCACTTTTGCAAAGGCGCAGCCCTGGCAAAATTTCACCTAAATCAAATAAAATGCAGTTTTTTACCTCCATTTGGATAGATGTTTCAGAATATGCATTGAATGTTTGTCTGTGTCCAGTCATCATTTCTTGATGCTCTCACAGGTTTAACACTAGCAGACCTGTCATCTATAAGGCACCATTTCTGCAGCTGAAAGGAGAAGAGCTGACATTTGAGAAGACTAGAACAAAAAGAGTTACAGTGTGCATTTCATAGCACCTCAGTGATTTTTTGTCTCCTGTGTTTTCATGAAAGCCTCCCTATCGGTCTTTTACAGCCTGGTCTTTTCTGCCAAATGTGTAGTGTATGTCTATATTTATCTGGTTCTAAGAGTGGATGTGTGAAGGTCGACCCTTGTTTTTTTGGTGCATCACCTCTTTTAAAGTAGGCTTGTTTTTCCTGCATTCTCTCTCTCATTTCATCCCCCCCTTATATATATATATATATATATATATATATATATATATATATATATATATATATGTATATGTATATGTATGTATGTATGTATGTATGTATGTATGTTAGCACTTGCTGGAAAAAACATGATGCATCAAAGGGAGCTAGCCCTTATCTAGAGACTCTCTCCTCCAGCTTCGCCAATCCCATAGGTGAGAGGAGAGTTTCCATGTTGTGAGGAGAAGGCAGGAGCTAGGCCTCCTTGCCTCGAGTGCAATCTCCAGTGTCAACAGTTTTGGCATGCCCGATGGGACCCAAGTTTTCAACACAGTAAAGTTTCAGGATTGATGTTGGTCCTGTTATAGCAAATCAAGTTTCTTCAACATCTGGCGACTCTAAGTTGAATTAGTTGGTTAAGCAGCTGGTGCCATCAGAAATCTACTTTATGTATAATCCCTTTGCACAGAATCATGGGTCTTGTTTTCCTTCACATGAATATAATCAGGCTCCAGATATTTATGCAATCCCCTCAAGCAGCTCTCCTAGTTGCCCTGCAACTATAAGGGAGGTGAGGCTGGAATTTGAGAGGCAGATGATGGAGATCAATAGAGAGGAAGAGAAGTACAGATACTAGTAGGAGCTAATGTATAAAGAGGAGTGTTTGTTTAGGAAAGCATAGGCCTTGCAATCCATGGAAGAGGAGGTAACAAAATGGAGAAATCCATCTTTTCAAGGCAGCCAACCTTGTGTGCCCCCTCATATTCTAAAAAAAAACCCCTCTTTGGCACCAAATCCTTTCTATCACATTGCACTTGCTCACTCCAACTCACCAAATGCATCTGTTCCCAATCTCGTGCGCCTGGCTTTCCAATATCAAAGGGCATCAGAGCAAAACCCCATGGAGATCAATCTTCCCAATCCTTTATATTGTGAACCTCCCATTGGGGAAAATACCACCAGCCAGCACGTCCCTCTTCCAAAGTCTCCTCTAACGCACCAATAGTGTTCTCTTTGCATTCCCCAACCTCCCCAAATCCTTCAGTATGATTTGCAGATTTTGAGTTGGAGGAAGGAATGCTAGGAACCAGCTCTGAGCTTTGGAGAGGATCATGCTGGTGACCTCCAAGAAAGACTCTTTCAGGACAACCTAGCCAAGAAAATTGAAGATTTAGAGGATAGGATGAAGCTGCTTCTTGAAAGAGAGAAAAAACTTATAAACCTTGCAGAGGAGCCTCAGGACCTTGTGGAAAACAAAGTTGCTCCCTGTTCGCAAAAGCAAAATTCTAATTCAGAATTCCTGACTTGGGAGGAAATAGTAGAATCATGGGGCAGGATGGAGGAAGAGCAAGGTTTTTCTCAAAGCGTTGAAGAAGCTGAAGCTGTGCCTACTCATGATAATGCTAGAGATCTCCAGGAGAAGCTCCTCCAAGAAGATCTGGCCAAGAGAATAGCAGAGTTGGAATCCAAAGAAAATTTCCTCAACCAATATGTGATGGACGGTTCAGACCAAACGGCACATTCCATGCCTGAACACACCCCACCTACACATTTCCAAGAGAGTTATTAGGCCATGCCTGATATTGATCAAGTGCTGACCAAATAGAAGGAGGAGAATCATTCGATTCTAGCTCAAGGACTACTTCCTCTTCCACACGATTTTCCCACTTCACTCCTTCTCGAGGAGGAACCTGTTCTGCAGGGAGGCGAGTGAGGAGCAAAAGATTCAATCTATAGTCTTTCAAGAAGCTGCCATGAGCGACAATGAAGAAGAAATCATCATTGATGCTCCTTGTGAATACCTTATCAACAGTGGAGAAGATGCAGGTCTTGCATATATGTAGATGTTCTAGCAATACGAAGAGGAAAAAATGCATGGTAAGCTCTCTTCTCCTCTGTTTGATGAACTTCCTTGCTATTTTGATGATGAGGATGACTACGCTAAGGAGCCTGAGTTGGAGGAAAGAAAGGAGAGGTCTATCTTCCTGGAGGAACACCTTAAAGAAGAGAGTTTTGAAGAAACAGGCGATGTTCTGTGGGATGAGCAATCATTTTGTGAGTCCATTTAAAACATCACAGCAGTCACCCTTCTTCAAGAAGGCCAAAGCGAAGCAGAGGATGAGTCTGACAGAGCCTGCAATGAAGCAGAAGGAAACGGGTCAGACCATGACACACTACAGAGGAGCTATACATATCAAAGGGCTAACGGTGATAAGCCAGCAGCCACATATTTCTTGGTGAAGAGCACCAATTTGAAGGACCAGCATTCAATAGGCTTCCATGGACAAGTAGAATACATATATATTGGAGGCATGTTTGAATCTGATCCACTCAGCTTCCAGCCAATGTAGGTGACAGGCAAGAAGAGCAAGTCACCAACTCTCTTCTTCATTCAGTTACTTGCCTGCCACCATAAGTCTTCTTGCCAAGAAGGGGGCTTAAGAAATTTTCCTTTTGATCTAGGAGGGAGGTGAACATTCTTGGTTAGCTGTATATAATAGTTTGCTTTCAGTTGTTTTTTCCCTATTTTCCCTAAGTGCAGTTGTATAGGTAGTGTTTTTTAGCTTTGTGTGTTTCCCTTTACGCGTGGGGTAAAAGGCTTCATGTTTGATTCTCAAATCTTTTGGGATGTTGATAACTCTTTCATAGCTACATCTGACTCCGTACCCAATGGATTTTAAGGCAACTGGTTCTAAGCATAGCAGGCATGCTTCCCCTGTGAGTCGCCAAATTGTTGACCCATTTTGCCCGCAGGCAAAATCTTGGTCACCTTCTTCACCTGTTGTTTAAATGCCAGTCATTTTTGGGTTTAGCAAGTTCAGAGAGTTCATTTCATGCCCGGGTTCAACGGTTCAATGTCCTTGGTTCATTGGCGCACATGGCTTAACACTAAGGCAGGTGCTTCGAGGAGGAAATTAAGTGAGGTTCAAGTTAATCAAAGCCGAGCACATTTCAAGGCCAAAATCTCGTAGCTTAATACAAAGGTGAAGACATAAGGCAGTCCACGAAGGAAATGAGAAGGTCTGTCAGCAGTTAAACAGCCAGCACATGGACCCGACTAGCAGGCAGAGGAGCAAACTGCGTAAAAGTTTAGGAAAAGAAGCCAGCAGGCCCGATGACGTCTCCAAGGCCATCAAATTTAATGAAATATAATAGCCGTTGGGTTTTCAAACATTGAAAAAGGGAAAAGGGCCTAAATGTAGCGACCCACCAAGGAGTTCGCCTAAAGGGCCAAGCGGCCAGAAAAGACAAGGATGCAGAAGAAGACAAAACAAAGTGACAGACAAGGAGAATGACATGGCGCAGAAGTGACAAGGCAGCCCAAGTGGCAAAGTGCAGGTGATTTATTGCCTGATAGTCCCCAAATGGCGCAAATAGCAAGCAACATGACCCGTGCTTTGAAAAGGGGACAAATTTCAGTTTGTTGGCAGAAAAGAGGCGCGATCCATGCTTCCACATTAAAGCTCAAATGCCAAAGTCAAATTTGGCGATTATACAGCATGGTTCCAGTAGGCTTCTTCTAGGACGATGACAACACAACAGTGTTTCTTCTTTCAAATGAGATGTGACAGGCCAACTTGTCAAAAAACTGCCAAGTTTCTTTCTCTTTTCTTCTATATAATGTAACTTCTCATTTTTGAGAAGAATGGGTTCTTCCACTTTTGCAAAGGCGCATCCCTGGCAAAATTTCACCTGAATCAAATAAAATGCAGTTTTTTACCTCCATTTGGATAGATGTTTCAGAGTATGCATTGAATGTTTGTCTGTGTCCAGTCATCATTTTTTGATGCTCTCACAGGTTTAACACCAGCAGACCTGTCATCTACAAGGCGCCATTTCTGCAGCTGAAAGGTAAAGAGCTAACATTTGAGAAGACCAGAATAGAAAGAGTAACTTATAGTGTGCATTTCATAGCACCTCAGTGATTTTTTGTCTCCTGTGTTTTCATGAAAGCCTCCCTGCCGATCTTTTGCAACCTGGTCTTTTCTACCAAATGTGTAGTGTATGTCTGTATTTGTCTAGTTCTGAGAGTGGATGTGTGAAGGTCGACCCTTGTTTTTTTGGTGCATCACCTCTTTTAGAGTAGGCTTATTTTTCCTGCATTCTCTCTCTCTCTCTCTTTTCATCCCCCCTCTTTTTTTTATTTATATATGTATGTTAGCACTTGCTAGAAAAAACATGATGCATCAAAGGGAACTAGCCCTTATCTAGAGACTCTCTCCTCTAGCTTCATCGGTCCCACAGGCGAGAGGAGAGTTTTCATGTTGCGAGGAGAAGGTAGGAGCTAGGCCTCCTTGCCCCGAGTTCAATCTCCAGCGTCAACACCTAGTTTTTGTCAAATAAATAAAATATCATACTTAGACATCTCATGTTCATCAGGTCAATATTAATATCTCATGGATGTAACGACATACTCAAAACATACCATATGACAATACCTTATGAGTTTTATGGTTTCTTCCTTCACCTAAAAATGGTCGTATATAATAATCAAATCATTCCTATAGGGAATCCCATCACCTATAATTTTATTGGTTTTATAAATTATCCAAATAGAAACATATAAATAAATTAAATTTTAGTATCATTATCCATCTAGCACTCATCTATCACTTATTTGGAATACATCTATACACTAATTCACATTTAGATGGATTTCCATATTTTTCACAATTTTTGAATCAACCACAAGGAGTAGGTCTTATCCAAGTTGAGAAGCACCTCAAATCCAACCCAAAATTTATGGTTTCCAATTATCAAAGGCTATATCAAACAGTCAAGGACAACCAATTTCACACATACATCTAACACAAAGAACTATATGTGGTTTGAATTACCTCTTCATATTATTGAATATGTAGGCATCATTAGACCATTCAATGGGTAGTATTTGGTGTTAGCTCAACCTGCCATTATTCCCCTTTTAGGCCTATTTTTGTCATTGTAAGTGGACATAAGGTTTCAAGTGAAGAAATCAATATTTTTTAAGTTGCGCTTAAAATAAAAGCTTGGGTTTGTAAAAAAAATCATAATATAATTAGTAGCACTATCATATATCTAAAAAATAAATGTGATATTCATGTAGATAGAATCATCAGACTAAAAACACAACAACTGAAGGTGTCAACTTAAGCCTAAAGATACTTCATAAGCACACCTAGAGATCTAGATCCTGATCCAAACTACCTATAGTTTATTTTCATTCCTACCTTTCTACCTACTTTATGTCTCGTCCTTCTATATATAACTTAACCACTAAGTATCTTATCTCCTTATTATAATTTCCTACATATCAAACTCTATTTTCAAATCAATTTTAATTTTATATATTCATATTTGTACTCAATTGCTATGTATTATAATTTAAATTATTTAAATAGTTTCTATATTACTTAAGGTTAGTATTAATTAAAAAAATGGTAAAAATATTGGTGAACCCATATATTATTTTAACATTTCCAAACCCTAGTTTTCCCTTAGGATTTCATCCTAATATCCAAGGGTTTAGATTTTTGTCTTAGGTTTTTAATTTCAATTTCTTATTTTCACATTTCAAAGAAAATAAATATTTCATCTTTGGCCCTAGCCTTATTTATACATACATGATTTCATCCTATGAAGGCTATCTTCTTTTCCCATCTAAGGAAGAGTTTTATATTAAGTAGTTCACATATACAACATAAAAATCTTTAGATTCAATTAAAATGGATAAAATAAGAGAATGAATGTTTATTATTCTTCTTCTTTTGATGAAAAAATTATTAATGACTATGTACAAATTGATTATTATTTTTAAATTCATAATTTAATCCATAATAATAAATATTATCATTAATATAAATATAGTATCAATCATAATTAACTTAACTGGGTATGTTTTGGCCGCCTTTTACCATTTTCAAAACTAAATTCTTAAAAATCCTCAAGAACTAGATAGTATTTTAAACTTAATATTAGCATCTAAGGCTGCACACAAAGCTAAGGTTTTCACATTTGAATCACTAAAAAGTATCCCTTTACTTGTTAATCAACCTTTTGGAGGTACAAATCCCATCATAGTGTTCAAACCTACTCTTATAGCTACTATTTGTATGTCTCTAGTTACATAAGTGATGTCTACCCAAGGTGCATGGGAACACAAGGATTCCCTAACAATTTAATTAGATCACTATCATATTTGATAGTCACCACATGTACCCCTCTTGAGATTAGTAACATAATGTTCTTCAACCCTGCTAATTATAGTGACATAAGTTTATTTATTGATAAGATAAGCCACTTTATTTAGAGCATGTGTATAAATTTTAGAATATATCTTGCATTAGGAATAATTTCAAAGCAAGGATACTCACAAAGCCTTAAAACACCTATAAGCTGTTAAGTTGTGGAGCTAAAAGCTTCACCAGGATGCAAACAAGAGAAGTTACGGAGGATGCAGAGTTGCAGGGAGTTGCAGAATCAGTTGCAGGGAAACCGGCGTCAGTCTGAACAACCGACGTCGATCAGACAGCAAAGAGGAAGCAACCGGCATCGATCACCAGTCGGCCGACATCAGTCATGGAGGAGCCGACATCGACAGCCTGTGCGAGAACAGGCAGTTTGCATGACGAATCTGGGAGAGTCTATTTTTGGATTGTTAGTTTGCATGTTGAAGGCTAGTCGTAGTTTTGAGTTGCGAGTCTAATTATTGTAATTAGGTTAGTCTAATTATTGTAAGCATGAGATCTATATATGGACTCATGGGTTGTATTGTAAACTTGTGCTAGAAAGCCATTGGGCTTGGAGAGAGAGCTAGTGTAGTTCCTCCTAGTTACCAAATAGGGGTACTGAGAGTGTATGATCAGAGAGAGTTGTAGGTGTGCAAGTTCTTGGAGAAGATCCACCGAGGTACTAGTTGAAGAATCATAAGGACTTGGTGAGGCAAGGACAAGGGTTCTTCAGGTGTGTAGAAAGACATCTACATGGTGAGTATGATCTAGTTATTTACAGGTAGCAGCAGAGAGCAGGGGATCTACTTGAAGTACAGATGTGTACTTAGTGAACTGGCAACGTGTTACTGACTGGTTGGAGAGGTGAACATCAATTCTATATTGGAATTGATTATTGTGACCAAGAGAGAGAGGGAAGAAGGTCTTGAGGAGTGGTGAACCTTTGAGGTGGAAGAAGAAGTGGCATCTTCTTTATTGTATATTCTTCAGAGTGATTATTAATACAATTGTGTATTGTCTCTCAATTCCTGTGTTGTTTCATATTTCTAGTTACTTTATATTTTTGGTTAAATTTCGTGTTTAGTTGCTAATACGAGAAGTAATCATATGTGCTCTAATTGGTAGAGCAAGATCCTGACAAGTGGTATCAGAGCTTTTGGTTGGGTTGACTAACAGGGGGTTTCAGATCTGGTAGTGTTTGTTGATTACAGGTCACTCACAGGGGTTTCAGATTGAGTGGGAGTATAGCAATGGCAGAAGAAAGTAAGCTATGAATGGAGAAACTGAATAGCACGAATGCTCTGATTGATGGAAAGAAAGAGCAGGTAAAAAGAGATCGTTGGTCGGTAGAAGACTAGCTTGTGGAAGCATATGTTACAGGTAATATTGCACAGGATGTTCTAGATAAAGTGAAATCTTTGTTTATAGATTCTTTTGCCTCTTTCCATGCAACCCGAAATAGAGCATCTTTTCATGGGTATGTCTTTGGAGACCTTGGAGAGACTTATTTAGGGGTTGGAGAGCCTTGTCAGATGATTGACGAAGGGGAAGTGAAGCTGAAATTGCAGGCGAATGACACACAGTGGTTGAAGGAAGTCATGCAGGTACCAGTGTTGGAGATGAGTCTAATTTCTTCAGGAAATTTGGGTGATGAGAGATGCACTGTAACTCTCACAGCAGATATACTTGAATTAGATGGTGGTAAGAAAGTAGGTATCCTTTATCTATCTACTTATATTGCTGATTCACCTTCTGTTGCAGAGATGTGGCTTTGTAGGCTTAGTCACATATGTAGAAGGAGAATGCAGGTTTTGAAGCGGAGGTCAGATGTCTTTGACAAGCTAAAGAACTGGAAAGCCTTGGTGTTCATGGAGGAGATGACAGACAGAGATCAGGTGAAGAAGCTGAATTATTCTGAGCAGAGCAGGGTTGATTTGATTAGGAGTTTGATCCATGGAGAGCTCGCGGATAAAACGTTATCACTCACAGACGAACACAGGTACCGGTGTCGATTAGATATCAATCGACGTCGACAACAGGAAGGTCGATGTCGGTCATGAAGGAACCGACGTCGGCAGGAGGGACACCGGCATCGGCTAGGGAAACGACGTTGGCAGTTAGGTTCAGTACAGGGAGCTGACATCGGTCGAGAACAGACTGGGAGATGGCCGAGATCGGTCACTGGTACGGATAGTGGGTGGACAGCAAGTCTCAAACGCTCATGTCGAGGTCAGAAAGGGTAAGTGAACCTCATATTCGTTGTTCACCTTCTTTATATTGCTTTTTTGATAGTCAAGAACTAGGAAGATGGAAGAGGCAATGCAGGTAGAGTCTAGATACAGTGGGAGCTTGGCATGGATGAGGAGTGTGAGTCCTTGGAGAAGAACCAAATAGGTATTTGTTGGTAGATTTGTCAGCTAGAAGTAAGCATTGAGAGACGAAATGGATTCCCAAGTTAAAGAAGAGAGTGGATGGATACAAGAGACAGAAGGCCAAGGCATATGGTCTTGAAGAAGCTGCAGGACAGTGGTATAGGTTTTGACAGGTGGATGACTAAGCATGGCTTCAGTCAATGTCAGTGTAACTACTGTGATTTTATCTTACCAGGTGGATGATGATTGCAACATTATCTAGTTACTGTATGTGGGTGATTTGCTAGCAGGTTTGTACATACAGGGATTTGTTGAGCTAAAGGTAAGGTTAGTTCAAAGGCGTATCATGAAGAATTTGGAGCAGCAAAATTATTTGGCATAAGAGACATGGAGATTTGATCTCCAGTGGGAGCTGATGTGAAGACGGTGTTGGCGGGGTTCATGATGCAAGTTGCAGAATCAGAGAGCACACCAAGGGCTGGACAGTTCAAGCTTAGCTTGAAACAGGGTTCAAAATCTCATGAGGTCTAGTGTAGACCTAAGTTGTTTTCCCAAGCAGTGGGGGTTGTCAGAAAGTATGGAACCAATTCGGGGAAGGAGTACTGGAGGGCAGTTCAGTGGGACTAGCAGCAGGGATTCTTGTTTTGTAGGGTCAATTTATTCACTACATGGATATGTAGGTTCGAATGTGGCAGGTTACCTGAATGACAGGGATAGCATCACAGGTTGTGTGGTGGTTGGTCTTCAGGATCGATCGTAAAGAGGAATACAAGCTAGGGAATAATTTAGACGATGTATAGGTATAGGTGCAGCTATTTATCTCCAAGTGGGAGATTGTTAAGTTGTGGAGCTAAAAGCTTCACCAAGATGCAAACAGGAGAAGTTACGAAGGATGCAGAGTTGCAAGGAGTTGCAAAATCAGTTGCAAGGAAACCGACATCAGTCTGATCAACCGATGTCAGTCAGACAGCAAAGAGGAAGCAACCAGTGTCGGTCACCAGTCGGCCGACATCGGTCATGGAGGAGCCGACGTCGGCAGCCTGTGCGAGAACAGGCAGTTTGCATGACGAATCTGGGAGAGTCCATTTTTGGACTATTAGTTTGCATGTTGAAGGCTAGTCGTAGTCTTGAGTTGCGAGTCTAATTATTGTAATTAGGTTAGTCTAATTATTGTAAGCATGAGATCTATATATGGACTCATGGGCTGTATTCTAAACTTGTGCTAGAAAGCCATTGGGCTTGGAGAGAGAGCTAGTGTAGTTCCTCCTAGTTACCAAATAGGGGTACTGAGAGTGTATGATCAGAGAGAGTTGCAGGTGTGCAAGTTCTTGGAGAAGATCCACTGAGGTACTGGTTGAAGAATCATAAGGACTTGGTGAGGCAAGGACAAGGGTTCTTTAGGTGTGTAGAAAGACATCTACATGGTGAGTATGATCTAGTTATTTACAAGTAGCAGCAGAGAGCAGGGGATCTACTTGAAGTACAGATGTGTACTTGGTGAAATGGCAACGTGTTACTGACTGGTTGGAGAGGTGAACATCAATTCTATATTGGAATTGATTGTTGTGACCAAGAGAGAGAGGGAAGAAGGTCTTGAGGAGTGGCGAACCTTTGAGGTGGAAGAAGAAGTGGCATCTTCTTTATTGTATATTCTTCTGAGTGATTATTAATACAATTGTGTATTGTCTCTCAATTCTTGTGTTGTTTCATATTTCTAGTTACTTTATATTTTTGGTTAAATTCCGTGTTTAGTTGCTAATACGAGAAGTAATCATATGTGCTCTAATTGGTAGAGCAAGATCCTGACATAAGCAATATTAACCCCTAATTTTATTGGCAAAACTTGCTACCATATCAAACCAAGCTAGAGTTGACAAAGCTTTTGGAGGGACTTAGTGTTGCATTAACCATTTCCTTGTCACAATGTTTTTTTTTAAATGAAAACTTAACACCCTTACAATCATTTATTTTCTTTAATTCATTGTAAATAATTATAAGGGGATGTCTCTGAATTAATCTAGTTGAATTGCACATGTTCTGCCTTGTATCGAGGTCTAGTTACAACATCTACATGAAAAATAACCTCAATTTCATTCATGTCATTAGCAATCAGATTTACAAAGAGGGAGAATATATTATCATTTGGGTTCTTAATCTTAGTGGTTCTAGGTATGGTCATGCCATCATACCCCTAGTGTTGAACCCATGCAAGAGCAACATGGCTTGGGTTGCACCCTTTTCTTAAACTTATCTTTTTACGATCTAAATTAATCCACAATCATAAAATCAAATGAAAGGATCTTGCTGAAGAACCCATTTTGATGAAATAATATTGATTTATATTTATAATTAATACACAATAATTTCTTGTAATTCACAACACCAATCCCTAGCTTACGTAAGTCATTATTAGTTATGGTTTCAATAAGTTTTGATCTAGAAGAAAACATACCCCTAACTAAGGTAATTAACCATATTTTTTTTAATTTCAATGATTTAATGTATGTATATATATTAAATTTAATGTTTTGATATATTAAAATAAGGTAGTACATCCATAGACACACATAAATCAATTACATGTCTTGAATATGTGTATTCCTAAATATGTGCATGCATATTATATGTGTGCTTGTATATATGTATGTATGTCTAAGTGTATAATGTATATGCATGTGTGTGTGTGTGTGTGTGTGTGTGTGTGTGTGTGTGTGTGTGTGTGTGTGTGTGTGTGTGTGCGCGCGCATACATATATCGCACACATACATATAATTATACCTACCTCGAATGTATGTGTACATATGTATATAAAATAATATGTGTGTATGTGTGTGTATGTACATACATATAAATGCACACATATGAATTAGATATTTACAATTGGAAGCTCAAATAGCAATGAAGAACACAAGCAATGAATTAAAATGAAAAAAAATAGATGATATTAAAATAAGCTTAGACCAGATTTGTATTCATAGAACATAAATATTACAAAATATATTGGGTATCTATGACGTCTTAAAAAATACTTAGTACCAACTATTACAATGATATGATCAAACCATCTCTTCCAAAGAACATTAGTGTGATATCAAGATAGATTGCATGTAAAACCTACTTCCATATATAAGATACATAATATCTACTTATTATAGGATATAATTTTTTACATTATATGAAAGTTTCTCATACTAAAAATTTGTTGTGTATTGTCATCTTACCAAAGGTGAAATTTCATTATATGATAAGAAATTTGAATTCTTCTTCAATACCATGGTGTCTCACTAGTTTATTTTATAGTGATCATTATTGTTCCCTTCTTGTTTGGCGTTGTACATGGCATGTTGATCATTCATGTTGAAGGAAATTGCATATGACTTGCATGAGAAAATTGCATTTAGACTAAAGTAGTAATATGTGCAGGATATGAAATAGGATGTTGCACTTGGATTAGAGGAAAATGTATGGTTTTTAAATTAGGAGAATGCATGGCTATTGATACAAGAAAATGTATAGCTAAAAGAAGGAAATTGCACTAGGTTTGTCAGATAAGAATGTTTACATGCTTATAAATTCGTGACATTTAGAAATTGTGGATTGTAAATGTTGTATAAATATGACATTATTAGGTGTTATGAAGGAAGAGGATTTTCTAGACTGCTTAGATGTATTTGCCTCTGTATCTTCCTTTAAATTATATCTTTCTCCTAGTGAACCCTGTCATGTTCCTTATTTTTCTCCTTTTCTTGTTGTTGTTTCATCTTCTCCAAATCCTTCATTTGACTTTTTAGCTCCCTTTCAAGTTTATTTGTTTCCCTCTTTTCTTGTTCAAGGATTTTATTTACCTTCCTCTCCTCTACTTGTTCTTTTTACCTTGATTTTATCTCTTCTAATTCATTATTCTATGTTTCTTGTTGTTCAAGCAATTGTAAGCAATCATTTGATGTAAGAATTTATGACTGTTTACTCAACCTAATATTTCCAATGTTTGCATGAACTACTCTCTCTTCAACCCTATTAATTGGTAACTTTAGGAAGTTAGTTAATGATCCACTCACTTGATTTATTGGTTCTTCATTACATGGTTGTTTTCATGTGTCTTCTACATGGGTTTCCCATAGACCCAAATATGTAGATTTGAGACGACATTCCAACAATTGTTGTTTAACTTTATTTTCCCAATCATTAAAATATGAATAACAGTTCACCACTTCACATGGAAGGATATAAAGAAGGGATGGCATCGAAAGAGATATGTCATTATTGGAGAGGTTGAGGGTAACCCCCATGTTTTTCATCCATCGCAGTTGGCTTACTTGTGTTGGCAAGCAAAACCCATCATCAATTATCATAACTTCTTGTGTTTGGCTAATATGACTTGGTGTGTTTTTTTCTTATTTAGCTTATGGATGTGTTTCTAATTACCTTTATTATATTCTAAAATTTGATGCCTCTTGCCATGTTTGATGATTTTTTTTAGACCATTATGTTTGTTGTATTTTTTCAATTTCTCATTGATTTTATTGAATTTCTTCCCTTCCATATCCCACCAGCATAAGTATGTTCTCCATAAAAACGAATTTCCTCTTCCTGATCAATAGTGAATGCATTACTAGGGCACATGTAATTAGAAAGTTCATCTCAGTTGAGAGGCTAAATTCAAGCTATTTTAAATTTAGCTTTAATACTTGATGGATTCAAAGCTCTTTTGAGAGCCTTGTTGCTAAGTGTCACCAATTCATATCTCCTAACTTCTAGGTTATGGTGATTTTCATTTATTTCAATCTCTCGTCTTTAAAGTAAATCTTGAAGGGTGAAAATTCACTAACATCTAGTAGTTGCATATTATGGCTAGTGTGGGTAGGCAAAGTGATCATATCTATGCCCAATGTTCTTACTTCTTATATTATGCCATAAGCCACATGGCTTATATGGCCATCAAATATAAGGAGATGTATGTTTAATGGTGAAACACCACATGGAACTAATCTTGAATTGTGGTGTAGTTAATTGAGAAATGATTCCTTAATCATCCATGTGTGTGGTTGGATTGCCATGCATACACCAGGATTATTATTTTTAATATAATTCACTAAATACCTTTGTGTTTTAAAAAGACATAAACCATGTATACACTGCCCTGCTACATTAACACAACAAAAGATGGTGATCCGCTCTCTACTTTTTGGAAGTATGTGGGGTGCACTCTTGTTGCCCATTTTTTAAAGGACCATCATCCCATAATTCCTACCATCTTGCACTTCAATTTCATCATAATTCCATATTATATGAGGTCCATATTTCTCTACTTTATACATCATGTATAGATTGTCATAAAATGTTGAAACTATGTTTGGCTTGGGTATGATAACTCTATTCCAATCAATGTCTTATGTAGTCCTTAGAAACATGGATAAATGCCTCTTTTGAACCTTGCCCACCAAGATCTACCACAAAGACATCCTTGAATGTATTAGGCCTAGTTTGACATATGCATGCCACATGATCCTTTAGTGATTTGTTTCTAGCCCATAACCCATAACTGCCAAGTCTTTACACTATTGCACAATTTTAGTTTGTTCTTCATCTATTACAATAGTTAGGGGTCCCTTGTGTTTGGTTTTTATGAGACTCCACAACTAGGTTGTAAATGTACTTGGATGGATCCCCCACTTTCCTATAATAGTTATTATGGGTAACCCATTTTCCTCCACATCCATTGTTGTTTGTTTCATTTCATCCTCTATCCACTCTTATATAAAGGAAACTTTCTTTGATGAACAAATATTATTTACATTGACTTTAACATTTTGCTCAATGTCTTCTGACGATTGGGCTCAAGCTCTTCAAGTGGATTTGACTCAATTAGTCCTATTGGTTTATATCATCACTATCCTTTGCAAAGTTAGGTACATTAATCAATATCACACCCTTTTTTTAGGGTCCATTCATGACTTCTGCAATGGCTTCTTCCCTTCATTATTTAATCCATCATGATCTGTACAAAAGTAAACAATAAACATTCATTAGTATTCTAACACCTTGTAACCCATGTATTCATCTATTTTAAGAGCTTAAGTTCAGTAAAGTGTAACTTATAAAACATAATCAATAAAGTGCATAGAATTAAAACTAACTTAATAAGACTAAGTTGTGTATCCACCATCAATAAATATGTGAGGACATAAGAATAAATATTCAGCTATGGAAGGGATATTTACATTCTCACATATGATACAAAGGCATGTTTTCCTTGGCATTAATCAAATATGTGCATCAAATGCATATGTTTTTGTGCAGAACCAACTTATTGTAACTATGTCTTTCGAGGATCTCAATTAAATGATTAGTGAGAGAAATGTTGAAGCTCAAAACCTTGTGCATGTAAAATTTACAATCTACTAAATTTGTAACCAAGGGCTTCAATTCTAATCTACTATAAAATAGTGGTGTAATGATTTAAAAAATCTAAATAAGTATCTTTAGATGCAATGTGAATGAATGATTGAAATATTATAATAAGCTTCATGTACTTGAATGATATTTCCCCTACAAGGATCTTTACAGCTATGATATTTTTTCAAGGAGCACATATATGGAACTTTATTTGCCAATGTAGACCCACTATTATTTAGAAGTTGAGACGGGAAATTATAAATATGTTAAGAATTATTTTGGTTAATTGGGGAGAGCTACAATGGGTCGGAGAATTGGTTGTCACACTCCTACATAACAAGGTCTTATAAGTATTGGTTGGAATCTCATATTACAATATAGTTTTGATAAAACATCTTTGATCTTTATTTGTATTAGTTAGAATCTCAAAACTCCATACCACAATAAAGGTGACCCATAGCCTAGAAGGTGTGTCATAGAGGTTATGGAATATTGATTAGGGATACACCTGTAACTATGCAATTTAGTTTATGGTCACACCTATATCGTAATAAGACCCACTATATTAGTACTGGTGTCTAAGCAAACAAAATGGCGACCAAAGGGTCCACCTATGGTAAATGGCAGCCATTGTTGGATGCTTAAAAAAATCATTATGTAGAAGAAAAGAGCCCTAAATGTTTGTTTTTAGGGTTTCATATGTTATATTATGGCAAGTAAAGAATGTTATAAATATTTTTTAAATATGAAAACATTTTCCATCTAACTATGAATTGGGTTTTAAATTTCATGTATTGGTACTCCAAGGGTCAAGTTTTCATCATACGTAAAAAAAACCTCTCATACTAAAATTGATTATATCTTAAAATATATAATTACACAAACTTATGTATAATGTAGACCAAAACCCAAATAAGTCTAGTTAAGTACCATATAAATTTTAGTTCAATATGAATAGATACCCCTTAGAGAAAGATTCTTAGCCTAAAGTATCCTAAGATTTATAGTGTACTCCCTAGAGAGTGTGAGCCCTTATCAATCTATCATTAAAAAAAACCATTATTTTAACATTGTAGATCAATCCATTGAAATGAAGATTGAATTTAGGAGGATTCTTAAAATCCCTGAACACACTGCCCCAAAGCCATACCTTTAAACCACGTACACCATACTTTGTACAAAGTTTTTCATGAAAATAAAAGAGAGAGAAGATCAAATTCAAGAAAATAGGTTTGGTTTTCTTATTTAATGGTAATAATAATGTGGGTTTTCCATATAAAACAAAAATTACATATATCTAGTAATGTCTTCATATATGTGAAAGAAAAAGAAAAATAACTTGCAGATTTTAAGATTGGATTTTGAAGGTGGGTTTCATGTTTAGTCCAATATATGAATGCATGTTGATGTATGTTTCGATGTATCTCTAAAAGGTATCCAACCCACATTTTTCAAGATTGAATTTTGAAGGTGGGTTCAATGTTTGATCATATCTCTAGAATGTGTGTCTCACTATGTGATCATGATCTACATGCATTTTATGCCACTATTGTGGAGTATTTTTTTAATATAGGATTTTTTTTTATGAAATAGAGATTTTAATTTTATTATAAATAAAACATGTACAAGACTATTCACCAAAAATAGGTGGTAGAGGGCATGCTACCAAAGTTGAAACAAAAGGCCCAAGGCCACAAAAGCAATGAACAAACTAGGCCACACCTAGAGAAAGCTCTAGTACATCAAAAAAGAGGGCAACTTAAGCAACAACAACAAATAAACTAGCTAGGGGTGGGTCATTGTAAGAAGGACCACCCCACCCAGAGCTTGGAAGATCTTTTCCATCATCCACTGGGTCCCATCTAGTGTTAGTGTCCACCTAGTCAATATTATCTTTTTTCTTTAGAAGCATGCAAGAGAGAAATGGATAAATTAAGTCACAAGAAACTTTTATCAAAAGGCTAAAAAGAACCATCCTGACAACTACCAGAATGCCACCTCCCTTGGGCCTAGTCTATCGAAGACAGGGAGCCCCACCTCTGACTATGTTGATGTGGTGGAGGTGGATAGCCCTAGCCAACACATTGATCAACATGGGGTAACCCTAGCCACCCTACTACATCAGAAGGGGAAAGTGGCATTACTTTGGGGAACCATAGCCCCAGGAATGGTGGTGAGGTTGGCTATAATAAGAGCCACCCCTAAGAGCACCACCCCTGTTGCGAGGCAGGGTATCCCTAGGTGGGGAAGGTGGCACATGAGGAATGATGCAAGGTGCATCACCCTAGTAATGGAGGAGTTGCTTCAGGCAATCAAGTTCCATATCCACTTTGTTTATTTGCACTTGTATCTATAGAATCACATTATAAACAATGGTAGTTTTGTCATAAGTAGCAAATAAAGAGTCAACAGAATTATTAGAAAATATTGTTGAATTATGTTCTTTCCATTTCCAAAATAAAATTTCCATTTTGAAAGCATTCTTGCTTCAAGAAATCAAGATTCATATCCACTTTGTTTAATTTTACTTGTATCTATAGAATCACATTAGAAATAATGGTAGCTTTGTCATACGTAGCAAAGAAAGAGTCAACAAAATTATTAGAAAATATCATTGAATTATGTTCTTTCCATATCCAAAATAAAATTTTCATTCTGAAAACATTCCAAACTAGGGTGAGTAGAGGAGGTAGACTCGGGTAATCCCCAAAGATAATATGACACCAACTGAATTGAATAGAGCTAAGTGGCTAAAAAAACATGAATCCATAACTAGACACACTTGGCCTTTGGGTAGTGCCAGAAAAGGTGCATTATGGTTTCAAAGTGACCACATAATGGACAATTGGGAAGAGAAATCCCTAATTAGACCAGTCTTCTGCTAATAGGTAGGCTTTGATAAAGCAAACACCAATAAAAGTGAGCAATTTTGGGCTCAATATAAGTAGACCAGATAATACGAAATTATTTCTCCCAAAGAGAAGTGGAAGATTGTATATTCCACCTCTGATTGAGTTTATCCACCATAGGCATGTGTGGAGAGAGTCATTCATAGCCTTTTTTAGCAGTATACT
The DNA here is from genome assembly GCA_037957365.1 of Torreya grandis. NCBI lineage: Eukaryota > Viridiplantae > Streptophyta > Pinopsida > Cupressales > Taxaceae > Torreya > Torreya grandis. The sequence goes on along the minus strand of JARHVA010000965.1, from coordinate 2,227,741 downwards.
TTTCAAAAGGAGTCTCTTTGTACCATTTCCAATCCTTCCACCAAGGGTAAGTAGAGCTGACAGAGATCTTGTGACGAAACTCCATTAGAATAGCTACCACAATATCATTATAAGAACCTATGTCATTTGAAGAAAGTTTGTATTTAGCTTAGAAGGCATTACAGGGGATCCAAAATTGATTTTATTTGTAGAAAAGGTTTTGCATAGTGCAGATACCTCCATGATAAAATCTAAGTGCATGAATCTAAGGCACTTCTACCAGAGTCACCACTTACATGTTTATAATCGATGACCACCAAAGTGATTTTTGGCTGATGGATACACCATTCCTAAAGATTGAACCATTCTATAATAGCCAAGGTTTTATATTTTCCTAGGATTTCTAGATACTCTTAGTAACAAAGGTTCCCACCACTCTGATAAGGGCAATTAGAGTAAGGAGATTGGGAAAACCAAGCCTTTTGTAAGTTGCACAATCATAGGGGGGACTTGAGCAATGAAATTCCTAACAAGAGTCTTCTAGGCTTATTTTCCCTCCACTACATGAATAATCCACTTAGCGCTAGAGTAAAGGCTTGTCGATAGATGTCAATGAGGCCCATACCATCATCTTCCTACAAGAGACAATAATAGTCCTAGGAAACTCTATGGAAACTCTTACTAGAGGAGGGATTGGCTGAGATGAAGTCCCTCAGTAACTTTTTGAGCTTGTTGATAGCTTATTTGGTGGGCATCCATCATGAGGATTAATACACATGGGTGGTAACAAGCACTTTGGATCAGATTTGGAATTTTCCAGCCAAGGAAAGCGGCTTGGTGATCTAATAGAAGAGTTTTTTCTCAACATGATCAACCACATTTGCTAAAGCTAAGAGGGGGAGGCCTGAAAGGCAAAGGGGATCCTCATAAATTTAAATATCTCATTGTGTTGAAGCCAATGCCAATTTTACTACACCATCAAATCAAATTGTGGAAGATATGATTGTCTGTAGTACTATGTGTTACGTTATTGAATGTCAGAGAAGGAGGCAAGACAAAATACCTCTAGGTAGTGCATTGTATTGGCCACAACATCCTCTTACTCGATGACTATAAGAAAAGAGTCATCAACAAAGTGTCCATTGATAAGTTGCTAGGGTTCTTACGAAGGAAGGGCTATGCCATGCACCAGGCCTTGAAATTGAGCATTAGCCAAGAGATATCCAAAGCCTTATGTTGTAAGAACATACAGTGTTAGGGCCAAGGAATAACCTTGTATGATGGATTTGAATAGGTCAAAAGGCTCAAATTGAATCCATTAATGGAGATATATGCCAAAGCATTAGAAAAAAGAAGGTGCACAGATTGAATGGGAGTGGGACCAAAACCCAGAGCTTGTAGCATAGCAAGGATAAATAGCCACTCAATGTAGTCATAGGCTTTCTCAAAGTATTTTTTGATGAACAAGGCCTTTTGGTGTGACCGGCGAGCCAATTCCATGCCTTCCTACACTGCTATGACATTATCTAGAATATATCGGCCTTGAATGAAGCACGTTTTTTCAAGCTAAATGATCGAAGGTAGCATATGCCTATGATGAAGAGCCAAAGCCTTGGCAATGATTTTGTAAGAGACATTAAGCAAAGTGATATGATGCTAATTAAAAATGAGTTCGAGGTCACTATCTTTTGGGATGAGTTTGATATGCCCTTTGTTGATGGATGAGCCCAAAATTTGTGAGTGGAAGGCTTTGAGGTAGACCTGGTAAAGGTTAGCCCCCATAGTATCCCACATTTTCTTGTAAAATTTGTAGGGGAAGCCATGATAGCCCGGGGCTTTGTCATTGGCCATTTTCATCATGGCTTTAAATAAGTCCTCCAGAGAGAGGAGCCTATCACAGGCAACCCTTTGGGTGGAGGTAAATTTAGTGGGAACCACTAAGAGGCATTGGTCTAAGGCCTATTAGCTTTTCATGGATGGTGATTGGGCAAAAAACACTTGCCAATATTATTTGGCAAAAGCCTTGACCATCTCAAGTGTCTCAATCAATCACTATCCATTATCCTGAAGGGCCACCATTTGTTGGGTGGTGGATTTGGCCTTGAGCATGTGGAAGAGTTCTTTGGAGACTCAATCGCTCACTGTGAGTTAATGCATACGAGCTCAAAGTTGAGCACCACGGGCATTGTACTAATCAACAATTTGGATTTTGTGGCATAATTTGACCACCTGTAGTTGGAAGGCTTCACTGAATGGGTGTTATTCTAGCGAGTCCACAACCCAACTTAGCTTGGAAGAGGTGGCAGAGTAGGATCAAAGCCAAATCTTGGCTAATTAGCACCTGTAGATATGCCAAAATCTAGTTGTCCGATTGAGAGCATCTGCCCACCACTAGCTCCACCCTGGTTGTTGAGTAGGCCTATGAACAAGATTTCATACCCGCTTGATGTGTGCCACAGTGGGACCATGATCCAAGAGGGCGATATTAAGAAATAATAATGTATTGTTAAATTTAGGCTTTTTGAATAGCCAAGTAATATGAAACCTAATCAGAAAGTGGTCAGATAAAGTAAAATCTGACAAGGCTTCCATCAGTAATGAGAACGTGCTATCAAAGGAGAAGTATGATTGAGAAGAAATCATGGCACGATCAAGCCATTTAAGGACCCTATTAGACCCACCTCGAAGATTAGTCCAAGTGTAGCAAGATTTTTGAGTGGGGTGTCACCCTGAATTAGGGTCATGAAGGACAAATTTATTTTGCATGTATAACCATGCCTCCCTTTCACCGACAAACCATTTCATAGGCTGATTACTAATCTTGTCAGTTGATTGTTCAACCATACTAGAATCCTCACAAATATTATAATGGGCACTAGGAAGAGACTTAACAATCCATCACCATAAAGTTGTACGCTCATGAACATCATTCGAAGCATAAACATAATAATGCCAAACAAATGATTCTCAATATTGAAGAGGGGCCATATGACATGGTGGGAGGGTTCCTTTCCAGACATCACAAAATGAGACCACCATTTAGGCGTAAAAAATGTCATAATGCCACCATAGCCTGCCTCATGTTCACTAGAAAGTACTAAACTATTAGGCCAGATAACTCTAGCAACAACCATGAGAAGGAAACCTGTCACCTTCACTTCCTAAAGGCATAGAATGTCCAAATTTTCAAACTTACTTCTGAAATATCAAACAACATACTTGTGGACTGAGTCTATCAAACCTTGAACATTCCATGAGAAATAATTCATAGATTATGGGTGTCAAGAGACATATCCTCTGCATCTAGCCCTTCAAGGGCTTCATATCTATTCTTCAAAAAATGCTTCGAGTTGGCCAAGGGAAATTTTGGTTGTTAGGCAAATTTTATCACATACTCTAAATCCTAGAAAACATCTCAATGAATGAGGCTTCAAGATCGATTATGATAGTTCTGAAAGGGGCTGCACGAGTGCTTATCAGTGCCAGTCTGAGTAAAGTGTGATATAAAATCCAAACCATCTATAGAGACCTCTGATGAAACTTGAAAATTGGAAAAAATATTCACTGCCATGGGAAAACTTTAAAAATGAGGTTGATACAACATTACTTCTATAGCCACTAGTTCTTTGATAGGGAGCATGCTACGAGGCACTTCTTTGTTTAGCAAAGCCGAGGGTTTAATCACCTAAGGTGCAAAACTACAGTAAGGCTTATTAATATTCCCATTACCTATCTAATCAGGGCCTTTGTTGTGATTGGTATTCTTCCCCCAATAGTTTTCCATCCATCTACTTGGGTATTCTTAGGAGACACAATTATCGTCTTGGTGGGGGTCTTGTTATGGTGGAGGTATAATGGGCAGTCCTTAATCTTGTGGTCTATGGCTTGGTAATGAAAGCATGTGTTAGGCAGGTTTATATACAAAATTCTTTGAGAGTATTAGGAATTGCCAACCTGTATTTCGACAAATTCCTTGAGGTCCTTAGAAAGATCGACGTCCACATAGGCCCTTCTTTGTGGTTGGGTTGAGTATAAACTCTGGGATTTGTGAGTGACAATACTGCCTACAGAGCTAGCTATTGGTCCAAGAATGCCCAGCAAGGTAGGGGCAAACCCAAGAACTCAACCCATATAAGGACTTTTAGAGCAACTTACTTTGAGCAACAAAGTCTCTATTCCAAGGGGATAACACTAGGAGGGAGTTTCAAACATACCAGGTGGATGACTTGTTTAATATGACACCTTCATGGATGGGGTTGGCAAATTTTAACGAAAAAAACCTTTGTTCATGCTTTGGCCACTTTCAAGCTTAATGCCATGGGCCTCCCATATGGATTGAATCCATGATTTGAGCATGCTTTCAGAGGGAATGCAACCAACAAAGTAGTTTATTAGACAAAACTATTCTAGCTATTGACAAGCAGAATCAAAAGCATGCTTAGAGAGAACAACATCAAGAGGAGAATCATTACCTCATGATAAAATGGTGGGACAAATTTCCTCAGTCGATTGTTCGATAGGACCATTGTTGAGCACTCCTCCTTCAACCGTTACGGCTTCAATAGCCGGATGGCAAGGTGGGGAGGCCATTAAATAGCTCACCTAAAGGGCAAAGCTATTAAAGATCAATAAATACTAATACCCTGTAGGGACACAATATGACAAAGAGGTCCAATAATGAAAAAATAGTGGCTCTCGATGCAAAGCATAAACAAACCCTAATAGAGCAAAAATCTCTTTAAAAAATCATAAGCAATATAGGATATTCATATTTCAATTGGGAAGATATTGATGAGAAATTGGAATCGACATTTATAATCAAGGTTTAAACTATCTACTGCATAGAATTTTATATCGACTAACATAAAATAAAAAATACCCAAAGCATAAAAACTCATTTCTTTATATGGATTTTTGTGTGCTTTGATTTATAACATATTTACCTTGTTCCTAAAACAATTAGGTCTGTATTTTCCACTTCGAAGTCAGGCTCTAATATATTAATTGGTCTCAGCTGAATTAGGCTTGGAATCCTAATAATTTGGGACCGAGATAATCTGTCATGATGTTTTCCAAGTCTTTAAAGGATTGATTTGAGCAGGAATATTTAAAAATTGAGCTAGAAAAAGCCCAAATTTGATATAAGATTGGATCTTGAATTTTCAAGATTTTTTTGAGCTAAAAAAAAAGTCTGCGAAATTGATCTGGAAAAACATTCTAAAATTTGGCTAAAAATGAATACGGTGAGGTTTGATTTTTGTGGCATTAGGGGTGTGAGGATTTTGAAAATTTTGTGTTGTCTGCATTTTGTGCTATTTAGTTTTGAGTTTCCCAAGTCCATTTTTACAGAGGACAGCTCAAATGGGGTGTTCGTAAGAGATAATACATGGTTGCAATCTCACTACAAGGATCCCCTTCATGAGGAGAACAGGTCAATAATGCTCCAGTTAAGCCCTCTAAACAGTCTTTTCCTATGATGGCTGGTCCTGTTTCCATAGAAATGAACCAGACAAAGGAATTGTACCAGATTGAGAGGTATGCAATGGAGACCTAGACATTAGGCCTAAAGGCCTAGGAAGAATTACGTGCAATTGTAGAGGATGGGACTGCAACTCTGTACAGAATTGAGTCTTGCCCAAGTGCAATTTCAGTGAAAGATTCAGAATTACTGAAATCTAGGAAGATTATGCATTTACCTTGTGGATTGAGAGTGGGATATTCTATAACTTTAATGGGTAGGCCCATGAGGAGGACCCCAAAATATCTGCATTTGAATGGGGCCATCTCCTTGCTTGTTTCTCAATTCATGATTGAATTGCAATGGCTGAATGTTGGGGATGGAGAAGATGCACCTAAGATATTGCACTTTAATCCCAGTTTGAAGGGGGATTGGAGTGGCCAGCCTGTGATAGAGCTTAATGCTTGTTATAGGATGCAGTGGGCATCAGCTCAGAGGTGTGATTGATGGAAATCAAAGGAGAAAGATGAAATTGGTATCAACTTAATTGTTACATTTCCTGAAAATTCAAAACAAACTAAACTCTCTCTCTTTCGACCTATCAAATCAAGGAATGAAACTAGTAATTTGGAGGAAAGAAATAAAATGGACTGTGCTAAAATGGTGTTGGATTTGAGTGTTCAATAATATGGGACATATATATATATTTAAATCAGTAATTTTTTTTGACTTGGGGGAGCATATTTGATTTGGGGGACTTGTATTATTGTGTAGTTTTTATGATGGTATTACTAATTAATTGAAATTGTTTTCTTTTTTTTCTTTTTTTTAAATTGTATTTTTGAAAGTATTATATGGATTCATTGAATTATATAGAATGTCTATATCTTTGTTGAAGTAAGCATACATATAAATTAACGAGTTTATTTGACTAAGCAACCATGAATAAGGAGCATCCACATCATCAAAATCATTCAGAGCACAGTCCCTTTTTAATTTAAACCAAAACTATTCAAAAATATCACAAAACTTTAATATAAATATCCAAACCATTCTGAAAACCTTTTTTCATATACAAATTTTGTAAAAAAATTACCCTAAAACTCCATGGATTGATAGTATATGCAAAATAGGTCATAATTTACTTCAGATACTTTAAATGATACAGTGCAATCGAGATTAAATCATTTACCTACCAATTATGATGTTGAAAATTGTTGGAGCCTCTCTCAATCCTTTAACAAACAAAATTTGAATAATTTAGTAATTTGAATCTATAATTTGTATTGTGCTTGAAGATGATGTGGGGGTTGAATATTTAATTTATAAGAATTAAATAAAATCACTGGACATCTTTATACTTTCAATTTATAAAAAATAATAAAATTTAAATTTAAATTTTAGTCGATATTTTTGAAATTAAATGGATTATTAAAATTTTGGAGGGATTTTTCAAATTGTGCTTCAATTTTATATTTCTTGGAAAAAAATAGTGAGCCTTAATATTTTTTACAGGGATTATTAAATGGTCATGTAAATAAATTTGGTGGAATCAGATTTTGAGACCAGATCTCTAGATTTTATATTCAATAGAATTAAAATGCTAAACATTATATTTCGGAAGTGGAACATAAATAATCATATATATTTACAAATCAATATTTTATCAAAAAATGTAGACATTTATTTTTTCGCAACTTGTCACCTTAAATATATATTCAAATACATATGTATTTTAAAATATATTCACTTCTAAATTTAATATATTTTTTGATGCATTATTTATTATTCTATATTAATATGTTATAAATAATACATTATTAGAGACATAATTAAATAAATTTATTATTTAAATATGAAAGAAATATGTATGCCCATAATTATGCAAATATCTTCAATTAATGGACTCCACCTTAACAATTAACTATTCAATAATTGATACATGCTCAAGGCCCAATCTCCTATAAAACATAAAGATTTCAAACTTTCACATTTACATTTTTTACAAAAATTTCTATCTTTTTAAAATATAAAATAGTCATGTCATAGTATCTTTTTGATGATTTATTATTATTATTATTATTATTATTATTATTATTATTATTATTATTATTATATTCAAAAATTATAAAATATTAGAATAATAATTGTTATAAGGTTAATGAGCTTATTGTTGTGAGTGGTTATATTGTTGGAACCACATTTGTTTAATTGTTTCACGAGTAAGTCTATTATTACTTCACATTATATGTTTGTTTCACCTACTTCTTTATTTGTAGGTGTTTTGTTATTTGCCTATATATTAGATTATCTTCATGTTGAATAAGCATCATGTATTCTTGGCTTCATTCATGTGTATCAATTTATTCTTTATGGTATTAGAGCTCATAGTTGAGAAAACTTAGGAGAACTTGTGAGGGAGTGAGAAAAAGAGAGATTTTGTCAGAGATGAACTACTCGATGGAAATCTCAGTGAAGCACGTGGTGGAAGAAAGAGGACATAGAGAGAGGAAAAAAGTATTGTTAGGTTGTGGAGCTAAAAGCTTCACTGATGCAGACATTGGAGGAGGTTGCTGAAGTGTCACAGTCGCCGGCGTCGGTCAGGCCAACCGACGTCGGTCATTATTAGACAAGAAGAGCAACAGACGTCGGTCAGGGATCGGCCGGCGTCGGTCACCTCCAGGCGGATAGGGACCGACGGCGGTCACCTGTGCGGTTTTGGAACTGCTCATTGCACGGATAATTAGTTAATGAACCGAGTGTTTGCATGTTAAGAGCCAATTTTAGACTTGAAGCTGTGGATCTAATTATTGTAATTAGATGTCTAATTATTGTTTACATGAGATCTATTTAAGAAACTCATAGGTTGTATTGTAAAAATGTGTGCTAGAGAGTAAGAAAGCAAATATTAGCTCCTTCTGTGTGTGAAGAGAGCAAGGTGTGTTCCTCCTAGTGCCACAGTGCCAAGTATGGGTGCTGGTTTGGAGAATCAAAAAGATTCTTCATGTATGTAGGATCTTGGTCAACAGGTGTGCAAGGCCACATTTGGAGATCTGCATGGTAAGTAAGATCATTGATCTGCAAGTGTATGTGTGTGTAAGGTCTAGGTTTGCAAGTGTGCAGAACCAGGTTGATCTGCAGGTGGCAGCAGAATCAAGGTGATAGCAACACAACAGGGAGCAGGATCAGGCAGGATCTACTTAGAGTACGGTGTGTACTCGGTCATAGAGCAAAGAGGAAGGCAAGGTAGTTCCTTCCATAAGTAAGATCATTTGAGTTACAGGTTGTTGCAAGTTCATGAGAGATCTACTTGGAGTACGTTGAGTACTTAGAGTGCGTGGAGCACTTGTGGAGTGCGTGGAGCACTTGTGTACTGGCAGTAGTGGATACTGACTGGTTGGAGGTGAACACCAACTCTGTGTTTGAGTTGTGTGTTGGGACCGTAAGAGAGAGAGCTTTGAGGAAAGAATTATTGTACACTTGAGGTGTGGAAAGCCTCTGAGAGGTGTGAAGAAGAAGTGGCATTTCTTTATTGTATTCTTTTCTGGATGAGTATTAATACAAGTTGTGTATTGTCTCTCATATTCTGTGTCATTTTTGGTTTCTAGTTACTTGTTACTTCTGGTTAATTTCGCATCTTAAGTTGCTTGTATATGGTAATCAATTGTGCTTCCATGGGTTCCTAACAAGTATGTTTTTCCCTGTGACCATCTAGAAAGCCAGACAAGCAGAGAAAAGCCGAAGAAGCCCTAAGACGGTAGAGAAAAAGTGAAAGAAGGCAGCAAAAGAGGCTCCCACGCCTCACATTTTTTTTCCTGCTCACCCACGCTACACCATACCTTGATTGAAAGGGAGGCCAAAAATTCATTTGGTGATGGTTTCTCCTATTTTTTGGGTCTATAAAATTCTCTGTCCTGGGAGATATCTACTAGATCTACATAATCGAATTTGGTTGAGAATCGGGTCAAAAAACAACATCTAAAGTTTGTTGGTTGGTAAAATCCGTATTATTTAAGGAGGAGACCAAATTTTCATTCGAGTGTTATTTTTGGTGTGTGAGGAATCTAGAATTTTTTCTGTTTTGATAGAAGATCACAGGCGCTGAAGGAATTGGATTTGGTGAATAATTGCATCCCAAATGTGCATATGAATTGAAGATTGGCCAATTTGCAAAGGGGAATTTTTGATTGGTTAGTTCTTTTTATGCTAAGTTTTATTCCACCAATCAGAAATTAGTTGCATTTGTTTTAAACCCAAAAAAGTATTTTAAAAAAAAAAAAAAAATCAAAACTTTAGAAAAACTTGATTTTTTACTTAAAATGTGCTTGAACAATCACGGTTAATTTCGTTGGAAGCAAACCGTAAATTAGAATCTTCTAAAAATTTGCCTAGATTTAAAGCTTTTTATCTTATTTTACACAAAAAAAAATTATTTTGAAAACAGAGTTGTAAAACTCAAGATTTAATCATTTTTGTCTTTTTATAACAATTTTTTAAAAGACAGGAACTTTAAAATCTCAAAAACTATATAGCAGTTTTTGCTAAAACTAATAGATTTGTCCAATTTAAGGTTGGTTTCAGTGTCCAAAAAGAATCTTTGTAAAATTCATTATAATTTTTCCAATTTAATTATTTTTGTAAAAAATTGGGTAAAAATAACATCTGTTGTTTCCAGATTCTCAAAAACTAGATGGAAAAAACTTCAACTTATAGAGTCAAAGGATATTTATGATAAGTGAGTATAAGAACATTGACCAGATTGTTCTTGATAAAGAGTCTAGACTAGCTGATCAACCAGATGACTATGACAAACATCATTGTGAGGCCCTCATGTTAATTAAATTATCTGTGATAGGCAATTTAATTTCAGAAGTTAGAAATGTTGTTAATGTCTCAGACTTGTGAAAAAACTTTAAGATAAAATATCAAGCATATGAATTTGGTAGAATTTTGTACTTAAAAAATCTTCTATTTTTCACTAAGATGCAAGAAGGCAATTTTATTTCTAAATATTTGTTACAGTTGGACATTTGTGATTAGTTGAAGGCAGTGTAAAACCCTGTAGATAAGCAATATTTCATTGCTCTAGTTATGCATAATTTACCATCTTCTTATGATTTTTTTGTAGAATCATTACACATGATTGTAAAAGCATAGACATTGGACTTCGAGTAATTGTCAACTCTTCTCATGAAGAATGAAAGGTGAGAGGAACGGTCCAATACTTCAACATCAAAGTCTACAGAAAGTGTACTCATGGTACAAACACAAGGCAAAGGTACTTCTAAATATAAACGAAAATATTTTTATTGTAATAAACTTGGTCATGTGAAGAAAGATTGTCGTAAGCGATAATATAATTTGAAAAATCAGAGAAAAACTCTAAATGTGATTGAAAAATGAACATAATTTAGCAAGTGAATTTGCATTTATGGCAACAGAGTATCAATCACAGAGTCAAGAATATGGTATTTTAACTCAGGGGCATTAAGACACTACACATGTCATAAATAGTGTATGTAAACTTTGTAGAAGATGATAGTTTCAATGAATCAATTTATTTAGGTGATGGTTGGGTTCACTATATGAAAGGGTATTGAGATGTTTGTATTTCTTTGAATTCTATTACATTTTTTAAAATGCTTGATTTGTTCCAGACATGAATAAAAATCTTCTTTCTATAAGTGAAATAACTATGAATCCTAACATTTGTGTGGATTTTAAAGGAAACAAATGCATGGTCAGAAATCTTCATGCAAATAAAGTCATTGTTATTGATATTGGTAATAAGAGATTATATAAGTTGGTTGATCCCAAAATAACAAAAGAGCATGCACTAACAGTGGTTGAAAGCACTAGTGAAGTATGACATAAGAAGTATGGTCATTTCAATTATGAGAATTTGCATACATTAAATTAGACAAACATGGTGAATAGAATGTCTTCTATTTAAAATAGTCATAATGTATGTTCAGGTTGTCAAAAAAATAAACCAATTTCAACTTCATTTGACATTGGTAAAAAACAAAGAGTTAAGCATGCATTAGATTTGGTACATGTGGGTTTGCATGGTCTGATGTAGACATCTTCAATATCAAGAGCTTTGTATTACTTATTGCTAATAGATAATTTTTATAAGAAAATGTGGGTTTGTTATCTGCATAAAAAGTTAGAATGTTTCTCTAACTTTGTTTCTTGGAAAGCAATGGTAGAGAAACAGGGAGGAAAACGTGTAAAAGCTTTTAGATCAGTTAATAGAGATGAATTTATCTCTAAAAAAATCATGGAATTCTATAAGAAAGAAGGTATAACTAAGCAATATTACACACAACAAAATGACATCATGACAAGGTAGAACAAGATAGTGATGGAGATAGCATGGTGTATGGTGGATAACCAAAATGTACCATATCAGTAGTGGGTAGAAGCTATGAGTACAACGGTGTACATTCTCAACAGAAATCTCACACAAGTCTTATGGAATGTAACCTCAGAGGAAGCATGGTTAGTAAAAACATTGGATGTAAGTAATCTTCATGTTTTTTGATCTACTGCTTCTATATTGGGCAAAGTATTCATGTTTGTTAGTTATTATGAGCAAATAGATGCATATAGACTACTAAATGCTTCTAAATATAGAATTATGGTTAGTAAATATATTGATGTTGATGAGAAGGTACCATTATTTTCTAATAATGGTAAATCTACTAATAATAATGTATTGCTACATGTTGATGATGTTTTTAGAATAAGTTTTGGTACTATAATTTTAACAGGGTTCAAAAATAAAAATATTTGAAGTGTCAAGTTCTAGTGGTGACAAGAGTGTTTCTCACTCTTCACATTCAAATTAAGAAAATCAACATAAAAGTCCTAAGTGGTACCATACCATAATGAAAGATGTAAGAAAAGATTAATTTTCTTACTTTTTGGAAGGGCAATCTACAAGATTAGAAAAATCGGAAGTGCAAGATGAAAATTAAATTTTTGTTCTTACTACTATTTCACAAGTATTGAAACCAAGCACAAGTTCAAAGACCAAAGTTCAACCAAAATGGAAGTTTTCCATGAAGGTTGGTGAAAGAGAAAGGGGCATATAGAAAAATCACAAAAGGTGCTGTGAATAGTAAATGTCTCAAAGTTGTTCAACAATGAAAAGTATTAGGTGTTGGGTTTTCAACAACTAAACACAGACATATCTCTTAGGAGATATGCTATGTTGTTTAGTCTTGATGTATATTGTAAATTTTTTTGTTAGACTTGATCACTCTAACAAACAGGGAAAGCATGATACATCCAATGCATGATAATAATTTAAAGAATAATAGAATCAAGTGAACCCAATATTTAGTACCATTTCTTCCAATGGCTTATTACCCATGTACTCCAATAAGATGTATTGACAAGAATATGGACATTCAGATACATTGTTGTAGTGGCAACAACATTATACTTTGGTTAAGTTCATGTATGAAATTAATTATATTATTGTAATAATGACTAAAACGTGTCATTTAGTCATTAAGGGAGGATATTAAAATAAGAATTGTTATAGGCTTAATTAGCTTATTATTGTGAGTGGTTATATTGTTGTAACCACATTTGTTTAATTCTTTCATGGGTAAGTCTATTATTACTTCATGTCATGTATTTTTCACCTACCTCTTTATTTTTAAGTGCTTATTATTTGCCTATATATTAGGTTATCTTCATGTTGAATAAGTATCACTTATTCTTGGATTTATTCCTATGTATCAATTTATTATTTATAAAATAGTCATTATCAACATAAATAGAAAAATGAATAATGCCCCAACTTCAAATTATATGACACAATCCGAAGGCTTGCAATTACTACGTCTGTATGCCCTACTCAAGCCTAGAGCATCCCAACGCCTTGTTGTCATCTCTCTCTGCTCCCTGCCACTTTCTCTCCTTACCCTCTGAGTCTTACATGGTTCATCCCTCCTATTGGGATAAAAGTGTTGGGTCCCACTCCCCTTAAACCCATAATGCATTAGTGAAAAAAGTCATCTCAGAGGTTGATGCAAACAATAAGCAACTCCAAGAAAGAATAGATATATGCATGGTAAAAAGGTGGGATGGCGTTCCCATAGTGGATATACCTTATATATGCATTGAATAAAAATGGGTGGATCTGTCAGAACATGCACTAGTGGGAAAACTTTTAGGTGCATGGTTGTCATTTAAAACTCTGGAGCAATGGGCAAATAAAGAATGGAGGTCAAAAATATATAATAATAGTGAAATTTTATTGTGCGCTTATTGACAAAATTTTATGTCATTACTCTTTCTTTATTCGTTTTAATGACTCACCCAATGGGCAGCAACATAAACTTGCAACATTGGAGAAATCACCATGTAAAGGGTGATTTTTCTCTACATTTGAGAGGGAAAGGTCCCTCTTCATATATGGATTTTTTTGTATTTTTGTGTACTTCTAACTGAAAAGCACGAAAAGTAAATAGAAGGGGGAAAAGAATGGAAGGAGGTAGAAAAAATATGAAGAAGAGAGAATAAAGGGAGAAACTCATAATAGAGTAAGAAATGCAGAGAACCATTTGAGTTACTTAGGAGTAAACAACTTGAATGGACATCCTTCTCTTTACTCAAAAATGAATATAAGAGTAGAGTTTTGGGCACAAGGAGGGATGCCTAGAAAACCAAAGTCTTCATAAAAAATTTGTTACACATTGGGTATGGAGCTTCCTTGAGATCAAACATGTAGAAACTCATGGATATCAAGAGAGCGCATACAAGAGGGTTTTGAATACAAAGTCTAGAAACCACAAGTTGTGCATAATCAATAAATTACATAGTTTTAATAGAAAATTTATCTATGAATAGAAAAACAAATTTCATAAATAAATAATATTGAAATCCACCAAAAGCTGAAAAATAACATCACTTGCTTGTTTGTATTCATTGCTCTAAACTGAAATTACATAGTTGCACACAAAGTTATAACTAGCTCTCTCTAAGAGCATGATAAAAAAGAATATCAAAGAGAGAGAATGAATGATGAGAGAGGGAAGAATAATTATCCACTACTTGACCCTTTATAAAGGCATACAAGCCTTCTACTTATAGGAGGGTCTAACCCTAGATTTAAGGAAACAAACTCTAAAAATAGAATTTGGTTGCACATTTCAGGGTCTGTGTTGACTAGGTCAAAATGTACAAGAAAACAATAAAATCCTCTAGAACAAAACACATTCTATGGCATGCAGGGAAGATTAATTATGATCGTAGCCCCAAACTATCAGTTAGGGGGTCTTCTCTAACACTTTTTCTTCATCTCCTTCCTCTTTCTTATAAACATATTATTTCTCTTCTTCTATTGAGAAGTAGACTTCTATTGTTGAAGCTATCATTTTGGTTCCTTGTTTAATTAATTTCTCAGACCATTCTTTCATAGTCCTTCCTATGTTTCCTATTATCTTAGTTACTCGAAGAGTCTTTGTGTATAAGGCATAATCAAGAAATCTTGGCTGAGTCAGGCTGATTAATTTTTGAATCACAAAGGTGAGTTGTTCCACCTTTTTCAATTGATCCTTAGTCACTTTGTCTTGATCAAACTTGTTGATTAAAGAGTTGATGGTAGTTTGCACATCTTCTTTTAACCCTTCATGAGTAACCTTGCCTAGTTGAATGCGTGAAACTTGATAGTTTGTTGCTATGATTTCTTCTCTTGACTTCTCCTGAAATGGAATGGTACTTCATCACTCTAATTTAGTCATCAAGATTTGATGATTGCATTGTAGTTATTGGGGTGTGATGACTACATTATAGTTATTGGGGTCACTGTCAGCTGATGAGGTTTGAAGACTGCTTGGTAGTTTTCAAGGTCTGACAACTTCTTGGTGGTCGATGGGGTCTAATGGATGCATTACAATTGATGAGGTCTGATGACTACTAAGTAGCCTAAAAACCTTGACTTGACAAGAGTACAGAAAAACTAAGTCATATATTGAGATTTTTGGTCTAATTTTTT
Organism: Torreya grandis; assembly: GCA_037957365.1. Classification (NCBI taxonomy): domain Eukaryota; kingdom Viridiplantae; phylum Streptophyta; class Pinopsida; order Cupressales; family Taxaceae; genus Torreya; species Torreya grandis. The sequence continues at coordinate 2,212,289 of JARHVA010000965.1, read as the reverse complement.
AGAATCCATCAGGAAAAATTAATCAGGTCTAAAATTTTTATGAGTTAAATTTTGAACGATAACTACTAACTCCAACTAGGGACCTGCATTTGATGAATGCAAGTGTGAACTTCAAAATCTTCTAATTTACACAAGGTAAACTTCATTTATTGGGATACGAAGTCATTTTGATAAAAGAAAACTTTTTAGGAGAGGGAGAAAAGAAATGCAAAAAATAAAGAAGCATAAAAATAAAAGGCAAAATGCAAGAAAGCAAACACAACTAAAAAGAAGACCAAGAAAAAAAAGAAAACCAAAAAGGGAAAACAAAAATAATTTACAACGGACTTAAACACATAGGAAGACTAGATGTATCCATTCACAGGTTGGGTGAAATATGACCCTTTGTGAGACAAAATTTGGTATGAGGAGAACATCACTTACAAAGACACGAATGAGGATAGCAATAGGGTTCTAATTGTGTCCATGGGAAATACATGAGGCATGAGAGGAAATATAAACACTGATTCAAATGCTTGACCATTTGCAACTGAGATATCAAGATTACTTGCATTTATATAAGGATGTATGACACTTACATTTTATCATGAATGTAAAGATTATGGTTTGATTTAAGACTTGAAACACAAACCACATGGGACATACCTCTAACCTCTTCATCTTCTAGTTGTTTTTGTGATTATTCAACCATGAATGACTAAATCAAATCTCCCATAGATGCTTCCAAAAGTGAGCTTGGGACTAAAACCTCTTAACACTCAGCATGCCCAAAAACTTCTTATTGATTGATCCATGTTTCCTCTTCAAAACTTGTTATGAGCTTATGTTGAATGTCACCACACACTTTTTCTTCACCAATATGAAGCCCACTACTTTCATGACTCATCACATGCTCTTGAAAGAAGGTTGAATTTTCTTTTACAATGCATTCTTATTCAACAACCCAATTTATATTTATTGGTTTTTCTAGTTTGAGACCATAAGACTCAATAATTATAGGGTTGTTTTCTTTACTATAGAGAGCTTCATTTTAAATTGGGCCAACTTCTTTTGTTTCAACTTGCAAAATTCCATAGAAGTTCTTCAAAAACTAAAATCTTCTATGATCATCTACAACCTCGTGAATTATATCTTCTTTGAAGGTCGTTATGAAGAGAAAAACATTCTTCATTATATCACCATTCACATAAATCCAATCAGCTCCTTACTTGATCTTGTTTGAAGTATTTATATATTGTGTGTCTTCTTCCCTTTGATCAATATTTTGTAGGGTTTGAAGTAGAGAATGGTGCATATTTTTTGGCCTTACCTGCTTACCTCCGTAGAAAATTTTCAAAAATGACACTTTCTTAGGATCATCAAGAAATTTATTTTCTTGAAATGCAAGTACACATAGAGGACCACTTTCCTTTTCATCACTATCATCACCAGTATCAGACATTACTCTAGCCTACTTTATTCATTCAGAGTTGCCAATCTTCACTTGAAAGAAGAAGATGTTTTTGAAATTTGAATGCACTAATAGTTCTTCCCCAGTGGAGTCACCAAAAATTATTGGCAAGATTTTATGTCGTTGCACTTTCTTTGTTATTATTAATGACTCACCCAATGAACAACGACATAAACTTGAAACATTGGAGAAATCACCATGTAAAGAGTGATTTTCCTTTGTGTTTGAAAGGGGCAGCTCCCTCTTTGGATATGGGTATTTTTGTGTTTTTGTGTGTTTCCATTAAAAAAACATAAAAAGGAAAAAGAATGGAAAGAGGTATAAAAAATGTGGAAGAAGAGAGAAGAAAGGGAGAAACACAAAATAGAGTAGTAAATGCAGATAAACATTTGAGTTACTCAAGAGTAAACAACTTGAATAGACATCTTTCTCTGTACTCAAAAATAAATACAGGAGTAATAGGGTTTTTGGGGACAAGGAGGAATGCCTAGAAGCCTAAAGTCTTCTTAAAAAATCTAGTTACACATTGGGTATAAAACTTCCTTGAGATCAAACATGTAGAAACTTGTGAACATCAAGGGAGATCAAACAAGAGGGTTTTCAATACAAAGTCTGGAAACTACAAGTTATGCATAATCAAGAAATTACACATTTTTAATAGAAACTTTATCTACAAATAGAAGAACAAAGTTCATAAACAAAGATTATTGAAATCCACAAAATTCTAAACATAACATCACTTGCTTGTTTGTAATTGCTCTAAACTAAAATTACATAGTTGCACACAAAGTTACAACTAGCTCTCTCCAAGAAGGTGAAAAAGAGAAGAATATAAAGAGGGAGTAGGAATGATGAGAGAGGGAAGAATAATTATCCACTACTTGACCCCTTAGAAAGGCATGCAAGCCTTCTACTTATAGAAGGGTATGACCCTATATTTAAGGAAACAAACTCTAAAAATAGAAGTTGGTTGCATATTTCAAGGTGTGTGTTGACTAGGTCAAACTGCATGAGAAAACTACAAAATCCTCTAGAACAAAATACATCATATGGCATGTGAGGAGGAGTACTTCTGATTACATGCCCAAACTGCAAGGTAGGGGTCTTCTCTAGAAATTATTTTTCATCTCATTCCTCTTTCTTATAAACATATTATTTTTCTTTTTCCATTTAGGAGTATAATTATATTACTAAAGCTATCATTTTGGTTCCTTGTTCAAGTAATTATCTGACCATTATTCCATAGTCATGCCCATGTTTCCTATTCTCTTATTTTCCCAAAGAGTCATTGTATCTGGGGTATAATCAAGTAATATTGGCTGAGTCAAGTTGACTAATTTTTGAATCACAGAGGTGAGTTATTTCACCTTCTCTTTTAGTTGATCCTTAGTCACTTTGTCTTGATTAAATATTTTATGGTAGTTTGCACATCCTCTTTTAACCCTTCATGAGTAACCTTTCCCAAGTGAATGCATGAAACTGGATAAACTATTATTGTGATTTCATATCTTAACTTCTCCTGAGAAGGAATGGTACTTCAACACTCTGATCTAACTGTCAAGGTCCAATGACTGCATTGTAATCTTGAAAGTCTGATGACTACTTGGTGGCCGATGGGGTCCAATAATTACTTAGCAGCCAATGGGGTCTGACTACTACATTGTAGTTTTTAGGGTTTAATGAGTGCATTATAATCATCAAGATTTGATTGTTGCTAAGTAGCCTAAAAACCTTGATGTGACAAGAGCACCAAAAAAATCATATATTAATATTTTTAGTCCAATTTTTTAGAATCCCTTGGGAAAAATTGATGGGATCTAAAAATTTCATGAGTAAAATTTTGGGTGACAATAGCACTAAAGGTTTTTTATTACAATTTTTACACTTAAATAAGTTAAGCCCATAATTTTTAGAAGCATCCCCTAGTTCCTAAGTCTATGTGGTTTCTAATTTTTACCAACAACTAGAAGCCCAATTTCATCCCTCTTGAAGAAACCCTGTCCAAAATGTCAATATGGGTTCAGTGCCCTTTTCTCCCCCTACACTTGTGGCATGAAGATGCATTTCAGACCATTGGAAATATGATTTGGATCTACAAAATGTGGGTTGCACCTAAATAAAAAAACTACTTTATTGTTATAATATGTGTGGAAGTGGACCTTATCAAATAATTTTCAAAAGCTATCAGTCTAAAAATAGGAGATCTAACCTATTTATAAAATATTGACTATGATCAGATTCCATTTAAATGTAATCTATGCCATGAACATGGTCATTTTTAGAGACATTACCCAAAGAATACAAAGGTAACCAATATTCAATAAGGATAGCATGAAGGGTTTTAACCAATTGATCAAAGGAAGAGCAAAACTACCTAAAAACTCGAATAACCCAACAAGGATACCCTTATCTCCAAACCCTTCATGGCCTTAGAGGAATCAACAGAGGAAGAAGAAGTTAATAATGACTCTTAAGAAGAGGTATTACTAGAATAAAATGTGGTAAAATATCAAGAAGACTTCCAATGCACAATCCTCGATCACCACCTAAGATAAGGAGCATTCCAATCTAAAGTGATGAGTAACCCTCGAAAGATAAGGAGCTTCCAACAATCCCTTCTTCTAGTAAAAAATCCACTAAAGGTAGGAAAAATAACATTGAGGTGTGGGCAAAAGAGTTAGTGGAAAATATTGTGGTTGACACTCAGGTTATAATGGAATCACCCATCAAATCCAAAAAAAATCAGGGAAGAAATGTTAATGCTTTCCTATAATATAAGAGGTTTAGGAGACACCAATGAAAAACTTTGCCTTAAAGACTTCTTGTAAAATAAGAAACCAAATATTCTTCTCATATAGGAAACCAAATTATCAAGTTTAGATGCCATAAATATTGTTAAAAAAATTTAGCCCAACTGTGAATGCATCATGGTTCTATCTAGTGGAGCATCAAGGGGATCATCACGACTTGGTCTTCATATTTCACTCTCGAAGACTAATTTTTTAAATGTTAATTGGATAAGAACCATACTCAGATAAAAGGCTTCAAATTTTCTACTCACTATAACTAATGTGTACTCTCCTCACCATTATCTAGGCAAAAGAGATTGTTGGACCTCCATTCAAGACAATGCTAGCCAAAGCCCCCTACAAATTAGGTTCTTGGAGGGGATCTAAATATAGTCATTAACCAATTGGAGAATAAAGGGATCCTTCTAGTTAGAGACAATGATAGGTAATTTTTGGAAGATATCATCGACATCCACGAGCTAGAAGACCTTAATCCTAATATAGGTAAATACACATGGTCAAATAAGAGGATGAGATCTACTTTTATAGCTGCCAAGTCGGATAGGTTATTAATTTATGGGAGAATTATTGGAATTGTTCCCATTTTTCCATTTATAAATTCTCCCAAACCTCACCTTGGATCACAACCCTATCAACTTAATTTTTAACCATGTGACTAATTTGGGAGCCCTCCCCTTCAAATATTCCTCCACTTGGTGTCAAGATGAAGATTTTGAGAAAATTGTCATTCAGGGCTGGTAGGAATAGTTGCACCCTCTCCTTTGTTAGTAGTGGTTTTTAAAAAACATACTAGGGCTTGCATCTATAATTGGCTTCGGTCTCAAAGCAAGATGTAAAACACTACTTCTCTCAAGCTCCAACTCAAGGAAGTTCAAAATAACATTGAAGAAGATGGCCCATATGAAAATCTTTTAACAAAATAACAAAAGTATTCCAACCAATTATTCCACCTACACAAAGAAGAAAATACTTAGTGGATGAATTATCAAATGCTTTCGCTATTTGAAGGTGATTTTAATACAAAATATTTCTATAGGAAAACTCAACAAAGAAAAAATGCCAACACCATAATTAAACTCCAATCTGCCAATGGCTAATTTCTTGAGTTGTTAAAAATATCAAAGAGCATGTTTTCAATTATGTTATGTAGGTTTTCCAAGAGGAAGATGTGGATCATGATCACGATTTAAACAAACTTTTGGAAAACATCCCCAATGTCATCTCCCAAGATCAGAATAAAGATTATTATAAGGAGGTGATGTTAGACGAGTTATCTTCAGTATGAGTAAAGATAAATCCCCAGGTCCAAATAGTTTCAATGTAAATTTCTATCAATATTTTGGGAAATAGGTAAAGAAGATATTTTATCATTGATGGAATATTCTAGATAATACCATAAACTCCATGGGGAGATAATTCCTCATTTTTGGCTTTGATCCCTAAATAAGCTCAAGCAATGAGTATTGATCGATTTCAACCAATGTCCCTATGTAATACTTCCTATAAACTATTACCAAAATCATATCCAAAGGGCTTGAAAATATTATACCTTTATTGGTTTTAAAAGAATAAACGAGGTATCCAAAGGTATCATTCTAGCCCAAGAAGCTATCCACCTCAACAAAAAAGCCAACCAAAAGATCATGGCCATAAAACTTAATATGGCAAACACTTTTGATAGGGTAAACCACAATGTAATCTTCAACACTATTTATAAGATAGAATTTTATGACAATTTTGTGGGTTGGATAAAGGATGGCATCAACTACTCTTGTATCACTCCCTTGGTAAATGAAAACCCTAAAAAATTCTTCAAACAATCCAGATGGTTGAGGCAAAGGTGTCCCCTCTCACACTTCCTTTACATTACCTTAATCGAGTTCCTTAATCATACTCTTAAACTCATAGGACAATAAAACATCATCCTTCCAATCCAAACATTCCAATGCATAAAGGAACTTAACCAAGCAAAATTTTTTGATGACACCATCTTGTTAAGTTGAGATCCACCTCTTTTTTTAGAAGACTTACATATGTCCCTAGAGTATATTCTGTTGCTACTGGTTATGAGGTGAACAAGAACAAATCAGTCATCTATTTCTCCCACTCCAACCTCAAAGAAACTACCAAGATTTCTAGTATTTTGTGATTAAGGCAAGTTTCGATTAAAATTTTTTCTATCTAGGAGTGCCAATTTCATTTAATCTTCTTAAACTTCGACACTAAGATAATATTTTGGGAAAAATGAAGGCTAAGCTAAGTAATTGGTCAAATTTTTGGCTAACTCCCCCTGTAAGGGTTCTACTCATCAACTTTGTACTATCTACACTTATTATTTACCAAATGAGTATTATCAGTGCTCCCAAGAGCATTATGAATAAAATGGAGTAGCTTATTCAGAGATTTTATGTGGGAAGGATGCAAGCAGGACAACAAAATGAAGTTCCACTTTGACAACTAGGAACAAATCACTATGATCAAGTAGGAAGGGGGGCTTGGCCTAAGGTGTATTTTTTACCACCAAAGGCCTTAGTTGCTAAAATAATTTTGAGAATGATCTTAAACAAAGACAAATGGTGGGATTCCTACTTCTTCAACAAATATAAATACCAATTCTCTAATGGTTTTCTTACAATCAACTACCTTGGGAAAAAATCTTAGATTTGAAGGAGCCTAGAAAGAGTCATGATGTTGATTTCCAAATAGCTTTATTAGATGCCCAAGAATGGTGGCAAAATTCATTTTTGTGAGGAAAATTTTTTAGGAAAGTTTAAACCCCAAATCTTTAATCCACTAAGAAAATGGCTTCAGGTAAGAAATATTTGTTTTCTAGATCAAGTGGTTAATTTACAAAACATTCCCTCTATTAATTCAAGCTAAGATTTTATTGTTCCCCTTTATTTAAATAATGATTGGCTCTTCTTTGTCTCTTATATGGAAGGAATGGTCCCTTTTGACCCCAGTTACAAAGATAGATTCATATGGGGTAACATAAATAACTCATGGGCTTACTCTGTAAGCAAAGGGTATAAGATGCTTTGAGGTAATTTCCCTCTTATGCCCGAATGGAAACATATTTGGAAAAAAGGAATCAATTTCTTTTTCTGGATTTTGATGCAAATAAAGCAACTCACTTTGTATAGCTTGAGGAAAAAGGAGAATTATGGTTCCAAACTAGTGTGTTCTTTGTAAGGAAGTTGAAGAAAGTAGCAATCATCACTTATTAAACTATGGATTTTCAAGAGAGGTTTGGAGTTGTCTCTTAAGAAACGTCATTCTCCAAGTCATTTCCCATATCTCCTTTCATGCAGTGACCAATATCCATTCTTATATACAAAGGTTTAACTTGATATATATATGCCAAAGTCAATTTCTTTCCCTAAGTACACATTCTTAAGTCAATTTCAACTTTCCTTTTAAAATAAAAAAGACAATTATTCTAAAATATATTGACGATATTTTTTTTATTAGATAGGTTAAAGATGGGAAAAGGGTCTCATTCCCTTAAAAAAGATACCGAAATATATTCAAGAAGATAGCAATAGTACAAAAAGAGACATAACCAAAAAACCAACCAAAATTGTTGATTTCAACTAAAAAGATGCCAAAAAACTAGCAAAAAATGAGAAAAAGACCAAGGCGCCAAACAAAACTAGTCTAATTCCTCATACTAAAAATAAAGGACCAGATTGTTAGCCCCTATGTTTTCAATTTCTATTCCCCTACTTCTAGTCTAAACCCATATAACCTAAGCATCCTCCATGGCAGACCTCTTCCTCTTCTACCCAGTCGATTTGAGCTCCTCCTTACCATGTTCAACATCCTGCTTGTCTTTATCAGGTTCATCATTATGGCTAGATTTGGCACCTTGTGGGGTTTTCTCTACAATCCCTTCATCCTCCTTGTCATGTTGGAGGTCTCCCTTAACCAAATATAATCACCCAAGAACATCAAACTTTTGAGCTTCTCAAACATGTTAAAAATCTCCATGCTTAAAAGTTTTTGGATTGCCACTTTTGTTTGCAGCTTCTCGACAGATTATTCTATTTCATCTTTTAGATTAAAATTAAAATTAAAAGAGGCATGCCCCATGCTGGTAATGGGGGTTACAACCCGCTTTTGGCTTTCACTAAGGTGAAAACCTCCCTGAAGATTCTCTATCCCAAAGAAGACATTCTAACCCCCTTCCTGCTCGGCTTCTTGTTCCGAGAAGAAATCATCTTCCCTTTTAGACTCCTCCTGCTCACTTGTAATGTGGATGGCCTCCGTGACCACCTAGGTCCAAAGGGGTTCCACCCTTTTGACCAAAAGCAAGATGATCCCCTAGTGTATGATGTCAGTCGAAGGATTACATTTGAAGATATTAACAGACGCTTCCAATGACTTGAGCAAAAAAAATGGAATACTTATCAGATGGCCCTTGAAATGGTTAAGGAGAAAAAAATGATGAGAGAATATTATCATGTGCTTCCAGTCTAGGGTGATGTACCTCTATTGAAGAGACTTTATTTATAGTATATGCAACAAATTTAATAAAGTTATGGTTTAATGGAGGTATGTTCTTTTTATAATAATTGAACTTTGTGTGTATTTAACAAATAATAAATATAGATAAAATATAAATATTTTATGTATTTTTATTATGATTAATGTTTAGCTGAATAGGGTAAACTCTTTTGTTAGGTATATAAAGGTGACAAAAATTGACTTTATAGATTATAAGTACTTATAGTTAATGTTCTAGTTCCTTTGTTAGTGAAATCTCTAAATTACTAAGATTATATGCAGGATTGATGTAACCGGTGTGATGACGTACATTGAGGGGTGGTAAACCTTTTACAGTGGAGATTAGAACTTGAAGGATGTTAAAAATATTATATGTAGGACTGATGCAACAAGTGCAATAACACACATTGAGGGGTGGTAAACCTACTGATGCATTGTGCCCTAAGTGTCACCACCTAAAAAACATGTCCACAAAAATATTTTACAAAAAATGTATCTCAAGCTCCCCATTTTTTTATTATTAAAAATAATTTCCTTATGGCAGAGGTAAAATTTTAAATTTATTATTATTAAATGGAGCCACGTATAATACTATAATAGTTATAGTTATCCCCTCCATGAAACCATGCCTAACCTTTAAGTTGGTAAGAAATTGTGTCATTTAAGACAAAACCAAATAATAGAAGTCTAAAAACAAAATAACCAGTAAGGGTCTCACATCAATAGTATAAATCCATTTATATATAACCCAACACCATTGTTCCACGTTGCACTATAAACTTTTAAAATAGATGTCAAATTTAATATCCCAATTAATTATTTATACATTGAATTTATATCTTGTTGTCCCTGAAAAATGTTACTCATCTTTGGGACAACCTATGGACTATTTTGACCCTGCCCAGACCCAAAATTGTCTCTTCCCTTTTCAAAATTTGTCTTGAACATTCAAATTCCTCATTTTTCAAGCTTCTCAGTTTCTACGGACTTCATGGGAGGAAATCTATGGACTCCGCAGGCTTAAAACTACGGACTCTAAAGGAAAGAAGTGCCAAGCAACCAGTGACATCCCCACAGACGTCAAATTCAAGTTTCTCCTAAGCTTCTCTAAGGATCCAACGAACGCTGCCAAGTGTCATCCATCAAGCCCCTTTATACCTTGTTTCTAAACACAATGAAATTTAGCACATGTCATCTGAAAGGCTTGGTGGAGGCTGCCAAGTGTCAATGGTTGTTGCATCTTCCTTTGGTTTCATTATCAAGTAAAGACTATGGCAGTCCCCGGGTAAGTCGTAGGAACAAACGGAATGCAACAAGTGCCATCGTCTGTGAAAACCCAAATGAGCCCCAAATGTTTCTATGGTGTTACAAAATCTCGAGAGCAGAAGCTACCAAGTGTCATCTTTCGGGACATAGTTTTGAATAAAAGTTTCAAAGTAGTGAAACTAGTCACGCATCCCATTGTAACTCAACAAAGCGTGACAAGTGTTGGTGTCTGCATCTTAGGCTTCCCATAAGTTTCAAACCTTCTTTCGATAAGCTTCTCTTAGAGTCTCGCAGAAAGTGCCAAGTGGTAATAGTGGAAAGTTTGTAATTCATTTCTAAGAAGCTGCAGAAGTTGCCATGTGTCCCTAAAAAAACTTGTCAAAAGCCTCCAAGTGTCGACATCTGCAACTTTTGAGTAAGGACTAGTGAGCCCTCGATTTTGTTGCTAAAGTAAACAGAGACTGCCATGTGTCATCTTCCACGTGAATTTGAAATGAGTCCTGAATGTTTCTATAATGTTTCTAAAGCTCAACGTAAGTTGCCACATGTCATCTCCCACAAGACTCTCAAAGGTTTCTAAAAAGCAGCAGATGCTGCCAAGTGTCCTCACTTGTAGTAGCGGAATTTGCCACATGTCAAAGACGAAGCACTCTCAAGATAGAAACACAAAGCCAAGGAAATATTTCCTTCTGACAAATTGTCTAAAGGAAATAAAGAGACAATAGTCCACTGAAGAAATTAAACCTTGAAGGCCACCCGGGAGATCCCAAAGGGTAGGTACCCTCACAGAGGATAGTCGACACTCATGAAATGGACCTTCTTTCAAGACCCTGAAGGGCAAGTCCCCTTCGAGAAGGATCAAGCCTCAAAGTGTAGCAGAAGCTGCCAAGTGTCGTATGTCGAGACACAGTCTCTAAGAATTTTCAAAGCAGTGAAACATGCCACGTGTCCTTTGTAAACAAGCAAAGTGTGATAAGTGTCTGCATCCACGCTTCAAGTTTTTAAAAAGTTTTAAAGCTTATTCTGATAAGCTTATTTCAAAGCTGTGGATGTTGCCATGTGTCCTCACCTATGTCATAGTGGAAAGTGGCCATAGCAAGCGAGAAAGACATGAAGGAATTGCCAAGGAGAATGACAGGCCCACAAATATCAAATTTAGGATGACTGACTAGTTGTTGACCTTCAAAAGATAAAAGACCTATGGACGTCAAATTTGCTACAATAAAGTGCTTGTTGATCTTTCCAGGCTTAAAACATAGACCCGAATGCATTCAAAGACCCTAAGGCTAGGGCCAAAAGGAAGAAGAGACAAAGAGGGAAATCTCAGCAAGAGTTATTCCCAGTAGGTGGAGCAGTTCACTAGGTAGGTATTTGGGCTTGCAAACATTGAAAGTGCAGCATGTTTGTCCCCTTTGGTGTAAAGTCAACATGGATAGCTGCGTGGATAGTAGGTGATAGAATGAGTGACTCAGGTTCAGGTGAAGACATTGGAGATGAATCAACACACCATAGTTAAGGCAGTCGCCCTACTCTAGCATGGCCCTCCCTGACATAACCAAAAATGCATCCAAGGCATTAATGCACATCATGTGTCACTCCATGGGACAAAGTGCCAAGCCTCTCTTGGCCTCTATATAATGTAATCTCTTGTATCATTTGAAGGGAGATCTTTCTTTTACAGAAGTAAAACTCTACCCAAATTGAAAGGCATTACTAAGACTTTGAGCTCAGATTGTTGTTCATATTTCTTTGATTGAATGAGAAAGCAAGTTACTTGCAGACTTTGTGTTGTTATAGCTTATGCTACTTTAGGAAATTGTTCTTATGTTTGTTTCTTAGAAGCATTCTTGTTTATTTGATCTAACAAGTAGAACTAGTGGAAGTAATCAGGAAGGTGTCCTGAAGCCAACTATGGAGAGACTTTGTGCCCCCATTGTTCTTCGTATCTCACTCTTGGGCAGTCAAGGTGGAGACTTTATGATACATCATAGATTGCTGGTTACTATGTACCCTAGTTACTAGTTACTTGTCCCTATCTGAAAGAACTCTTGTTGTTGCCTGTAAAGACCACTTCTAAAAGAAGAGAAGTGCTTTCAGTGTCTTCACCTGGATTTCTCCTTAGCTTGTGAACATCATCTCTAAAAGAAGAGAGATGGATGGTATATCCTACCCTTGAGTGTTATTTTCAGCTTATATATATAGTCTATAGCACCTTTATACCTATAGGGAACCTCCCCTTGACGAGAGGAGAGATTTGTCTCCTTTGGATATCGTAAACCTGCAACTTTGGACGACCAATCTCCCTATGTTGTGGTTGAATAGACCTATTTTGCTCACCAGTTAGCTGTTTGATAAAATATTCACCCGACATAGCCATCGTAAGAAAAAGATAAAAAGTAAGAGAATGACATACAAAAAGAAAAGGAAAGTTATCATTCAAAGGTTTAACTTGTGTATATATAATATACCAAGGTTAATTTCATTCCACAAGTGTAATATTCAAAAAATCAATTTCAAAATTCCTTTCAAAAAATAAAAGAAAAGACATTAATTCTAAGCATAAATTGAAAAAAAATTCATTTAATACTATATGCAACAAATTTCACTTATTATAAACATAAATTAAAGAGATTTTCATGAGATTTCCATTTGATACTATACGTAATAAATTTAATAAATTCATGGTTACAAGGGTAATTGTATATTTTTTCACTAAGTGAAGTGGCTATTTTTTTGGAAATACATGTTTATATTCTTTTTATAATAATTTAACTTTGTTTATTTTTTGAAAAACATATATAATACGATTATTATTATATATATTGACATATAGTTAATGTTTATAAGGGTAGGGTAAACTCTCTTGTCATGGATTATTAAAAAGAATTTCCTTATGACTAATCTAAATCTTTAAATTTATTATAGTTACCCCTACAATGCTATAATAATTATAGTTACTCCTTTTATAAAACCATGTCTAACCCTTAAGTTGGTAAGAAATTATGTCATTTAAGACAAAACCAAATAATAGAAGCCTAAAGATAAACTAATAGTAAGGGTCTCACATCAATGCACAAATCCATTTATATGTAACCCAACACCATTGTTCCATGTTGCACTATAATCTTTTAAAATAGATGTGAAATTTAATATTCCAATTAAGTATTTATACGTCGAACTTATAACCACCATAATAAAGTGAGAAAAAGTAAAAGAATGACATACAATAAAAAAATAAAAGCTACTATTCAAAGGTTCAACTTGTGTATATAATATGTACCAATGTCAATTTCATTCCATGAGTGCATATATTCTAAAAAATCAATTTTAAAATTCTTTAAAAAAAAAAGATATTTATTCTAAACATAAATTGAAAATATTTTCATTTAATACTATATGCAACAAATTTCACTTATTCTAAACATAAATTGAAGAGATTTTCATAAGATTTCCATTTGATACTATATGCAACAAATTTAATAAAGTCATGGTTACAGGGGTAATTATATATTTTTTTACCAAGTGACATGGCTATTTTTTGGAAATACATGTTTATATTCTTTTTATAATAATTAAACTTTATTTATTTTTTGAAAAACATATATAATACAATTATTATATATATTGACATATAGTTAATGTTTAGAAGGGTAAGGTAAACTCTCTTGTCATGGATGTAAAGGTGATGAAAATTTGAGTTTATAGAGTATAAAGGAGTAGTTGTAGCAATTACTCTTGTTCTTATGTTAGTAAAATCCCTAAGTCCTGGAGGTCACATTTAGGACTGATGTGATTAGTACGATAGCACACTTTAAGGGGTGGTAAACTCCTAATAGTGATAGTTGGTCTTGGAGTCCATGTTAAGAAACCTACTTATACATTTTTTCTTAAGTGTCACCACCTTAAAATTATGGCCACAAAAAAATATTTGAATAAATACATCTTAAGCTCCCCATTCTTTATATTATTACAAAGAATTTATTTACGACAAATTACCCGATCTAACCTTCTTAAAAAATTTAAACTTTTTGATATTACATAGAACCACATAAAATGCTATAAGAAATATAGTTGCCCTTTCATGAAACCATGACTAACCTTTAATTTTGTAAGAAATAGAATCAATTAAGACAAACTTAGATTATATAAACCTAAATCAAAATAGTAGTAAGTGTTTTACATCAAATTGAACATGTTCCATCCCTGTGGAAAGTCATTTAAGATTGAAACATGTGTGGTAAGTTCAAATTCAAATTGAATGTACTTGCTCACTCCTCTAACGGGCACATGCTTCATCCCTATGGCAAGTCCCTATCTATTGCATTGGACCCTAGCCTAAAAGGTTCTGAGTTTTCATCTGAGGATGAATATTGGGCATCTTACAAGGATATTTCCTCAAATGTCAACTCAATGTCTGAGCATATTTTTGTGCCTTTGTCTATTGCACATGATCTAGAGCATGGCTTCTATCACCAACATGATTTTGTGCATCATGTCCCCCTGTTTAGACTGAATAAAATGCATTTCCCCCTTTGATAGTCAACTCCAACCCTACCCAGTTCATTTCCCTTGGTAATGGTGGTGGGGATAAATCTTGTGTTGTGGCTACCAGTTTCTCTCAACCATCATTGGTGGTGTTTTAACCATCATATTTGATGACCTCCATCTCTCTTGTCCTACTCCTCATACTCTTAAGGTTGTTTCATTCGGAGGCCCTCATGTTCCTATTCATCCCGACCTAACCACCACTCTAAAGGAGGGACATTCTGGTGGATGCCTCATGGACCACTCTTTTTCCTCTCCCCCTCTTATCCCTCCTTATGATCCTTTAGATGTTATCTCAAATGTGGTGGTTGGTGGTCTTAAGACTTATTGGGTGTATGCCAAGTGCAAGAATGCTTTTACCCTATTCCACCACTATTAGGACATTTTCAAGTAATGGATTCCCTCGAGCTTTGAGTATATGACCCCTCCTTTGGTGGATGCATCTTGATTATCATCTTAATCCTATGCCACAAATCTTTTATTAGGTGATGTTCAGATTTGGGTCGCCACATTGGGTACTAAGTTGTAAATCCCTGACTCTCTTCTGCTAGAGATGGAAGTTTTTAATTGGCAATAAATCCTTGGTTGATAAATGTGTGGGGTCATTTGTTTCTCCTTCATATCTCTTAGCTTGGGACTCTAAGCCATGGTGCTCCATCATTCCTCCTTAATACATGTTAGTTTCTTCTTGGTGGAATTTTAGAGCCCAATTGATATGGAGTTTATTTGGGACTCTAGTTCATGGTTCTTCAATCACTCTAGTTTTTTCTTTTGCCCATGAAACCCCTTCTTCTTGCTAGATCACATTTAACTCAATGTTGTCTTGATGTGGCTTTGACTTCATTTTCTCACTTCGGTGACAAGGAATGAGAGTTTCATCAAATTCTTGGTGGATAAAGTTGGATCATTCATGACTATTAATGATGTTTTTTGGGGCCTCAACCTTGTTTATGTTTGTGTTTACATTGACCACTCCAAGCCAATCTCCTTTTCGATCAATTTGTTCTCCTCTATGGCTCATGGACTCAACATCTCAATTAAGAAGGCCTTTTTTCTGCTACTTCCATTGCCACCTCCCTAGGCATCACATCACTAGGTGCCCCTCTAAGTCTCGTCAGCATCCTCAACAAGTTTGGAAGAGGAAAAAAGGGGTTCTTGACCTGAATTTCAAATGTCATAATCATGAAAAATTATACCACTCCCCTTTCTCCCACTTTGGTTATTTTACAAAGATGTGTTGTTAAGGGATGTCCTAGGATTGCACCCCCTATCTCCCTTCCCCTCTCCCTTCAACTTGTTGAGTTCCCCCTCCCCACCCTAGTCCCTCTCCTTCGCAGAAGATCCCTTGAAGGAATTTTTGACCTCTCATTTGACCCTTCCCCAAGGGGGTTCTTCTTGGGCGCCCCCCCCCCACTAGGCCTTCTAAGCTTCATTCATATGTTGGTGCCTCTTTGAAGAAGAAATGGCATAAATCAAAGGTAGAATCACTATGGGTGGAAGCACACTCTCTAATCAGCAATGATTCTCAATAGACCCTAGAAGATCTCCTTTCTAGTTGATAAAGATAGGTTGTCTCAACTTATAGTTAATCCCTTTAGATGGGTGGTTGGTAGGTCTTATTTTTGGGTGGTGGATTGTTTCATCCCCATCTTTGGGGATTTTTCAATGGATTACCATTGGTTGTCTATCTTAGAGATTTTTGCTTAAGATTGGCTGAAGGCTAGTGGCATCATATTCTTTTCTCTTTGTTATTATTCCATTTTTTTGGTATTTCCTTAGTTCTTTATTTCTCCTCTTTCTTGGTGTGCTCCCTTTTAGAAGGTGGAGGCCTTTGTGATTGTCATTTTTTTTATCATCTATCTCTCTTTTTTTATGGGGAATGGGCCCTCAGTTGTAACCCATGTTGGTTCATAGCTCTAGTCAAAAGTGTTTACCCTATCACATAAAAAAAGGGCCCCACATCAATGGTGCAAATCTATTCATTAGTAAACAAACACCATTGACCTACCTTGCATTTTTATTTTTTTTAATGGATGTCAGATTTAATATCACAATTAATTATTTATGCATTGAAATTATAGCCACCACTATCACCTTATAAAACATTTATCACCACAATAAAGGAAAAAAGAATAAGAGAATAACAAAAAATAAGAAAAGGAGAGATTTGGGTATATATATAATATACTAATACCAATTTCATTCCACAAGTGTGTATACTATTAATTCACTTTCAATTTTCTTTTCACAAGAGAGAAAATATACTTACTATAAACATAAATTGAAAAGATCTTTATTTGATATTCTATACAACAAATTTAATAAATCCATATTTATATGGAAGGTAATTGTATATATTTTTATAATGATAACATTTTTTTAGGAAAATTTTGTATGTTTATATTCTTTTTATAATAATTAATGATGTGTTGGTTAAGATAAACTTTTTCATTAGGTATGTAAAAGTGACAAAAATCAAAGTTAATAGAAACAAAGAAGTAATTTAACAATTACTCTCATTCTTGTGTTAGTGAAATCCCCAAATCACCTAAATCTCATGTAAGATGGATGTGGCCAATGTAATAGCACACACAAGAGGTGGTAAATCCTTAATAGTAAAAGTTAAAACTTGGAAGATATTAAAAATCCTATTTATGCATTGTGCCCTAAATGTCACCACCTCAAAAACATGGCCATAAAATATAATACAAGAAATATGTTTCAGTGTCACAGGCCTAAGAATCACTTGGCTTTGTTTTGGAAGGATTCATCGGGGTAATGTAAATGGCTCACTGGGTTACTCTATAAACAAAGGGTATAAGATGCTTCAAGGTGATTTCCCTCCTATGCCCGGATGGAAACATATTTTTGCAAAAGGAAACATTTCCTAAAATCAATTTCTTCATTTGAATTTAGATACAAAGATATCATCTCACTCTATACATTTTGAGGAAAAGGGGAATTATGGGTCCAAATAGGTGTGTTCTTTGCAAGGAAGTTGAATAAAGCAGTGATCATATTTTCTTACACAATGGATTTTCAAGAGAGGATTTGGAGTTGTCTCTTAAGAAACACCATTCCCCAAGTCATTTCCCTTATCTCCTTTTAGGTAGTGACCGATATTCCTTCTTCTATACAAGGGATGAAAAAATCAACTCACTGGCCTATTGGCATCAAACATCTTCTTCCTAGATATGTTTTTTAGGGAATTTGGAAGGCTCAAAACACTCTGGTATTTAGGGATTATGCTACCCTACCATGGATCACTAACAGTTTTATCCAATCCCTTCTTAAGGAGACAACTTCTCATAGCACAAGTCAGAATAAGAAGGAAAACAAAGGTAAAAGGGATACACCACCTCATATTAGTACAGGGTTCACCCATTTCTTTAATGGGGCCTCTAAGGGAACTCTGCTTTGTGTTGGAGAAAGAGGAATCATTCTTTTCAACAACAAATGTTTCATAAGATGCACTTTTGGCCTTGGCACTATGACTAATAACAATTCTGAAATACAAGCCTTGAAATTAGGGCTCTCTCTTTCTAGAGATGAAGGGACCAATTGTCTAAAGGTTTACGGAGATTCTCAGTTGGTTATCAATGTCATCAATAAGGCCCGTCACAATTCCATTGACATTGAATTTAATGTCAAATACATCAAAAAATTGGTTATACTTTTCTTTCAGATCAAATTCCAATAGACTAAAAGGAAATACAATGTCAAGGCAGACACCTTGGCTAATATAAGAGTCATTCTTCCAAAGAGAACTATGCATTTGTGGTGCACCCATATTAAAGAAAGCATTGAAGGTGCACATCATATTGCACTATCAATTGGTCCTCAACGATGATGGACTCGTCCACACTATTTTTGCTAAGTCGTTCCCTTAAGGAGCAATGTAATTTCTATTTTTTGTCTGTTGGCTTTCCTACTTTTCACTGCAAGGCAGTTGTTCTCTTTGTAAATTTTATGCACAAATAAAATTTTCTTTTATTTAAAAAAAAAATAGACAAATGAAATTATACAAAATATTTGCTTAAATGTAAAAAATAAATTAATAAACATTAAAATTTTATAAAACAACATTAAATTGTAGAAAACATAAACATAAATTGAAATGATTGATCTTCTTACGAAAAATAATTAAATTAAATGTATTATTGAATTTATAAAATAATATTAATTATATATATATATATATATATATATATATATATATATTATATTGATTGATAATTTTATTATTTATATCTATATATAAATGAAAAATGACATCAATTTAATTGTATTTAAAAACAATTATATACAAAATAATTGATACCAAATTTTATTATATAGTAAAAGTATTATATTTTTTAATTACTTTATAAAAATTAAATATCAAATTTAATGTTATAATTATATTTTTACACCGCCACGACATGTATTATCATAATTAAAAAAAACAGTTATAAACCAACCTTTAAAATAAAGCTTACCATTCAAAGGTTTAACTTGATGTGTCTATAATATTCCAAAGTCAATTTCATTTCATGAGTAGATCAATTTCAACTTTCCTTCTAAAAGAAGAAAAAGATACTTGAAGAGATTTTTATTTATGCAACAAATTTAATAAAACTATGGTTCGATGGACATATGTTCTTTTTATAATAATCGAACTTTCTTTGTATTTAAAAAATAATAAATATAAATATAATATAATATAATTATTTTATATATTTTTATAAAGGTGATAAAAATTAACCAAAAAAAATGAGTTTATAGATTATATAGAGTAGTTATAGTAAATGTTCTATTTTTTGTGTTAGTGAAATCTTTAAATTATCAAGATTATATGTAGGATTGATACCACCGGTGTGATAACACACATTGAGGGGTGGTAAATTCTTAACAGTGGAAGTTAGAACTCAAGGGATGTCAAGAACCCTACTTATACATTGTGCCCTGAGTGTCACCACTTCAAAAACATGTCCACAAAAATATTTTGCAAGAAATGTATGGCAAGTTCCCCATTCTTGCTATTATTAAAAAAAATTCCTTACGACAATTTAACTGATCCAACCTTACATCTTAAAATTTTTAATTTTTGTATTATTATACGAAACCACTTATAATGGTATAATAATTATAATTACCCCCTCCATGAAACAATGCTTAACCTTTAAGTTCTAAGAAATTGTGTCATTTAAGATAACCAAATAATAGAAGCCTAAAAACAAACACTAAGAGTCTCACATCAATGGTACAAATCCATTTATATGTAACCCAAAACCATTATTCCACATTGCATTATAATCTTTTCAAATAGATGTCAAATTTAACATCACAATTAATTATTTATACATCAAATTTCATCAAATTTATAGCCACCATAATAAAGAGAGAGAAAGTAAGAAAATGACATACAATAAGAAAAAGAAAGCTACCATTCAAAATTTTAACTTGTGTATATATATGATATACAAATGTCAATTTCATTCCATGAGTGCATATATTCTAAAAATCATTTTCAAAATTTCTTTCAAAAAAGGAAAGACATGACATTTATTCTAATCATAAATTGAAGAGATTTTCATTCGATACTCTATGCAACAAATTTGACTTATTCTAAACACAATTGAAGAGATTTTCATAAGATTTTCATTTGATATTAGATGCAATAAATTTAATAAATTCATGGTTACAAGGGTGATTGTATATTTTTTCACTAAGTGACATCACTATTTCTTTATAAATATATGTTTATGTTCTTTTTATAATAATTTAACTTTATTTATTTTTCAAAAAACATATATGTAATACAATCATTATATATATTGACATATAGATAATGTTCAGAAGGGTAGGGTAAACTCTTTTGTTATGGATGTAAAGGTCATGAAAAATTGAGTTTATAGAGTATAAGGGAGCAATTATAATAATTACTCTCATTCTTATGTTAGTGAAATCCATAAATCATGGAGATCACATTTAGGATTGATGCGACCAATGCGGTAGTACATGTTGAGAGGTGTTAAACCGTTAACAATGATAATTAGAATTCGGAGGATGTTAAAAAACTTACTTATACATTGTGCTTTAAGTGTCACCACCTTAAAAATATGGTCATAAAAATATATACCAATAAATATATCTTAAGCTCCTCGTTATTTATATTATTAGAAAGAATTTCCTTACGATGAATTAACTGATCCAACCTTACATCTTAAAAAAATTAAACTTTTTTAATTATATTGAACCACCTATAATTCTATAAGAATTATAGTTACCCCTTCCATGAAACCATAACTAACCTTTAATTTTGTAAGAAATAGTGTAAATTAAGACAAAATTAGATAATAAAAACTTAAAAGTAAAACAACACTAAGGGCCCCACATCAATGGTGCAAATGCATTCATTATTAAACTAACACCATCAGTGTAATTATATTTGTATTTTTTTTAATCAACCCCAAATTTAATATCACAATTAATTATTTATGCATTGAAATTATAGCCACCAAAATCACTTTATAAAACATCTATCATCACAATAAAGGAATAAAGAATAAGATAATAATATAAAACAAGAAAAGGAGAGACTTGAGTGTACATATAATATGTTAATGCCAATTTCATGCCACAAGTGTGTATATTATTAAGTCCATTTCAAATTTATTTTAATAAGAGAGAGAAAATATTTATTGTAAATTTAAATTGAAAAGATTTTCATTTGATACTCTATGTAACAAATTTAATAAAGCTATAGTTTTATGGAAAACAATTGGCTATCTGAAGGTGATTGTAATAAAAAATATTTGCACAGGAAAATCCAGCAAAGAAGAAATTCCAACACCAAAGCTAAACTCCAATCTACAAGTCGGTAAAAATATCAAAAAGCATGTTTTCAATCACTTTATGTAGGTTGACTAAGAGGAAGATGTGGATCATGATCATGATTTGAACAAACTTTTGGAAATTAGCGCATGTGTCATCTTCCAATATCAAAATAAAGCCTATTATAAGGAGGTGATGATGGGCAGGTTGTCTTTAGTATTAGCAGAGATAAATCCCTGGGTCTAGATGGTTTCAATGTGAATTTATATAAAAAATTTTGGGAAATAGGTAAAGAATATATTTTAGCTTTGGTGGAAGATTCTAGACAACACCATAGACTCCATGGGGGGATTAATTCCTCCTTTTTGGCTTTGATCCATAAAAAGATGAAGCAATGAGTATTGATCAATTTTGACCATTTTCCTTATGCAATACTTCCTACAAATTACTATCAAAATTATATCTGAAAGGCTTGAAAAGATTATACCTTTGTTGGTTTTAGAAGAACAAATGGGGGTTGTTTTGGGTAGAAGCATATCCAAAGGTATCATTCTGGCCCAAGAAGCTATCCACTCCAACAAATAAGCCAACTAAAAGATCATGGCAATAAAACTTGATATGGCAAACACTTTTGATAGGGTAAATCACAATGTAATCTTCAACACTATTTATAAGATGGGATTTGATGACAATTTTGTTACATATTAATATGTTATATATTAAAAATAGATTTACTTTAAAGTTTAATATAGTTTTGGATACATCTATTATTATTACATATTAATATGTTATAAACAATACATTCTTGGAGACATAATTGAATAAATTTATTATTTAAATATAAAAAATAATGTATGCCCACAAATATGTTCAATCAATGGACCCCACCTTAGCAATCAACTATTCAATATTTGATACATGCCCAATGGCCAATCCACTGTAAAATATAAAGATTTCAAACTTTCACATTTACACTTTTTTCAAAAATCTTTATCTTTTTAAAATATGAAATAGTCATGTCATAGTATCAATATTCATTTATTATCCACCAATTTTATCTCTTTGATGTTTTATTGAATGCTTTATTACATATTAAACTTTTATTATTATTAAATTTATTTCATTAAAAAAATATAAAATAATCATTGTCAACATAAATAGACAAATGAATAATGCCCCAACTTTGAATTATATGATACGATCCAAAGGCTTACGACTGTTATGTCTACATTCCCTAGTCGAGTTTGGAGTGTCACAATGCCATGTCATCATCTCTCCCTACTCCCTACCACCTTCTTTCCTTGCCACTTGAGTCTTCCATGCCTCCTTCCTCCTACTAGGACAAAACCCTTGGGTCCCACTCCCCTGAAACCCATAACGCATCATTGAAGAAAGTCATCTCAAAGGCCATTGTAAATAAGAATCCACTCCAAAAAAGAATAGATCTCTACATTGTAAAAAGGTGGGATGAATTTCCCATAGTGGATATATCTTATAGATGCATTGAATAAAAATGGGTGGATCTGTTGGGACACATACTAGTGGGAAAAAATTTAGGGGCATGGTTGCCATTTAAAACTCAAGACAATGGACAAACAGAGAATGGAGGTAAAAAATATCTAGTAACATTAAAATTTCATTGTGTGCTAGATGTTTTTTATTACAATTTTTACCAATAAAGAAGATAAGCTCCTAATTTTTAAATATAGCCCCTAGTTCCTAAGTCTGTGTGGTCTCTATTTGAATAACTTGAAGCTAAATTTTATCCCTCTTAAAGAAACCCCATCCAAAGTGTCAATATGGGTTTAGCTCCCTTGTCTACCCCCACACTTATGGCATGAAGATGCATTTCATACCATTGGAAATATGATTTAGATATACAAAATGTGGGTGGTATCTAAAGAAAAAAAACATCTCTATTGTTAGAACATGTGTGGAAGTGGACCTTATCAAAGGGTTTCCATAAGCTATGAGTCTGAAAATAGGAGATCTAACCTTCTTGCAAAAGTTTGACTATGAGCAGGTTGTATTTAAAAGTAATTTATGTCACGAGCATGGTCATTTTCAAAGAGATTACCCAAAAAATACAAAGGTTACCAATACTCAAGAAGGTTTGCATGAAGGGTTTGAGCCAACCCATCGAAGGAAGAGAAAACTACCCAAAAACTCAAATAACCAAACAAGGAGACCCTTATCTCCAATCCCTTCATGGCCTTATAGGTATCAACAAAGGAAGAAAAAGTTAATAATGACTCTCAGGAAGAGGTCTTACTAGAATAAAATGTGGGAAAAGATCAAGAAGACTTCCAATCCTCGATCCTCAATCGCCACCCAAGATAAGGAACATTCCAATCCAAAGTAACAAGCAAACCTCAAAAGCTATGGAGCCTCCAACAATCCCCTGTTCTAGAAAAAAATCCACTAAGGGTAGGAAAAATAACATTGAGGTGCGAGTAAAAGAGATAACAAAAAATATTACAGTTGGTACTTATTAGTGTAGGTTTTTATTTTTCCCTATTTTTTAATTAGGGAAATTGTATTTCTTGTGCTTACATGGAGTTTTCCTACATTTGTGGGATAGGCTAGCTTATGTGGAGATGTGTGTCATAGATGTGTCATAGGTGTCATAAGAATGTCATAAGTAACTCCCTTGATGGGAGTTACTTCTCTATTCTTAGCACTTTGTCACCACCTTTCATAGAGGAGTTACAGTCTATTCTTGGGGTGCCTTGGCCACCTTTTGTGGAGGAGTTACTTACGTGCTCTCCTAGATGTATTCTTCACTTTGGCCGTCTCATATTAATCAGATTTTGGTTTCCTCCATTTTGTCTTGTACAATTTAGCTTCTTGTATAATTTCAAATTGCTTTAGCATCTATGTGGTGTGCACTTGCTTCATCTCGTGTGATCACGTCTCCATTGCATTCGCATTATCTATATTTTGGCAACAACTCCAATAGTACTCAGGTTATAATGGAATCGCCCATCAAAGCCAAAAAAAATAAAGTGATAAATGTTAATGCTTTCCTAAGATATAAGAGGTTTAGGAGACACCAACAAAAAACTTTTCCTTAAAGACCTCTTGAAATATATAAAACCAAATATTCTTCTCATACAAGAAACCAAATCGTCAAGTTTAGATGCCATAAATATTGTTAAAAATGTTTGGCCCAACTGTGAATGCATTATAGTTTTGTCTAGTAGAGCATCAGAGGGGATCATCATATTCTGGTCATCAAATTTCACTCTTGAAGACCAATTTTTAAAATTTTAATTGGATAAGAATGACACTCAGATAAAAGGTTTCAAATTCACTACTCAGTATAACTAATGTGTACTCTACTAACCATTATTTGGACAAAAGAGATTGTTAGATCTCCATTCAGTATAATACTAGCCAAAACCCCCTACAAATTGGGTTTTTTGAGGGGATCTAAATCTGGTCCTTAACCAATCAAAGAATAAAGGGGGCCTTCTAATTAGAGACAATGATAGGGAGGTTGTGAAAGATATCATCGACAACCACGACCTAGAAGACCTTAAGCCTAGGAAAGGTAAATACACCTAGTCAAATAAGAGGACTAAATCTAGTTTTATACTTTCCAGGTTAGATAGGTTCTTAACCTTTCGGGGATTGTTGGAATTGTTCTTGTTTTCCCATTCATAAATTATCCCAAACCTCATCTCAGATCACAAGCCCATCAACTTAATTTTTAAGCATAAGACTAACTGGGGACCCCTTCCCTTCAAATATTCCTCCACTTGGTGTGAGGATGAAGGTTTTGAGAAATTTGTCATTCAGGCCTATTAGGAATAGTTGCACCCTCTCCTTGGTTAGTAGTGGGTTAAAAAAATCAGCATACGAGGGCTTGCATATATAATTGGCTTCAATATTAGAAAAATATACAAAGCACTACTTCTCTCAAGCTCCAACTCGAGGAAGTTCACAATAAAATTGAAGAAGATGGCCCAAAGGAAAATATTATAATAGAACAATAAAACTATTTTAAACAATTACTTAACCTACTACATAAGGAGGAGAATACTTGGTGGTTGAAATCTTGAATGCTTTGGCTATCTGAAGGTGATTGTAATACAAAATACTTCTATAGGAAAACCCAATAAAAAATAAATGGCAACACCATAACTAAACTCTAGTCTACCAATGGGCAATTTTTTGAGTCAGTAAAAATATCAAAGAGCATGTTTTCAATCACTTTATGTAAGTTTTCTAAGAGGAAGATGTGGATTGTGATCAAGATTTGAACAAACTTTTGGAAAACATCACCCATGTCATCTCCTAAGATCAAAATAAAGACTACTATAAGGAGGTGATGATGGATGAGTTGTCTTGAGTATTATCAAAGATAAATCCCTTGGTTCAAATGGTTTCAATGTGAACTTCTATTAGTGTTTTTGGGAAATGGGTAAAGAAGATATTTAAGCTTTGGTGGAAGATTCTAGACAACACCATAGACTCCATGGGGGATTAATTCCTCATTTTTGGCTTTGATCCCTAAATAAGCTCAAGCAATGAGTATTGATCAATTTTGACCAATGTTCCTATGTAATACTGACTACAAATTGTTGCCAAATTCATATCCAAAAGGCTTGAAAATATTATACCATTGTTGGTTTCAAAAGAATAAATGGGGTTTATTCTAGGTAGAAACATATCCAAAGGTATCAATTTGGCCCAAGAAGCTATCCAATCCAAAAAACAAGCTAACCGAAAGCTCATGGCCATAAAACTTGATATGGTAAATGCTTTTAATAGGTTAAATCACAATTTAATCTTTAACACTATTTATAAGATGGGATTTTATGACAATTTTATGGGTTGGATAAAGGACTGCATCAACAACCCTTGGATCACTCCATTGGTAAATGACATCCCTAAAATTTTCTTCAAACTCTCCAGACAATTGAAGCAAAGATGTCCTCTCTCACCCTTCCTTTACATTATCTCATCCGAGCTCCTTGGTCACACTCTTGAACTCAGAGACAACAAAATGTCCTTGGGATCTAAACATGACAAGGGGTAAAGGAACTTACTCAAGGATAATTTATTGGTGACACCATCTTACTGGGTAGAGCTTCACCTTTTTTTTAGGATATTTACATATGTTCCTAGAGTATATTCTATTGCTACTGGTTATGAGGCGAACAAGAACAAATCAGTCATCTATTTCTCCCACTTTCACCTAAGAGAAGCTAAAAAGATTTCTAGAATTTTTGGATTTAAGGTAAGCTTCGAGCAAGAGTGCCAATTTTGTTTAATCTTCCCAGAGTTCATCACTGGGATAATATTTTGGGAAAAATGATGGTCAAGATAATTGGTTGTCAATTTTTTGCCTAACTCCCCTTCCAAAGGTTTTGCTCATCAACTTTGTGCTATCTGCACTTCCTATTTACCAAATGAATATTATTAGTGCTCCCAATCTTGAGCATTATGAATAAAATGGAGTAACTTAATCAAATATTTTATGTGGGAAGGAGGCAAGCATGACAACAAAAGGAAGTTCCACCTTGTCAATTGGAAACAAATCACTATGAGTAAGAAGGAAAAGGGGCTTGGCCTAAGGTGTATTTCTGACCACCAAAAGGCCTTAGCTAATAAAATAATTTGGATAATGATCTAAAATAAAGACAAATGGTAGGCTTCCTACCATTTTAACAAATACAACTACCAATTCTCTAATGGTTGTCTTAGAAGTAACCACCTTGGGAAGAAATCTTAGATTTGGAGGAGCCTGGAAAGAGTCGTGATGTTGATTTCCAACTATCTATCTTGGATGCCCAGGAAAGGTGGCAAATTTCATTTCTATGAGGATAAAATTTTAGGGAAGTTTAAACCGCGAATCTCTAATTGACTAAGAAAATGGCTTAAGGTAAGAAATATTTATTTTCTAGATCAAGTGGTTAATTTACAGAACATTCCCACTATTAAGTTAAGCTAGGATTTTATTATTCCCCTTGATTTACATAATGATTGGCTCTCTCTTGTCTCTTCTATGGAAGGAATGGTCCCTCTTGACCCCAGTTATGAAGATAGACTCATCTAGGATTAAAAAAATGACTCATGGGCTTACTATGTAAGCAAAGGGTATAAGATGCTTTGAGGTAATTTCCATCCTATGCCTAAATGGAAACATATTTAGCAAAAGGAATAAATTCCTAAAATCAATTTCTTATTTTGGATTTTGATGCAAATAAAGCAACTCACTCTAGACAGCTTGAGGAAAAGGGAAATTATGGGTCCAAATTGGTGCGTTCTTTGCAAGGAAGCTAAAGAAAGTAACGATCATGTCTTCTTACAATGTGGATTTTCAAGAGAGGTTTGGAGTTGTCTCTTAAATAACACCATTTCCCAAGTCGTTTCCCCTATCTCCTTTCACGAAGTGACCAATATCCATTTTTCTATACAAGGGATGAAAAAATCAACTCATTGGCCTATTGGCATCAAACATCTTCTTCTTAGATATCTTTTTTGGGAGTTTGGAAGGCTCAAAATACTTTAATTTTTAGGGATTATGCTACCCCACCATGGATCACTACCAATTCTATCCAATCCCTTCTTAAAGAGGCAACTTCTCATAGCATAAATCATAATAAAAAAAGAAAACCAAGGTAAAAATGATACACCACCTCATATCAGTACAAGTTTCACCCTTCTCTTTGATGGGTCCTTTAAGGGAAATCCAAGTTGTGCTGGAGGAGGAGGAATCATTCTCATCAACATCAAACCTTTCATAAGATACACTTTTGGCCTTGGCACTATGACTAATAACAATGTTGAAATGCAAGCCTTGAAATTGGGGCTCTCTCTTTCTAAAGATGAATGGATCGACTGTTTGAAAGTTTATGGAGATTCTCAGCTGGTTATCAATGTCATCAATAAGGCCTATCACAATTATGTTAACATTGAATTCAATGTCAAATACATCAAGAACTTGGCTACAATTTTCTTTTAGATCTAATTCCAATAGACTAAAAGGAATTACAATGTTGAGGCAGACACCTTGGCTAATATAAGAGTTGTTCTTCCAACGAGAACTTTGGACTTGTGGTGCACCTATGTTGAAGAAAGAATTGAAGGTGGATAGCATATTGCATTACCAACTAATCCTCAATGACGATGGGACTCGTTCCCACTATTTTTGCTAAGTCATTCCCTGAAGGAACGATGTAATTTCTATTTGAATATGTTGTCTTTCCTGCTTTTCGCTACAAGGCAATGGTTCTCTTTGTAAATTTTGTGCATAAATAAAGTTTTTTTTATAAAATAAAAATGGACAAATGAAATCATATAAAATATTTGTTAAAATGTAAAAAATAATTTAATAAATATTTAAAAAATTATAAATTAATCTTAAGTTGCATAAAACATAAACATAAATTGAAGTTATTAATCTTTTTAAGAAAAATAATTAAATTCAATGTATTATTAAAATTATGAAATAATATTAATTTTAAAAATATTATTTTAAATTTTAAGTATATTATATTGATTAATAATTTTATTATATATACATATGAATGAAAAATAACATCAATCTATTTATTTTTTTAAATTGTATAGAAAAATTGGTACTAAATTTTATTATATGATAAAGATATTATATTTTTTGATTCACTTCTTAAAATAAGATGAAAAAAATCTATTTTTTTAAATTCTAAATATAAATTAAATGAATTCTAAATTTAAAATTAAAATTATCTTATAATAATCAAACGTCAAATTTAATGTTATAATTATATTTTTACACCACCACGACACTCATTACCATAAAAAAAATTAAATAGAAGAATATCAATTTTATTTTATTTTTAAAAAGCTTCCATTCAAAGGTTTAACTTGATGTAAATATAATATGCCAAAAGTCAATTCCAACTTTCCTTTTAAAAAGGGAAAAAAAGACACTCATTTTAACATAGAGATTTTCATTGATACAATAAATTTAAAAAAGTTGTGGTTCGATGGAGATATGTTATTTTAATAATAATTGAACTCTCTATTTAAAAAATAATAAATATAGATAAAATATAATTATTTTATATATTTTTATATATATTTCATATTTAATTGAATAGGGTAAATTTTTTTGTTGGGTATATAAAGGTGATAAAAATTGAGTGTATAGATTATAGGGAGTAGTTATAATAAATATTTTAGTTTTTGTGTTAGTGAAATTTCTAAATTATTAAGATTATATGTAGGACTGATGCAATGGGTGAAAATAACGTACATTGAGGGGCCGTAAATTTATTTATACATTGTGCTCTAAGTGTCACCACCTCAAAAATATGTTCACAAACCTATTTTACAATAAATGTATCTCAAGCTCTCCATTCTTTTTATTATTAAAAAGAACCTTATCACTTATCTAAATTTTTAATTTTATTATAGTTACCCTACAATGTTATAATAATTAAAGTTACCCCCTCCATAAAACCATGTCTAACCCTTAAGTTGGTAAGAAATTATGTCATTTAAGACAAAACTAAATAATAAAAGCGTAAAAATAAATTAAGAGTAAGGGTCTCACATCAATGTAAAAATCTATTTATATGTGATCCAACACCATTGTTTTACATTGCACTATAATCTTTTCAAATAAATATCAAATTTAATATCCCAATTAATTATTTATACATTGAATTTATGACCATCATAATAAAGAAAGAAAAAGTAAAAGAATGACGTATAATAAGAAAAGAAAAGCTACCATTCAAAGGTTTAATGTGTGTATATATAATATGTACCAATGTCAATTTCATTCCATGAGTGCATATATTCTAAAAAATCAATTTTAAAACTCCTTTCAAAAAAAAAAAAAGACATTTATTCTAGACATATTATGAAGAGATTTTCATTTAATACTATATGCAACAAATTTCACTTATTCTAAAGATAAATTGAAGAGATTTTCATAAGATTTCCATTTGATATTATACGCAACAAATTTAATAAAGTCATGGTTACATGGGTCATTGTATATTCTTTCACCAAGTGATATGGTTAATTTTTTGGAAATACATGTTTATATTCTTTTTATAATAATTGAACTTTATTTATTTTTTGATAAACATATATAAAATAATTATTATATATATTGACATGTAATTAATGTTTAGAAGGGTAGCGTAAACTCTCTTGTCATGGATGTAAAGGTAACGAAAATTTGAGTTTATAGAGTAGAAGGGAGCAGTTGTACCAATTACCCTCGTTCTTGTGTTAGTGAAATCCCTAAGTCATGGGAATCACATTTAGGATTGATGCGACTAGTATGATAGCACCTATTAAGGGGTGGTAAACTCATAATAGTGATAGTTAGACTCGAAGTCCATGTTAAGAAACCTACTTATACATTGTGCCCTAAGTGTCACCACCTTAAAAATATAGCCACAAAAATATTTTCCAACAAATATATCTTAACCTCCCCATTCCTTATATTATTAGAAATAATTTACTTACAACGAATTACCCAATCCAACCTTATATCTTAAAATTTTTAAATTTTTTGGTATTACATAGAACCACCTACAATGATATAAGAATTATAGTAATCCTCCTATAAAACCATGACTAACCTTTAATTTTGTAAGAAATAGAGTCAATTAAGACAAACTTAGATAATAAAAACCTAAAACAAAATGGTACTAAGTGTCCCACATCAAATTGAAGACATTATGTCCTTGTGGCAAGTCCTTTACGATTGAAACATGTGCAATGAGACCAAATTCAAATTGAAGACACTCACCTAATCTTTTAATGGGCACCTGCTTCATCCCTAGCTTAGAAGGTTCTAAGTTTTCATCTGAGGATGAAGATTGGGCATCCTGTAGAGAGCTTTCCTTAAATGTCAACTCAACATTTGAGCATATTGTTACACTTTTATCTATTGTGTGTGATCTAGAGCATGGATTTGATCACCAACATGATTCTAGGGTTCATGTCCCCCTACCCAAACTGACAAAAATGCAATTACCCCTTTGACATTCAACTCCAACCCTACATAGTTCATTTCCCTTAGTGCTGGTAGTGGGGATAAATCATTTATTGTGGCTATCAATTTCTCTCAAATATCATCGATGGTGTTTTGAACATCATCTTTGATGACCTCATGTTCTCTTGTCCCAATTCCTCATGCTCCTAAGGTTGTTTTATTTGGAGGCTCTCCTACTCCTATTCAACCCAACCCAACTACCACTCAAAAGG
The DNA here is from genome assembly GCA_037957365.1 of Torreya grandis. Taxonomy (NCBI): domain Eukaryota; kingdom Viridiplantae; phylum Streptophyta; class Pinopsida; order Cupressales; family Taxaceae; genus Torreya; species Torreya grandis. The sequence continues at coordinate 2,180,675 of JARHVA010000965.1, read as the reverse complement.
AGGGACATTCTCATGGATGCCTTAAGGACTACTCTTTTTACTCTCCCCCTCCTGGTCCTCCTTACAATCCTTTGGATGCTATCTCAAATGTGGTTGTTGGTGGTACTAGGACTTGTTAGGTGTATGCCAAGTACAAGAATGCTTTTAACCTATTTCACCACTATTATGACTTTTGTAAATCACGAATTCCTTTGAGCTCTGAGTCTACGACCCTTCCTTTGATGGATGCATCTTTCTTATCATCTTTGGCCTATGCCACAAATATTTTGTTAGGTGATATTTAGATTTGGGTCACCACATCAGTTACTGAGTTGGAAATCCCTGACTCTCCTCTGTTAGAGATGGAAGCTGACATTGGCAGCGAATCCTTATTTGAGAAATGTGTGTGGACATTCCTTTCTCCTTTAGCTCTCTTATCTTGGGCCTCTAAGGCATGGTACTCCATTGTTCCTCCTTCATTCTCCTTACTACACATGTCAGTTTCTTCTTGATGGAATTTCAAAGCCCAACTGACAAGGATTTTGTCTAGAACTTTTGTATGTGTTCTTTAATAGATCCATCTTTTTATTTTACCCATGGAACCCCTTCTTCTCACCAGATCAAATTCAACTCAATGTTGTCTCAATGTGGCTTCAACTTCATTTTCTACCTCTGGTGATGAGGAATGAGAGTTTCATCAAATTATTGGTGGAGAAATTTGGATCATTTGTGAATATTAATGATGTTTCTTAGGGCCTCAACTATGTTTGTGTTTGTGGTTACATTGACCTATCTAAGCCAATCTCTTTTTTACTCAAATTATTCTCCTTGCATGGTTCATGAACTCAAGATCTCAATTATGAAGGCCTTCTTTTATGTTGATTCCATTGCCAACTCCCTAGGGATCACATCACTAGGTGCCCCTCTAAGCCTCGTCAACATCCTCAACAAGTTTGGAAGAGGAAATAAGAGGTTTTTTACCTAAATATCAAGTGGAATAATCATAAAAATTTATACCTCTCCCCTTTCTCCCACCTTGGTTCTTTTATGAAGATGGGTGTTGTTGAGGGATGTCCTAGGATTGTGCCCCCTACCTCCCTTCCCCTCTCATCTCAATTTATTTAGGTCCCCCCTCCATACCCTAGTCCCTCTCCTTTGTAGAAGATACCTTGAAATAAGCTCCAACCTCTTAGTTGACCCCTCCCTAAGGGGGTTCTTCTTGCCCCCCCACTAAGACTTTTAAGCTTCATGCAGGCGTTGGTGCCTCTTTGAAGAAGAAAAGGCAAAGATCAAAGGCAAAAATTTTGAGGGTGGAAGTGCACTCTCTAATCAACAATGGTTCCCAATGGACCCTAAAATATCTCCTTTCTAGGCAAGGGAGACAGGTTGTCCTGGCTTGTAGTAAATCCCTTTAGGTCAGTGGTTTGGCAGGTCTTATTTTTGGGTGGTGGATTATTTCGTCTCCTATATTTGGGGATTTTTTCATGGATTCTCATTGTTTTATGTCTTTAGGGTTATTACTTAAGATTGGTTGAAGGCTAGTGGCTTCAACTTTTTTTTTCTTTGTTGTTCTTCTATTTTTTTGGTATTTCTTTAGTTGATTGTTTCACCTCTCTCTTGGTGTGCTCCCTTTTGGAAGGTGGAGTCCTTTGTGATTATCATTTTTTCTATTGTCCTTCTCTTTTTGTTGTGGGGAATGAGCCCCTGATTATGTCTCATGTCGGTTCATAGCTCTGATCAAAAGTGTTTACCCTATCAAATTAAAAAAAAGGGTCCCACATCAATGGTGCAAATATATTTATTAGTAAACCAACACCATCAACCTACCTTGTATTTTTATTCTTTTTAATGGACATCGGATTTGATATCACAATTAATTATTTATGCATCAAAATTATAGCAACCACTATCACCGCAATAAAGGAAAAAAATAAGAGAATAACATAAAACAAGAAAAGGAGAGACTTGAGTATATATATAATATGATAATACCAATTTCATTCCACAAGTGTGTATATTATTAAGTCAATTTCAAATTTCCTTTCAAAAGAGAGAAAAAATACTTATTGTAAACATAAATTGAAAAGATTTTCATTTGATATTCTATGCAACAAATTTAATAAAGCCATAGTTCTATGGAAGGTAATTGTATATTTTTTTTAATAGCGACAATAAATTTTTAGGAAAAATTATATGTTTATATATTTTTTATAATAATTAATGATGTGTTGGTTAAGGTAAACTTTTTCATGTGGTATGTAAAGGTGACAAAAATTGAATTTAATAGGCACAAGGAAGTAATTTAACTATTATTCTCATTCTTGTGTTAGTGAATTCGGAAGATATTAAGAATCATATTTATGCATTATGCCCTCGGTGTCACTACATTAAAAACATGGCCATAAAATATATTACAATAAATAAGTTTCAGTGTTACAGACCTAAGATTCACTTGGCTTTATTTGGGAAGGACTAATCTAGGGTAACATAAACAGCTCGTGGGATTACTCTATAAACAAAGGGTATAAGATGCTTCAAGGTGATTTTCCTCCTATGCCCGGATGGAAACATATTTTGCAAAAGGAATAAATTCCTAAAATCAATTTCTTCATTTGGATTTTGATGCAAATAAATCATCTCACTCTAGACAACTTGAGGAAAAGGGGAATTATGGTTCCAAATTAGTGTGTTCTTTGCAAGGAAGTTGAATAAATCAATGATCATCTCTTCTTACAAAATGCATTTTCAAGAGAGGTTTGGAGTTGTCTCTTAAGAAACACCATTCCCCAAGTCATTTCCCTTATCTCCTTTCAGGTAGTGATTGATATCCCTTTTTCTATACAAGGGATGAAACAATCAACTCACTAGCCTATTAGCGTCAAGCATCTTCTTCCTAGATATATTTTTTATGGAATTTGGAAGACTCAAAATACTCTGATTTTTAGGATTATGATACCTCATCATGGATCACTACCAATTATATCTAATCCCTTCTTAAGGAGATAACTTCTCATAGCACAAATATTAATAAGAAGGAAAACAAAGGTAAAAAGGATACACCACCTCATATTAGTACAAGGTTCACCCTTCTCTTTAATGGGGCCTCTAAGGACACTATGATTTCTATTGGAAGAAGAGGAATCATTCTATTCAACAACAAACCTTTCATAAGATACACTTTTGGCCTTGGCACAACGACTAATAACAATGATGAAATGCAAGCCTTGAAATTGGGGCTCTCTCTTTCTAGAGATGAAGGGATGGACTGTCTGAAAGTTTATGGAGATTCTCAGTTGGTTATCAATGTCATCAATAAGGCCCATCACAATTTCATTGGCATTTAATTTAATGTCAAATACATCAAGAACTTGGTTAGACTTTTCTTTTAGATCGAATTCCAATAGACTAAAAGGAAATACAATGTTGAGGCAAACACCTTGGCTAATATAAGAGTCATTATTCCAATGAGAACTCTACGTTTGTGGTGTACCCATGTTGAAGAAATCAAAGAAGGTGGATGTCATATTGCACTACCAACTGGGCCTTAATGACGATGGGACTTGTCCCCACTATTTTTGCTGAGACATTCCCTAAATGAGCAATGTAATTTATATTTTTACCTGTTGTCTTTCTTGCTTTTCACTGCAAGACAATTGTTCTCTTTGTAAATTTTATGCATAAATAAAATTTCTTTTATAAAAAAATATAGAAATGGACAAATGAAATTATATAAAATATTTGTTAAAATGTTAAAAATAATTTAATCGACGTTAAAAATTTATAAAATAATTTTAAATTGTAGAAAACATAAACATAAATTGAAATGATTGATCTTCTTAAGAAAAAATAATTTAGTTAAATGTATTATTAAATTTATGAATAATAGTAATTTTAAAAAAATTATTTTAAATTTTAAGTATATTATATCGGTTAATAGTTTTATTATTCAGATATAGATAGAAAATGGCATCAATTTAATTGTATTAAAAAATAATTATGTACAAAAATTCAATACCAAATTTTATTATATTGTAAAAATATTATATTTTTTGATTGATTTCTTAAAACAATAAAAAACTATATATATATATATATATATATATATATATATATATATATATATATATATTAAATTTAAAATTGAAATTATCTTATAACTATCAAATATCAAATTTAATATTATAATTATATTTTTACATTGCCACGACACATATTATCATATTTTATTTTATTTTTAAAAAGGGTATAGAACAATCTTTAAAATTAAAAAAAGCCACCATTCAAAGTTTTAACTAGATGTATATATAATATGCCAAAGTCAATTTCATTCCATGAGTATACATTCTAAAGTCAATTTCAACTTTTTTAAAAGAAAAAAAAGATATTGCAATAAATTTAGGAGATTTTCATTTATGCAATAAATTTAATAAAACTATGGTTTGATAGAGGTATATTCTTTTTATAATAATTGAACCTTTTTTTAATTTAAAAAATAATAAATATAGATAAAATATAATTATTTTATATTAAAAAATTGAATAAGGTAAACTCATTTGTTAGATATATAAAGGTGATAAAATTTAAGTTTATAGATTATAGGGAGTAGTTATAGTAAATGTTGTAGTTTTGTGTTAGTGAAATCTCTAAATTATTAAGATTATATGTAGGACTGATGTAACCGATGTGATAACGCATATTGAGAGGTATTAAACCTTTAACAGTAAAGGTTAGAACTCAAAGGATGTTAAAAACCCTGCTTATGCATTGTACCCTAAATGTCACCACTTCAAAAACATGTCCACAAAAATATTTTGCAAGAAATGTATCTCAAGCTCCCCCATTTTTCTATTATTAAAAAGAATTTCTTTACAATGAGTTAACTGATCCAACCTTGCATCTTAAATTTTTTTTATTTTTTATTATTGTATGGAACCACCTACAATGCTATAATAATTACAATTACCACTTACATGAAACCATGCCTAACCCTTAAGTTGGTAAGAAATTGTGTCATTTAAGACAACCAAATAATAAAAGCTTATAAACAAACTAACATTAAGGGTCTCACATCAATAGTACAAATCCATTTATATGTAACCCAACATCATTGTTACATAATGCATTATAAGTTTTAAATAGATGTTGAATTTAATATCCTAATTATTTATTTATACGTCGAATTTATAACCACCATAATAGAGAGAGAAAATAAGAGACTGACATACAATAAGAAAAGAAAAGCTACCATTCAAAGGTTTAACTTGTGTATAAATAATATGTACCAATGTCAATTTCATTCCATGAGTGCATATATTCTAAAAAATCAATTTCAAAATTCATGTTAAAAAAGAAAAGACACTTATTCTAAACATAAATTGAAGAGATTTTCATTTTATAGTATATGCAACAAATTTAATAAAGTCATGGCTACAGGGATAATTGTATATTTTTTCACCAAGCGACATCACTATTTTTTTATAAATATATGTTTATGTTATTTTTATAATAATTTAACTTTATTTATTTTTTGAAAAACATATTGTATTAAATATATTGACATATAGTTAATGTTCAAAAGGGTAGGGTAAACTCTTTTAATATGGATGTAAAGGTGATGAAAATTTGATTTTATAGAGCAGAAGGGAATAGTTGTAGCAATTGCTCTCATTCTTGTGTTAATGAAATCCATAAATCATGGGGATCACATTTAGGACTGATGCGACTAATACGATAGCACACATTGAGAGGTGGTAAACCCCTAAAAATAATAATTAGATACCAGAGGATGTTAAAAAACCTACTTATACATTGTGCTCTAAGTGTCACCACCTTAAAGATATGGTCACAAAAATATATTCTAAGAAATACATCTTAAATTCTGCATTATTTATATTATTAGAAAGAATTTCCTTATGATGAATTAACTGATCCAACCTTACATATTTAAAAAAATTAAACTTTATTAATTACATAGAACCACCTACAATACTATAAGAATTATAGTTACCCCTCCCTGAAACCATGATTAACCTTTAATTTTGTAAGAAATAGTGTAAATTAAGATAAAATTAGATAATAAAAACCTAAAAGCAAAACAACACTAAGGGTTCCACATCAATGGCGCAAATCCATTCATTATAAACCAACACCATTAGTCTAATTATATTTTTATTATTTTTAATGGACCCTAAATTTAATATCATAATTAATTATTTATGCATCGAAATTACAGCCACCATTATCACATTCTAAAACATCTATCACTGTAATAAAGAAAAAAAGAATAAGAGAATAATATAAAACAAGAAAAGGAAAGACTTGGGTGTATATATAATATGTTAATGCCAATTTCATTCCACAAGTGCATATATTATTAAGTCAGCGTCAAATTTCCTTTCAAAAGAGAGAAAATATACTTATTGTAAACTTAAATTGAAAAGATTTTCATTTGATACTCTATATAGCAAATTTAATAAAGCCACAGTTTTATGGAAAGTAATTGGCTAATTGAAGGTGATTGTGATAAAAAATATTTCTAAAAAAAAACCTAGCAAAGAAGAAATTCCAACATCAAAACTAAACTCTAATCTGCCAATGGACAATTTCTTGAGATAGTAAAAATATCAAAGAGCATGTTTTCAATCACTTTATGCAGGTTTACCAAGAGGAAGATGTGGATCACGATTAGGGTTTGGGCAAACTTTTGGAAATCATCCCCTACATCATCTCCCAAGATCAAAATAAAGACTATTATAAAGAGGTGACAATGGATGAGTTGTTTTTAGTATGAGCAAAGATAAATCCCTAGGTCCAAATGGTTTTAATGCAAATTTCTATCAAGATATTTTGGAAATAGGTAAAGAAGATATTTTAGTTTTGGTGGAAAATTTTAGACAACACCATAAACTCCATGGGGGGATTAATTCCTCATTTTTGGCTTTGATCCCTAAAGAATCTCAAGCAATGAGTATTGATCAATTTCGAACAATGTCCCTATATAATACTTCCTAAAAATTGTTACCAAACTCATATCCAAATGGCTTAAAAAAATATTATACCTTTGTTGGTTGTTGGTTTCAGAAGAATAAATGGGGGTTGTTCTAGGTAGAAACATATCCAAAGTATCATTCTGGCTAAAGAAGCTATCGACTCCAACAAACAAGCCAACTAAAGGATCATGGCCATAAAACTTGATATGGAAAACACTTTTGATAGGGTAAATCACAATGCAAATTTCAACACTATTTATAAGATTGGATTTGATGATAATTTTGTTACATATTAATATATTATATATTCAAAATATATTCACTTTTAAGTTTAATATTTTTTTTGGATACATCTATTAATGTTATGTATTCAAAATAGATTTACTTTTAAGTTTAATATATTTTTGGATACATTTATTATTGTTACATATTAATATGTTATAAATAATACATTCTTGGAGGTATAATTGAATGAATTTATTATTTAAATATAAAAAATAATTTATACCCACAAATATGGTAAATCAATGGACCCCACGTTAAAAATTAACTATTCAATAATTGATACGTGTTCAATGGCCAATCCCCTATAAAACATAAAGATTTCAAACTTTCACATTTACATTTTTTTCCAAAAATATTTATCTTTTTAAAATATAAAATAGTCATGTCATAGTATCAATAATCATTTATTGTCCATTGATTTTATCTCTTTGATATTTTATCGAATGCTTTATTAAACATTAATGTTTTTTATTGTTAAATTTATTTCATTAAAAAAATATAAACTAATCAATATCAACAGAAATGGGCAAATGAACAATGCCCCAACTTTGAATTATATGACATGATTTGAAGGCTTATGATTGTTACGTTTGCATGCCCTAGCCAAGCTTGGAGTGTCATGTTGTCATCTCTCATTGCTCCCTATCACCTAATTTCCTTGCCACTTGAGTATTCCATGCCTCCTCCCTCCTAATGGGACAAAACCCTTGGTTCCCACTCCCCTGAAACCCATAACACATCATTGAAGAAAGTCATCTCATAGGTCATTACAAATAAGAAGCCACTCTAAAAAAGAATAGATCTTTGCATTGTAAAAAGGTGGGATGAAGTTCCCACAATGGATATATCTTATGGATGCATTGAATAAAAATGCGTGGATCCATCAAAACATGCACTAGTGGGAAAAAATTTAGGGGCATGGTTATCGATTAAAACTCTAGAACAATGGGAAAACAAAGAATGAAGGTAAAAAAATCTGATAACATTAAAATTCCATTATGCGTTAGAGGTTTTTTATTATAATTGTTACCAATAAATAAGATAAGCCCCTAATTTTTAGAACCAACCCCTAGGTCTTAAGTCTATGTGGTCTCTATTTGAACAGCTAGAAGCCCAATTTTATCCCTCTTGAAGAAACCCAATCCAAAGTGTCGGTATGGGTTCAGCTCCCTTTTCTCCCCATACACTTGTCATACGAAGATGCATTTCTGACCATTGGAAATATGATTTGGATCTACAAAATATGGGTGGTATCTAAATTAAAAAAACTTCTTTATTGTTAGAATATGTGTGGAAGTGGACCTCATCAAAGGCTTCTAGAAGATATGAGTCTAAAAATAAGAGATCTAACCTTCTTACAAAAGTTTAACTATGAGCAGGTTCTATTTAAATGTAATTTATGCCATGATCATGGTCATTTTTAAAGAGATTACCCAAATAATATAAAGGTTACCAATACTCAAGAAGGTTCTCATGAAGTGTTTGAACCAACCCATTTAAAGAAGAGCAAAACTACCCAAAAACTTGAATAACCTAGCAAGGAGACCCTTATCTCCAATCCCTTCATGGCATTAGAGGAATTAGCAGAGGAAAAAGAAGCTAATAATGACTCTCAAGAAGAGGTCTTAATGGAATAAAATGTGGCAAAAGAGCAAGAAGACTTCCAATCCTCAATCGCCACCCAAGATAAGGATCATTCTAATCTAAAGCAACGAGCAAACCTCAAAAGATATGGAGCCTCCAACAATCCCCTCTTCTGGTTAAAAATCCACTAAAGGTAGGAAAAAGAACATTGAGGTACGGGTAAAAGAGAGTGGAAAATATTACAGTTCGCACTCAGGTTACAATGGAATCACCCATCAAAGCCAAAAATAAATCAAGTGAGAAATTTTTAATGATTTCTTGGAATATAAGAGGTTTAGGAGACACCAACAAAAAACATTGCCTTAAATACCTCTTGAAAAATAGGAAATCAAATATTCTTCTCATACAAGAAACCAAATCGTCAAGTTTGGATGCCATAAATATTATTTAAAATTTTTGGCCCAACTATGATTGCATTGCGGTTTTATCTAGTGGAGTATCAGGGGGGTCATCATAGTCTGGTCTTCAAATTTTAATCTTGAAGACCATTTTTTAAAATTTTAATTGGATAAGAACCACACTTAGATAAAAGTCTTCAAATTCGCTACTCACTATAATTAATGTGTACTCTCCTAACCATTATCTAGACAAAATATATTGTTGGACCTCCATTCAGGATAATGCTAGCCAAAACCCCTTACAAACTAGGTTTTTGGAGGGGATTTAAATCTGGTCCTTAACCAATCAGAGAAGAAAGGGGACCTTATGATTAAATACAATGGTAGGTAAGTTGTGGAAGATATCATCGACAACCATGACTTAAAAGACCGTAAGCGTAGTAGAGGTAAATATAACTAGTCAAATAAGAGGATGACATCTACTTTTATAGCTGCCAGGTTGGATAAGTTTTTAATCTTTGGGGGGATTGTTGTAATTATTCCCATTTCCCATTCATAAATTATCCCAAGCCTCACCTCAAATCACAAGCCCATCAACTTAGTTTTTAAGCACAAGACTAACTAGGGACCCCTTCCCTTCAAATATTCCTCCACTTGGTGTAAGGATAAAGGTTTTGAGCAAATTATCATTCAGGCCTAGTAGTAAAAATTGTACCCTCTCCTTGGTTAGTAGTGGGTTAAAAAAAAATAGCATACTAGGACTTGCATTTGTAATTGGTTTCAGTCTCAAAACAAGATGCAAAGTACTACTTCTCTCAAGCTCCAACTTGAGGAAATTCAAAATAAAATTGAAGAAGAAGGCCCAAATGAAATTATTATAATAGAACAAAAAAATAATTCCACCCAATTACTCAACCTCCTACATAAGGAAGAGAATACTTGGCGGCTGAAATATTGAATGCATTGGCTATCTGAAGGTGGTTGTAATCAAAAATATTTCTATAGGAAAACTCAATAAAGAAGAAATTCTAACACCATAACTAAACACCAATCTACCAACAGGCAATTTATTGAGTTGGTAAAAATATCAAAGAGTGTGTGTTCAATCACTTTATGTAGGTTTTCTAACAGGAAAATGTGGATCACGATCAAGATTTGAACAAACTTTTGGAAAACATCCCCCATGTCATCTCCCAAGATCAAAATAAATACTATTATAAGGAGGTGACGATGGATGAGTTATCTTTAGTATGAGTAAAGATAAATCCCCAAGACTAGATAGTTTCAATGCAAATTTCTATTAGTATTTTTGGGAAATAGGTAAAGAAGATATTTTAGCTTTGGTGGAAGATTCTAGACAACACCATAGACTCCATGGGGGGATTAATTCCTATTTTTTGCTTTGATCCCTAAATAAGCTCAAGCAATGATTATTGATTAATTTAGACAAATGTCCCCGTGCAATACTTACTATAAATTGTTACCAAAAGCATATCTAAAAGCCTTGAAAATATTATACCATTGTTGGTTTTAAAAGAACAAATGGGGTTTGTTCTAGGTAGAAACATATCCAAAGGTATCATTTTGGCCCAAAACGTTATCCACTCCAATAAACAAGCCAAAATAAATATCATGGCCATAAAACTTGATATGGCAAATGCTTTTAATAAGGTAAATCATAATGCAATCTTCAACACTATCTCTAAGATGGGATTTGATGACAATTTTGTGGGTTGGATAAAGGATTGCATCAACTACCCGTGGATCACTCCCTTGGTAAATGACATCCCTAAAATTTTCTTCAGACTCTCTAGATAGTTGAGTCAAAGGTGTCCTCTCTCACCCATCGTTTACATTATCTCAACCGATCTCTTTGATCGTACCTTTGAACTCAAAAGATAACAAAATGTCCTCTTTGGGATCTGAACATTATAAAGGGTAAAGGAACTTACTCAGGCACAATTTGCTAATGACACCATCTTGTTTGGTAGAGTTTCACCTTTTTTTTTATGAGATTTACATATGTCCCCGGATTATATTCTGTTGTTACTGATTGTGAGGCGAATAAGAACAAATCAATCATCGATGTCTCCCACTCCCACCTAAGAGAAGCTATAGAGATTTACAGAAGTTTGGGATTTAAGGTAAGATTCGAGCAACATTTATTCTATCTAGGAGTGCTAATTTCATTTAATCTTCCTAAATTTCAGCACTGGGATAATATTTTGGGAAAAATGAAGGCCAAACTAATTAATTGTCAAATTTTTGCCTAACTCCCCTTGCAAGGGTTTTGTGCATCAACTTTGTCCTATCTGCACTTCCTATTTACCGAATGAGTATTATTAGTGCTCCTAATCTTGAGTATAATGAATAAAATGGAGTAGCTTATTCAAATATTTTATGTGGGAAGGAGGCAAGCATGACAACAAAAGGAAGTTCCACCTTGTCAATTGGAAATAAATCATTATTAGTTAGAAGGAAGAGGGGTTTGGCCTAATGTGTATTTTTTACCACCAAAAGGCCTTAGCTACTAAAATAATTTGGAGAATGATCTTAAACAAAGACAAATGGTAGGCTTCCTACCTCTTCAACAAATACAACTACCAATTCTCTAATGGTTATCTTAGAAGCAACTATCTTGGGAAGAAATCTCAGATTTGGAGGAGCTTGGAAAGAGTCGTGATGTTGATTTCCAACTAGTTATCTTAGATGCCAAAGAATGGTGGAAATTTTCATTTTTATGAGGATAAAATTTTAGGGAAGTTTAGACCCCAAATATCTAATCCACTAAGAAAATGGCTTAAGGTAAGAAATATTTATTTCCTAGATCAAGTGGTTAATTTACAGAACATTCCCACTATTAAGTCAAGTTAGGATTTTATTATTCCCCTTGATTTACATAATGATTGGCTCTCTTTTATCTCATATATGGAAATAATGGTCCCTCTTGACCCTAGTTAAGAAGATAGAATCATCTAGGGTAACATAAACAACTCACGGGCTTACTTTGTAAGCAAAGGGTATAAGATGCTTTGAGGTAGTTTCCCTTCTATGCTTGAATGGAAACATATTTGGCAAAAGGAATCAAGTCTTAAAATCAATTTCTTCTTTTGTATTTTGATGCAAGTAAAGAATCTCACTCTAGAGAGCTTGAGGAAAAGGTGAATTATGGGTCCAAACTGGTGTGTTGTTTGCAAGGAAGCTGAAGAAAACAATGATCATCTATTCTTACACTATGGATTTTCAAGAGAGGTTTGGAGTTGTCTCTTAAGAAACATCATTCCCCAATTCATTTCCCCTATCCCCTTTCACGTAGTGACCGATATCCATTCTTCGATACAAGGGATGAAAAAATCAACTCACTAGCCTATTGGCATCAAACATCTTCTTCATAGATATCTTGTTTGGGGAGTTTGGAAGGTTCAAAATACTCTAATTTTTATGGATTATGCTACCCCACCATGGATCACTACCAATTCTATCCAAACCCTTCTTAAGGAGATAACTTCTCATAGCATAAATCATAAGAAGAAAGAAAACCAAGGTAAAAATGATACACCAGCTTATATCAGTACAAGTTTCACCCTTCTCTTTGATGGGGCCTCTAAGGGAAATGCGAGTTGTGATGGAGGAGGAGAAATCATTCTCTTCAACAACAAACCTTTCATAAGATACACTTTTGGCCTTGGCACTATGCCTAATAACAATGCTAAAATGCAAGCCTTGAAATTGGGGCTCTCTCTTTCTAAAGATGAAGGGATCGACTGTCTGAAAGTTTAAGGAGATTCTCAACTGGTTATCAATGTCATCAATAAGGCCTATCACAATTCCATTAACACTGAATTCAATGTCAAATACATCAAGAACTTGGTTAGACTTTTATTTCAGATCCAATTCCAATAGATTAAAAGGAAATACAATGTTGAGGCAGATACCTTGGCTAATATAAGAGTTATTCTTCCAATGAGAACTTTGTATATTTGGCACACCCATGTTGAAGAAAGAATTGAAGGTGGATGACATGTTGCACTACCAACTGGTCTTCAATGATGATGGGACTTATTCCCACTAGTTGCTAAGTCATTCTCTAAAAGAGCGATTTAATTTCTATTTTGCATGTTGGCTTTACTACTTTTCATTACAAGGCAATTATTCTCTTTGTAAAATTTGTGTATAAATAAAATTTTCTTTTATAAAAAAAATAGAAATGGGCAAATGAAATTATATAAAATATTTGTTAAAATGTAAAAAATAATTTAATAAACATTAAAAATTTATAAAATAATTTTAAGTTGTAGGAAACATAAACATAAATTGAAATTATTGATCTTTTTAAGAAAAAATAATTAAATTAAATGTATTATTAAATTTATAAAATAATATTTATTTTAAAAATATTATTTTAAATTTTAAATATATTATATTGATTAATAATTTTATTATATCTATAGATGAAAAATGATATCAATATAATTATATTTGAAAAAAAATTATATATAAAAAATTGATACCAAATTTTATTATATAATAATAATATTATATTTTTGATTAATTTAAATTAAATGAATATTAAATTTAAAATTGAAATTATCTTATAACAATCAAACATCGAATTATAATTATATTTATACACCACCACAACACCTATTCCCATAAAAAAAATTATAAAAAAATAAAGAACAACAATTTTTTTTTAAAAAAAACTACCATTCAAATGTTTAACTTGATGTATATATAATATGCTAAAGTCAATTTCATTCCATGAGTACACATTCTAAAGTCAATTTCAACCTTCCTTTTAAAAGGTCAAAAAGACACTTATTCAATATGCAATAAATTTAATAAAGTTATGGTTCGATGGAGGTATGTTCTTTTTATAATAATTGAACTTTGTTTTTATTTAAAAAATAATAAATATAGATGAAATATAATTATTTTATATGTTTTTATATATAGTTAATGTTTAGTTAAATAGGGTAAACTTTATTGTTAGGTATATAAAAGTACAAAATTTGAGTTTATAGATTATAGGGAGTAGTTATATGTTATAGTTTTTGTGTTAGTAAAATCTTTAAATTATTAAAATTATATGTCGGATTGATACAACTAGTGCGATAATATACATTGAGGGGTAGTAAACCCTTAATAATAGAGGTTAGAATTCAAAAGATGTTAAAAATTTTATTTATGCATTGTGTCTTAACTGTCACCACCTCAAAAACATGTCCACAAAAATATTTTAGAAGAAATGTATCTCAAGTTCCCCATTCTTTCTATTATTAAAAAGAATTTATTTACGATGAGTTAATTGATTACATCTTTAAAATATTATTTTTTACTTTATTGTACAGAACCACCTACAATGCTATAATAATTATAGTTACCCCCTCCATGAAACCATGCCTAACCCTTAAGGTTGGTAAAAAATTGCATCATTCAAGACAAAACCAAAGAATAGAAGCCTAAAAACAAACTAACACTACAGGTCTCACATCAATGGTATAAATCCATTTATAGGTAACCCAACACTATTGTTCCACATTACCCTATAATCTTTTTAAATAGAAGTCAAATTTAATATCGCAATTAATTATTTATACATCGAATTTATAGCCACTATAGTAAAGAGAGATAAAATAAGAAAATAACATACAACAAGAAAAGGAAGGCTATCATTCAAAGGTTTAACTTAGGCACATGTATAATATACCAATGTCGTTTTCTAAAATTCAATTTCAAAATTCCTTTCAAAAAAAAAAGACATGACACTTATTCAAAACATAAATTGAAGAGATTTTCATTTGATTCTATATGCAACAAATTTCACTTATTCTAAACATAAATTGAAGGGATTTTCATTTGATATTATATGCAATAAATTTAATAAAGTCATGGTTACAGAGGTAATTGTATATTTTTTCACGAAGTGACATGGCTAATATTTTTGAAAATATATGTTTTTTTAATAATAATTGAACCTACTTTACACACGCACACACAGGCGTGCCCACACACACACACATAATCCAACAATTATATATATTGACATATAGTTAATGTTCACAAAGGTAGGGTAAACTCTCTTGTCATGGATATAAAAGTGATAAAAATTTGAGCTTATAGAGTAGAAGGGAGTGTAGCAATTATTCTTCATCTTGTGTTAGTGAAATCACTAAGTCATCAAGATCACATTTAGAACTGATGCGACTAATGTGATAGCACACATTGAGTGGTGGTAAAACCCTAACAATAACAATTAGAACTCAGAGGATGTTAAGAAACCCACTTATGCATTGCGCTTTAAGTATCACCACCTTAAAATTATGGCCACAAAAATATATTATGAGAAATACATCTTAAGCTCTTCATTCTTTATATTATTAGAAAGAATTTCCTTACAACAAATTAAACAATCCAAACTTACATCTTAAAACTTTTGAGCTTTTTGTTAGTACATAGAACCACCTACAATGCTATAAGAATTATAATTACCCCTTCTATGAAACCATGACTAATCTTTAATTTTGTAATAAATAGTATCAATTTAAGACAAAATTAGATAATAAAAACCTAAAAGCAAAATAACACTAAGGGTCCCACATCAATGGTGAAAATCCATTCATTAATAAACCAACACCATCGATTTACCTTGTATTTTTATTATTTTAATGTACGTCAAATTTAATATTACAATTAATTATTTATGCATCAAAATTTTAGCCATCAATATCACTTTATAAAACATCTATCGCTGCAATAAAGGAAAAAAGACTAAGAGATTAACATAAAATAAGAAAAAGTGAGACTTAGGTGTATGGACATCAAATTTAATATTACAATTAATTATTTTTACATCGATATTATAGCCACCACTATCGCCTTATAAAACACCTATCACTATAAATAAATAATAATAATAACATTAAACAAGAAAAGGTGAGACTTAGGTGTATATATAATATGCTAATACCAATTTCATTCCAAGAGTGCATATATTATTAAGTCAATTTAAAATTGTCCTCTTAAAATACTTATTATAAATATAAATTGAAAAAAAAAATTGATATTTTATGCAACAAATTTAATAAAATCTTATATGGAAGGTAATTGTATATTTTTTTAAATTGACAATGAATTTTTAGATAAAAAATGTTATTTTTATAATAACTAATGTTTTATTGGTAAGGTAAACTTTTTCGTTAGGTATGTAAAGGTGACAAAAATCAAATTAATAGACACAAGAAAACAATTTAACAATAATTCTTGTTCTTGTGTTATTGAAATCCCCAAATCACCTAGATCTCTTATAAGATAGATGTAACTAGTGTGATAGCATACATAAGAGGTGGTAAATCTTTAATTGTAGAGATTAGAGCCTTGAAGATATTAAGAATTATAGGTATGCATTGTACCTTAAGCAACACCACCTCAAAAATATGACCATAAAAATATGTTATAAGAAATATGTTTCAAATTCTCCATTCTTTTTATTATCAGAAAGAATTCTCTTACTCTAAAAGTGATTGAATCTTACATCTTAAAATTTTGGGACTCTGATGGTTGCATTGCAGTCGATGGGGTCTGATGGCTGCTAAGCAGCCTAAAAACCCTGACTTGACAACAGTACATAAAAACTAAGTCATATACTAAGATTTTTGGTCCAATTTTTTTGAATCCCTTGGGAAAAATTGATGGGGTCTAAAAATTTTATGAGTGAAATTTTGAGCAACAATAGTTGGCTTCAACTAGGAACCTGCATTTGATGAATGCAAGGGTGAACTCCAAATCTTCTAGTTTACATAGGGTAAACTTAATGCATTGGGATACAAAGTCATTTTGATAAAAGAAAACCTTTTAGGAAAGAGAGAAAAGAAATGCAAAAAATAAAGAAGCACAAAAAGAAAAGGCAGAATGCAAGAAATTAAACACAACTAAAATTAAGACCAAGAAAAAGCTAAAACAAAAACTAACAAAGGACCTCAACACACAGGAAGACTAGACATGGCCAATCACAAATTAGGTGAAATATGAGCCTTTGCAAGACAAAATTTGGCATGAGGAGGACATCACTTGTAAACACACGAGTGAGGATAGCAACAGGTTTCTAATTGTATCCATGGGAAAGACATGAGGCATGAGAGGAAAGATAAACATTGATTCAAATGCTTAACCATGGGAAACTAAGATATCAAGACTACTTCCATTCATACAAAGATGTATGGTACTTACATTTTGCTCATGAATGTAAAGGTTACATTTTGATTTAAGACTTGAAACACAAACCACATGGGACATACCTCTTACCTCTTCACCTTTTAGTTACTTTTGTGATTCTTAAACCATGAATGATTGAATCAAACCTCCCATAGACACTTCCAAAAGTGAGCTTGGGACTAAAACCTCTTGACACTCAACATGGCCAAAAACTTCTTGTTGATTGCTCCATGTTTCATCTTCAAAGATTGTTATGAGCTTATGTTGAATGTCACCACACACACTCTCCTCACCAATTTGAAGCCCACTACTCTCATGACTCATCACATGCTTTTGAAAGGTTGTTGAATTTTCCTTTATAATGTATTCTTCTTCAACAACCCATTCTATATTTATTGGTTCTTATGGTTTAAGACCAGAAGACTCAATAATCATAGGGTTATTTCCTTTACTACAAAGAGCTGCATTTTTAATTGGGCCAACTTATTTTATTTTGACTTGCACATCTCCATAGAATTTCTTCAAAAACTGAAATCTTATATGATCATCTACAACCTCACGAATTGTATCTTCTTTGAAGGCCATTATGAAGAAAAAAACATTCTTCATTATATCATCATTCGCATAAACCCAATCAAACCCTAACTCGAGCTCTTTTGAAGCATTTATATATTTTGTGTCTTATTCCCTTTGATCAATATTCTAAAGGGTTTGAATTAGAGAAGGGTGCATATTGTTTGGCCTTACCTGCATACCTCCATATAAAATTTTCAAAAATGACACCTTCCTGAGATCATCAAGAAACTAATTTTCATGAAATGCAAGTACACATAGAGGACCACTTTCCTCTTCATCACTATCACCATTTGTATCAGACATTGTTCTAGCCTACTTTATTCAATCATAGTTGTCAATCTTTACTTGAAAGAGGAAGATGTCCTTGAAATGTGAATTCATTGGTAGTTCTTCCCTAATGGAGTCATAGAAAATTGTTGGTAATATTTTATATCACTGCTCTTTCTTTGTTAGTTTTTGTGACTCACCCAAAAAACAATGACAAAAAATTGTGACATTGGAGAAATCACCATGTAAGGGTCATTTTCCTTTATGTCTGAGAGGGGTAGCTCCCTCTTCAGATATGGGTCTTTTTGTGTTTGTGTGTGCTTTTAACTGAAAAGCACAAAAATGAAATATAAGGGGAAAAAGACTGGAAGGAGGTAGAAAAAATATGTAAGAAGAGATAAAAAGGGAGAAACCCACTATAGAGTAGTAAATATAGAGAATTGTTTGAGTTACTCATGAGTAAACAACTTGAATAGACATCTTACTCTTTACTCAAAAATGAATATATGAGCAACAGAGGTTTTAGGGACAAAGAGGAATACCTAAAATCCCAAAGTCTTCCTAAAAAATCTAGTTACACACTCAATATGGAGCTTCCTTGTGATCAAACATGTAAAAACTTGTGGACATCAAGGGAGCACATATATGAGGTTTTTAATGCAAATTCTGCAAACCATAGGTTGTGCATAATCAAGAAATTATAGAGTTTTAATATAAATTTTATCTATGAATAGAAGAATAAAGTTCATAAACAAATACTATTGAAATCCATAAAAGCCAAAAAACAACATCACTTGCTTGTATTCATTTCTCTAAACTAAAATTACATAGTTGCACACAAAGTTACAACTAACTCTCTCCAAGAGTATGAGAAAAAGAAGAATCTCAGAGAGGTGGAAGGAATGATGGGAGAGGGAAGAAGAATTATCCATTACTTTACCCCTTATAAAAGCATGCAATCCTTCTACTTATAGGAGGGTCTGAACCTAGATTTAATGAAACAAACTCTAAAAATAGAATTTGGTTGCACATTTCAAGGTGTGTGTTGACTAGGTCAAACTACACAAGAAAATAGTAAAATCCTCTTAAACAAAATGCATCTTATGCAATGCAAGGAGGAGTACTTCTGATTATAGACCCAAACTGCAAGTTAGGGGGTCTTCTCTAGCCCTTGTTCTTAATCTCCTTCCTCTTTATTATAAAAATATTGTTCTTCTTCTTCCATTGAAGAGTAGACTTCTATTGTTGAAGCTTTGATTTTAGTTCCTTGTTCAAGTAATTTCTCAGGCCACTCTTCCATAGTCCTTCCATGTTTCCTATTCTCTCAACTACCCAAAAAGTCTTTGTATCTAGGGTATAATCAAGTAATCTTGGTTGAGTCGAGCTGACTAATTTCTAAATCATGGAGGTGAGTTATTCCACCTTCTCTTTCAATTCATCCTTAGTCACTTTGTCTTGATCAAACTTGTTAATTAAAGAGCTGATGTTAGTTTGCACATCCTCTTTTAACCCTTCATGAATAACCTTACCCAGGCAAAAGTGTGAAACTTGATAGTCTGCTACTGTAATTTCTTCTCTTAACTTCTCTTGAGAGGGAATGGTACTTCAACACTCTGATCCAACTATGGAGGTTTGATGACCACATTATAGTTGTCAGGATCTAATGACTTCTTGGTGGCCGATGGGGTTTGATGACTGCTTGGCAATCAACAGGATCTAACTACTGCATTGCATCCCTTAGGGTCTAAAGATTGCATTGTAGTCATCAAGGTCCAACAGTTGCTAAGAAGCCTAAAAACTCTGACTTGACAATATCACAAAAAACTAAGTGATATACTCAAATTTTTATTCTAATTTTTTATAATTCCTTAGGAAAAATTGATGGGGTCTAAAAATTTCATGACTAAAATTTTAGGAAACAATATCGCTAAATGTTTTTTACTACAATTTTTACCAATAAAGAAGTTAAGCCCATGATTTTCAGAAGCAATCGCTAGTTCCTAAGTTTGTGTGGTCTCTATTTGAACAATTAGAAGCCCAATTTTGTCCCTCTTAAATAAACCTATCCAAAGTGTTGGTATGGGTTCAATGCCCTTTTCTTTCCCTGCACTTGTGGCACGAAGATGCATTTCAATCATTGGAAATATGATTTAGATCTACAAAATGTGGGTTGAACCTAAAGAAAAAACTTCTTTGTTGTTAGAATATGTGTATAAGTGGACCTCATCAAAGGGCTTCTAGAAGCTATTAGTTTGAAAATAAGAGATCTAATTTATTTGCAAAAGTTTGACTATGAGCAAATTCCATTTAAATGTAACTTATGCCATGAGCATGGTGATTTTCAGAGAGACTACCCAAAGAATTCAAAAGTAACCAATACTCAAGAAGGTTCGCATGAAGGGTTTTAGTCAACCCATCAAAGGAAGAGTAAAACTGCCCAAAAACTTGAATAACCCAGCAAGGAGACCTCTATCTCCAATTCCTTCATGGCCTTGAGGAATCAAAGGAGGAAGAAGAAGTTAATAATGACTCTTAGGAAGAGGTCTTACTAGAATAAAATGTGGAAAAAGAGAGAGAAGACTTCCAATGCTCAATCCTTGATCACCACTTGAGATAAGAACCATTCCAATCCAAAGTAATGAGTAAACCTCAGAAGATATGGAGCCTCAAAAAATCCCCTATTCTAGTAAAAAATCCACTAAAAGCAGGAAAAAGAACATTGAGGTGTGGAAAAAGAGATAGCAAAAAAAAAAATTTGTTAGCATTCAAGTTACAATGGAATCACCCATCAAAGCCAAAAATAAATTAGGTGAGAAATGTTAATGTTTTCTTGGAATATAAGAGCTATAAGAGACAACAATGAAAAACTTTGGCTTAAAGACCTCTTGAAAAATAGGAAGCCAAATATTCTTCTCATACAAGGAACCAAATTGTCAAGTTTAGATGCCATAAATATTGTTAAAAGAGTTTTGCCTAATTGTGAATGCATTGTGGTTCTATCTAGTGGAGCATCAAGGGGATCATCACAGTCTAGTATTCAAATTTCACTCTCAAATACCAATTTTTTAATTGTTAATTGGATAAGAACCATACTCAGATAAAAATCTTCAAATTATCTACTCATTATAACTAATGTGTACTCTCCTAACCATTATCTAGGGAAGACAGATTGTTGGACCTGCATTCAAGACGATGCTAGCCACAACCCCCTACAAATTGGGTTCTCAAAGGGGATCTAAATCTAGTCCTTAACCAATCAAAGAAGAAATAGAACCTTCTATTTAGAGATAATGATAGGTAAGTTGTGGAATATATCATTGGCATCCACAAGCTAGAAGACCTTAAGTCTAGGATAGGTAAATCCACACAGTCAAATAAGATGATGAGATCTACTTTTATAGCTGCTAGGTCGGATAGGTTCTCAATCTTTGGGGTGATTGTTTGAATTGTTCCTACTTTCACATTCATAAATCTCCCAAACCTCACCTCAGATCACAAGCCCATTAACTTAGTTTTTAATCATATGATTAATAGAGGACCCCTTCATTTCAAATATTCCTCCATTTGGAGTAGGGATGAAGGTTTTGAGCTAATTGTCATTCAAGCCTGGTAGGAATAGTTGCACCCTCTCCTTGGTCAGTAGTGGGTTTTCAAAAAAAACATAGTAGGGCTTGCATCTAGAATTGGATTCAGTCTTAGAACAAGATGCAAATCACTACTTCTCTCAAGCTCCAACTCAGGGAAGTTCAAAATAAAATTGAAGAAGATGGCCCAAATGAAAATCTTATAATAGAACAACAAAAGTATGCCAACCAATTACTCAACCTCCTGCACAAGGAAGAGAATGCTTGGTGGCTGAAAAATCAAATGCTTTAGCTATTTGAAGATGATTTTAATATAAAATATTGCTACAAAAAAACTCAACAAAAAATAAATTCGAACACCATAACTAAACTCTAATCCACCAATGGTAATTTCTTGATTCGAGAAAAATATCAAAGAGCATATTTTCAATCACTTTATGTAGGTTTTCTAACAAGAAGATGTGGATTGTAATTAGTCCCAAGATTAGAATAAATACTATTATAAGGAGGTGATGATGAATGAGTTATATTCAGTATGACCGAAGATAAATCCCCAGGTCTAGATGGTCTCGATGCAAATTTCTATCATTATTTTTGGGAAATAGGTAAAGAAGATATTTTAGCTTTGGTGGAAGATTCTAGACAACACCATAGACTCCATGGGGGATTAATTCCTCTTTTTTGGCTTTGATCCCTAAAGAAGCTCAAGCAATGAGTATTGATCAACTTCAACCAATGTCCCTATGCAATACTTCCTACAAATTGTTACCAAAATCATATCCAAAAGGCTTGAAAAGATTATACCTTTGCTAGTTTCATAAGAATAAATGAGGTTTGTTTTTGGTAGAAACATATCCAAAGGTATCATTTTGGCCCAAGAAGCTATCCACTCCAACAAAAAAGCCAACCGAAAGATCATGGCCATAAAACTTAATATGGAAAACACTTTTGATAGGGTAAACCATAATACAATCTTCAACACTATTTATAAGATTGGATTTGATGACAATTTTTTGCATTGGATAAAGGACTGCATCAACTGCCCTTGGATCACTCCCTTAGTAAATGAAAACCCTAAAAAATTATTCAAACTCTCTAGATGGTTGAGGCAAAGGTGTCCCCTCTCACCCTTCCTTTACATTATCTTAGTCGAGCTCCTTGGTCTCACTCTTCAACTCATAAGACAATAAAACATCCTCCTTGGGATCTAAACATTCCAAGGTATAAAGGAACTTAATCAACCATAATTTGTTGACGACACCATCTTGTTGGGTAGAGCTTCACCTCTCTTTTTTAAAAGATTTACATATGTCCCAAGAATATATTTTGTTGATATTGGTTTTTAAGTGAACAAAAACAAATCAATCATTTATTTCTCCCACTCCCACCTCAGAGAATTTAAAATGATTTCCAAAATTTTGGGATTTAAGGTAATCTTCGAGCAACATTTCTTCTATCTAAGAGTGCCAATTTTGTTTAATCTTCCCAAAGTTCATCACTTGGATAATATTTTGGCAAAAATGAAGGCCAAGCTAAGTAATTGGTCAAATTCTTGGCTAACTCCCCCTGCAAGGGTTCTGCTCATCAACTTTATGTTATCTAAAATTCATATATACCAAATGAGTATTATCAATGCTCCCAAGAGAATTACGAATAAAATGGATTAATTTATTTAGATATTTTATGTGGGAAGGAGGCAAGGAGGATAATAAAAGGAAGTTCCACCTTATCGATTGGGAATAAATCACTATGAGAAAGAAGGAAGGGGAACTTGGCCTAAGGTGTATTTTTTACCACCAAAAGCCCTTAGTTGCTAAAATAATTTGGATAATGATTAAACAAATACAAATGGTGAGATTCTTACCTCTTCAACAAATACAACTACCAATTCTTTAATGGTTGTCTTAGTAGCAACTATCTTGGGAAGAAATCTCAAATTTGAAGGAGCCTAGAAAGAGCCATGATGTTGCTTTCCAACTAACTGTCTTAGATGCCCGAAAATGGAGGAAAAAATCATTTTTTTAGGACAAAAATTTATGGAAGTTTAGACACCAAATCTTTGATCCACTAAGAAAATGGCTTCAGGTAAGAAATATTTTTTTCTAGATCAAGTGGTTAATTTACAAAACATTCCCACTATTAAGTCAAGCTGATATTTTATTATTCCCCTTGATTTACATAATGATTGGCTTTCCTTTGTCTCTTCTATGGAAAGAATGGTCCCTTTTAACCCTAGTTACAAAGATAGACTCATATGCGGTAACATAAACAGCTCATGGGCTTACTCTGTAAGCAAAGGGTATAAGATGCTTTGAGGTAATTTCCCTCCTATGCCTAAATGTAAACATATTTGGCAAAAGGAAGCAATTCCTAAAATCAATTTCTTTTTTTGGATTTTGATGCAAATAAAGCAACTCACTCTAGATAGCTTGAGGAAAAGGGGAATTATGGATCCAAACTGGTGTGTTCTTTGCAAAGAAGCTGAAGAAAGTAATAATCATCTCTTCTTACACTATGGATTTTCAAGAGAGGTCTAGAGTTGTCTCTTAAGAAACACCATTCCCCAAGTCATTTCCCCTATCTCCTTTAACGCAGTGACAAATATCCCTTCTTCTATATAAGGGATGAAAAAATCAACTCACTGGCCTATTGGCATCAAACATCTTCTTAGATATCTTTTTTGGGGAGTTTAGAAGGCTCATAATACTCTAATTTTTAGGGATTATACTACTCCACCATGGATCACTGCCAATTCTATCCAGTCCCTTCCTAAGGAGACAACTTCTCATAGCACAAAGCAAAAATAAGAAATAAAACCAAGGTAAAAAGGAAACACCACCTCATATCAGTATAAGGTTCACCCTTCTCTTTGATGGGGCCTCTAAGGGCAATCCGATTTGTGTTGGAGGAAGAGGAATCCTTGTCTTCAACAACAAACCTTTCATAAGATACACTTTTGGCCTTGGTAGTACGACTAATAACAAGTGTTGAAATGCAAGCCTTGAAATTGGTGCTCTCTCTTTCTAAAGATGAAGGGATCGACTATTTGAAAGTTTATGAAGATTCTCAATTGGTTATCAATAACACCCATCACAATTCCATTAACATTGAACTCAATGTCAAATACATCAAGAACTTGGTTAGACTTTTCTTTCAGATCCAATTCTAATAGACTAAAAGGAAATACAATGTTGAGGCAGACACCTTGCTAATATAAGAGTTTTTTTTCCAACGAGAACTTTGCATTTATGGTGCACCCATATTGAAGAAATAATTGAAGGTGGATGACATAGTGCACTACCAACTAGTCCTCAATGATGATGGAAATCATCCCCATTGTTTTTGTTAAGTCGGTACCTAAAAGAATGACGTAATTTCTATTTTTATATGTTGTTTTTCCTACTTTTTGCTGCAAGGCAATTGTTCTCTTCGTAAAGTTTGTGCATAAATAATTTTTTTATAAAAAAAATAAAAATGGACAAATGAAATTATATAAAATATTTGTTAAAATGTAAAAAATAATTTAATAAACATTAAAAATTTATAAAATAATTTTAATTTGTAGAAAACGAAAACATAAATATAAATATAAATTAAAATTATTGATCTCCTTAAGAAAAAATAATTAAATTAAATGTATTATTTAACTTATGAAATAATATTAATTTTTAAAATATTATTTTAAATTTTAAATATATTATATTGATTTATATATATATATATATGAAAAATGACATCAATTTAATTATATTTGAAACAAATTATGTATTAAAAAATTGTACTAAATTTTATTATATAGTAAAAATATTATATTTTTTTGATTGATTTTTTAAAATAAAAAAAAATTTTAAATTTATTTTAATTTTAAATGAATATTAAATTTAAGATTGAAATTATCTTATAACAATCAAATATCAAATTAAATATTATAATTATATTTATACACCATGACAACTATTACCATAATTTTAAAAAAATAAAAACTACCATTCAAAGGTTTAACTTGATGTATATATAATATGTCAAATTCAATTTCATTCCATGAGTACATATTCTAAAGTCAATTTCAACTTTTTTTTTAAAAAAAAAATAAAGAGACATTCAATATGCAATAAATTTAATAAAGTTGTGGTTTGATGGAGGTATGTTCTTTTTATAATAATTGAACTTTATTTGTATTTAATTTGTGTTTTTTTTATGTTAAGTGTTTGTAGTTATTTTTCATTATTTTTTTTTTGGTTTTAAGTTACGTAATTTAGTTATCAATTTTTTTGGTCAGTTTTGTAGAAATATTATATAGTATTTTATATTAAAGGTGAAAGTTATGTCAGAAAGAATGTATATTTAATTTTTGAAATTTTTTTTTGGGAAGTGTTTTCTTTTCATTGTTGAAGTATGTTCCCTTTTTAAGTGTACGATGTGGGAATCCCATAATGCATGAAAATAAAACCTACCAACTCTATCTACCACTTATGATAGATCACCAATCGACCACTTTTTCTCTCAACCAATGACTTCTCTACCTTGGCATTCACAATGTATAACCAATGATGCCCCCTTATGCACCCATATTGCATGTACTTTACAAATGCTTCAGTACTCACTTCAAATGCAATAAAAGAAAAAAAATAGACTCTATAACCTGAATGTATTTCCCCCTACACATTAGACGTGGAGTCTTTTTGTAATCAAATAAAAAGTAGTTAATAAAAGATGTCATCACCCTGCAAGATGTAAATCCCTTTATAATGGGTGCAAGCTATATAAATCCAACAAATAATATGAAGTTGAGGCATGTGTATGATATGGGCCTTTTGGGGTATGATATCACCTAAAATACCCTGACATTGTCCCTCATCATCATTGTCTAGCTCACTTTGAAATCTTCTTAACCCTGATGTAATTTATCTAGGTGTCAATATATTGGCACCATAGATTAACATAAACTAAAATATAGACTTTAGAACTTCAATGTCTTGTCCACATATCAATGACATTATTTTTTTGATTTGAGTCACATATCAAACTTGGAGCCTTCTTCTAATCAAATTAGCCTCATATTGTCTTCATCGACTCTTAACAATAGCAAAGTCAAACCAAAGAATTTGATGGTGGTAGTTGAGTTTGAGTTTAATAGTATCAATTCAAGGCAATCCATGTCACTTAACATTGAGAAAATCATAGTGGGCAAGGCCGTAAAAATGCATCTCACAAAGAGACAATATGGCATATTCCATTGTAAACAGCTTGGTTTTGAATAGTATCAGTTTAGGGGAAGTGGTAGTGTAGAGCAGTTTGGTAGTGCATGATGCCATTTACCTCATCTAACAGTTGAAGGATTTTGCCTCTTTATGGAGGCTTTGCAAGGGATGACACCATTCAAATCCTTCAATGTCTATTACATATTTAATCCCATCACCAGACAATGGAGAACATTATGTCTGGATTCTCAAATGGCAAATTTGTTAATTGTAGGAATGTCTTTGGATGTCAAAACAAGGTTGTGGAAATTAAATGTGGGGGAAGACTAGTTGGGATCTAAATCACCATGCAAGGCTTTTATCTATGTGATGGATTATCTTCTTCTTGTAAATAAATAGCCTCTTTGCCCAATCACTATGTCAAAATTGCAATGCCCCTGGTTTTGTTTAGGTGGCATCTATATTGGATGGTTGAAGATCCCAACGTGTTGGGTTCTGGCCAATTTTGGATGCTCAGGTTCGACACACATGAGGAAATAAGAAATGATTACAATGAAGAAATGATTTTCATTACAATGTCACCATATAAATGAGAAGCAACTAATAGCAATTTGTAATTTAGATAAAAATTTGAAGTGGACATGGGTACATACAATCAATATCAAGATTGAAGTTATAAATGCTGACCATTGTGATTATTTTTTTGGCCATCCACTGGGGTGGTCACACGGTGTGATGTGGTTGACAGAAAATCATTTGCATATTATACTTAAGCATGATCTATGCCAACAATCATCTGCATCCTAATTTAAATCTTTGTGTGAAATGTGTCATCTCGAGTTTATGATAGATTATAGTTGTGTCTATTGGGCTTTGAGCTGACATTTAGGCATTTAGAATATTCACGTTCAAAATTCAGTGGCATGTCACATTTTTTAATGCAATTTGTAGCATGCACAAATGGAAGCTACAAGATACATTGTGATACCTCATTGTCTTCTACCCATATCAATGACATTACATCATTGATGCAAGTTACACATCATATGTGGATCCTTGTTGTAATTGAAGTTCCAAGATAGACTCTAGGATCTCATTGTCTTGTCCTAGGGTTAGCAACATTGCATCATTGATTTGAGTTTCGCATGAGATGTGGAGGCATGCCACAATCAAATTAACTCTGATGACATACTCATCCACCCTCGATAATATAAAATGACAAATATGTTTTGTATGGCCTTGTCATTTCTTCCAGCAGTATGATTATGGTGTTTATGTATGGTTTTAACATCGATGTACTTTTTTAGGTGTTAATACATTAGCATTATGAATGAATGGAAGCTACAAGATTGAATTTTGAACCTTAATTTTTTGTCTCATAATCAATGGCATTGCATCATTGATTCGAACTACACATGAGATGTGGATCCCTATCGTAACCAAATCAGTGCTCGTGATGTCCTCATCCACCCTTGATAATAGAAAATGTCTATTCAAATATGTGACTACCCTAGTTTGCTCTTTTCATCTTTCATATGGTACCAATAATGATTCTCTATATTTCCTACCCATGCGTACAGCACAAGCTTCTTTTAATATGTCACCATGGTGTGGAACCTTTAGGAGCTCATATAAAACCTCTCCACGCTCACATTTGTCAAGGTAAGCACCAAGTACATTGCATTGTGGATGTTCTCCACTAGGGTTGTGTTTCCCATGAGGGCTGCCAGATTGGACCTTTTCAAGGCCTCATCTAGTGAATAGGCTTCATCCTACTATTGTTTTCCAAGCCTTGTGGGAATGACAGTCATCATGTTGGAGGCATCTTTATATCCCTTGATAGGATTGGCATCTTTATATGCCAAGATAAATATATGAAATGACCTTGCCAAAGAAAAACCTTTGACATAAATATAATATAATATTATATAATATATTATAAAGATAATTATATTATATATTTATAACTTTAAATATTATTAATATTATATATAATATATTAAATATATTTAATTTTAATGTGTTAAATTTATATATAGCTATAATGATATATTTTATAAATTATAATATAAAATATATTAATATAAAAATAATAAAATAAATGTATTTTAATATTTTTATAACAATATATAAAATAGATATAATAGTTAACGTATATTATAATATTATATTAATACAATAATAATATTATAATCTATAATGAATATATATCATAGTATTATAATAATATCTAATATATTTAATAATTAGTAGCATTAATTTTATATTTAAAAACTTAGGAAAATTAGGCAGAATACCATCAATTAGTTGATTACGATCCAAACACTGCAATTTTATGCACAAGCCTAGCTCTTTTGGGATGAATCCTAATAACTCACTTGGTCATGGATATATCCATGACCTACAAGTTGGACAATAAGCCAAGTGTGTTGGGCAAGCCCCCTGTGAGGTGGTTCATATGGAGATCCAAGTACTAAAGCTCCATGCACTGTCTCTTCGCCTTCTTCATTGCCTTCACACAATCCTTGTTATCACCACGTCCAGGGTTTGAACCACCCGAAGCAACCTTTTCATCCAACAACATTTTATTGTTGCCATATCAAGTTATATTCTTTTGTTTTCTTTAACTCGATGCAAGAGCAACACCGCCACCATTTTTTTATCTCAGTTGTTTCAACTCAAGTGGAACCGCATTCCATTTTAGTCAAGGATTTCAACGGACTCAAAAAGGCCCTATGTGCTTTCAATAGACTACAAATATGCATTTATCTCCATGTTTGGATAGGACATATATATAATGTGTATTTATTGTGGTCGTGTTTATTTCTGGGAGTATGAACTGCTTCACATCTATTTCTTGCATTTAATAATAAACGATGCCATGTGCTACCAAACTGCACTGCACCACCACCTCCCCCAAACTGCCACCATTCAAAACCAGACTGTTTATAACAAAATATGTTATTTTGCCTCTTTGTGAGATGAATCTGCGGGCTTCACCTCCTGTATAAGCCTCCAGCTTAAATAATAAATATAGATAAAATATAATTATTTTATATATATTTATATATGGTATATAAAGGTGACAAAATTTGAGTTTATAGATTATAAAGAGTAGTTATAGTAAATGTTCTAGTTCTTGTGTTAGTGAAATCTCTAAATTATTAAGATCATATGTAGGATTGATGCAACCGGTGCGATAACACACATTGAGAGGTAGTAAACCCTTAACGGTGGATGTTAGAACTCAAAGGATGTTAAAAACCCTACTTATGCATTGTACCCTAAATGTCACCACCACAAAAACATGTCCACAAAAATATTTTGCAAGAAATGTATTTCAAGCTCTCCATTCTTTCTATTATTAAAAAGAATTTATTTACGATGAGTTAATTGATCTAACCTTGCATCTTATAAATATTAATTTTTTGGTTATTGTATGGAACCACCTACAATGTTATAATAATTACAATTACCACTTGCATGAAACCATGCCTAACCCTTAAGTTGGTAAGAAATTGTGTCATTTAAGACAAAACCAAATAATAGAAGCCTAAATATAAACTAACACTAAGGGTATCACATCAATGGTACAAATCCATTTCCATGTAACCCAACACCATTGTTCCATGTTGCACTATAATCTTTTTAAATAGATGTCGAATTTAATATTGCAATTAATTATTTATACATCAAATTTAATAAAACCCCGAAAGCAAAATAGCACTAAAGGTCTCACATCAATGGTGCAAATCCATTCATTAATAAACCAACACCATCGATTTATCTTGTATTTTTATTCTTTTTAATGTACGTCAGATTCAATATCACAATTAATTATTTATGCATCGAAATTATAACCATCACTATTACTTTATAAAACATCTATCACTGCAATAAAGGAAAAAAGAATAAGGGAATAACATAAAACAAGAAAAAGTGAAACTTAGATATATGGACGTCAAATTTAATATCACAATTAATTATTTATGCATCAAAATTATAGCCACCACTATCACCTTATAAAATACCTATCACTACAATAAAATAAATTAATAAAAAAATAGCATAAAACAAGAAAATGTGAGACTTAGTTATAAAAGGTGTTGTCTAGTTAAACACCAAGGTCCATATCCCAAGAGATAAAAAAAATGAGGGCAAAATCATACTCTGAACGATTTTGAAAGAATAGATACTCCTCGATGCTTAACATTAAATCGAAAAATATTATGTACAACTAATTTGTGTAAATACAAAATTTCAATTAAAAAATAATTCTACAAATACATATATTATTAAGCCAATTTCAAATTTCCTCTCCAAAAAGACAGAAGATACTTATTATAAACATTAATTAAAAAGATTATCATTTGATATTTTATGCAACAAATTAAATAAAGTCTTATACGGGAAGTAATTGTATATTTATTTTTTACAGTGACATGTGAAGATGTTAAGAAATGTAGGTATGCATTGCACCTTATGCGACACCAACATGACCATAAAAATATATTACAAGAAATATGTTTCAAATTCCTCGTTTTTTTAATTATTAGAAAGAATTCTCTTATTCTGAGAGTGACCGAATCTTATATCTAAAATTTTTAGAATCTTACATCTTAAAATTTTAGATGTTATTATTGACTGTTGGGTTTTGTTTGATTAGCAGGGTTGTTTTGAGGGTTCGTCAAAATCTTATATTTTATTGTTGATTGTTGGGTTTTCTTTGATTAGTAGGATTGTTTTCAGGTTTCATCAAAATTTTACATTTTATTGTTGATTGTTGCGTTTTACCAGCTTAGCAGGGTTGTTTTGAAGGTTCACCAAAATCTTACATTTTATTGTTGACTGTTGGGTTTCGACCGATTAGCAGGATTGTTTTGAGGGTTCGCCAAAATCTTACATTTTATTGTTCATTGTTGGGTTTTGCCCGATTAACAGGATTGTTTTTAGAGTTCGCCAAAATCTTACATTTTATTGTTGACTGTTAAAATTTGCCCCATTAACAAGATTGTTTTTAGAGTTTCCCAAAATCTTACATTTTATTGTTGACTGTTGGGTTTTACCCAATTAACAAAATTGTTTTGAAGGTTCATTTTTTTTGGGACCCTTAATTTACTTTGTCCGATTAAAAAAAAAAAATTGTAAAAAATAGTGTCGTATTTTTACCGACTGCTTTAGTGTGTAACCTTTGTTTTATTATTTCCAAAGGATTCATCTCATATAAGACGAAATGGTGAGATGCAAATCTTTGGGCCGCGATTTTGAAACTGTGCGCATGAAGTGGTAGACATTTCTGCTAAAACAGTGGGCGGAGAGTGGGCGACGAGTGCTACAAATAAAAGCTCCAATGTATCAAACAGAGATCCAACATGTAAATCTATGGCAAATTTGAGGCGAAAATTTGGATTCAAAATGAAAAGCGTGCCAAATGATATCATTTCTGCACTGTTGCTCGAGACGGCTTTTAAGGTAGTGTGTCTCGTATGTCCTCCGCTCCTTATAAGCCTTCCTCTATAGGTTCTTGTCACAATTTTTCTACCATGCTCTCGCCTTGAGGCACATCCTCTGTGAGGCCTTCTGTGGAGAATCAGGGTTCAGTCATGTGGAGATAAACCGGAAGATATGAATTGAGCATGGGAATTGAGGGAGAGAGGGTCAGAATCGACAGGCCCCATATGATCTGATAAACTGCAATTAACATCAGAGACAAGCTATAGTTACATAAAATGCATCAGAGGAATAGTTTGTAATTTGCATAACAAGTTGACATTTGTTGTATTTGTTTTTGAAATAAATGCATCTATGGAAAACCAGATATGAGATAATGTTAGTTGTTTACATACCTGTTGCGGTTTCAGTGATAAAATTTTGTACTGCAAAAGAGAATAGACTCAAATATTAAAAATAAAATGTCTCACATGCATTTCCTGCAGTCTCCCTCGGAATCAATTGCGTCTCCCTCTCTCTGATCACCATACGCCCCGACCGGAGCCCTCCCAATGGAGTTTTTCAAAATCATCTTCGCCCACGTCCTTGTCCCGCCAGCTGAGTCCATCGGAAAAGTGATTGATATCACTCCAAATGCACACGAACTTTTGTGAAGTTTAAAACCAAAACCAATAGAATAATACTTCTCTCGAATGGCTGGACACATAAAATCGAGCTTGTGAGATATACAATGCTCTGAGCATCATCTCAAGCGACTATAGCAGCAGCTGATTTTTTGGTGTATTCCAGTTTGTCACGTTGTAATAATATTTAACACAGGTATAGTCAAGTTAATCCAAGTGAATCTACCAAGCTAATCAATTGTTGTTGCCCTAGTGTCCCTGAGGCTCTTGCAAACTTTAATTCAGGGAAACAATTTTCATTAGACTCAGGGCACACATAAGACTTGTGGGGAGCAATGTCACTTGAAGAGTCAACTATCAATGGCAAGGGAGACTAGAACCTGGGACCAACTGGGTAAAGCCCACCTTCTTTACTGTTGAGTCACCACAACGAATTAACTGTGTCAAATTCATGGTTAAGATCAAGTGTCAGTGTCAAAATTACTTTCCACATATGTGCTTAATGGGTAATGTCATTCACTACCTAGCCCTGGGTCTCTAGGAAGATTAATTCAATTTTTTTTATTTTTTTATTTTTTTTATTTTATTATTGTTATACAATTAGGTATAAAATATTTAAATACTAATATCATATCATATTAATTATTATAATTTTTTTTAAATTATATATAAATATATAATCAACATTTGTTTGCATTTAGGTGACAAATGTTTCAAGTATTTATTGAGTAATTGAAATAGTTCAATAGAAACTCTAAATTACATCGACAGATTTGTCATGTCACTAAGTTTTGCATGTATATCTTATGAACATGAAAATAGTGAAATATTTCAAGGTGATATGAGCAACGATGGTGAGGGAAAATAACAAGATATTTTCGATAATATCGTACACCAAGGGGCCCATATTAAATAATAGACTTAGATTCAGGGCAACTTTTGGATTTACATGACCATCACGCATTGCAAACTGATATGTAGCTTGAAACGTGGCAGCATCTTTGAATGAATTTTTTTTGGTTAAGGGTGAAAATAATTCAAGGGGAGTCGAGTGGTAATGGTAAGGGAAAATGATATCCTACACCAAACCCAGATTTAGGGCAATTGTTGGATGTACATGCCTTGTACCCGTTGCAAAAGGGTGTGCAACATGTAAGGTGGCAGGATCTTTGATCGGATGTTTTATATTGTCAAGAGTGTATAATGGTGATTCAATTACGATAGGGATCCACACCCAATGTGAGACTCAAATCAATGCTACAATGACTTTGATGTGGGGACAGGTCATTGAGGTTCCAA
Organism: Torreya grandis; assembly: GCA_037957365.1. Taxonomy (NCBI): domain Eukaryota; kingdom Viridiplantae; phylum Streptophyta; class Pinopsida; order Cupressales; family Taxaceae; genus Torreya; species Torreya grandis. The sequence goes on along the minus strand of JARHVA010000965.1, from coordinate 2,146,225 downwards.
AATCTATGGTGTAGCTTATGTTCATCTATGTTGCCAATATATTGACATCTAGAGAAATTACATTAGGATTATGAGCATACATAAACACCATAATGATACCCATGGAAGAAAGGGTAAGGCCATACATAACATGAAAATGGTCATAGATTTCAAAATGCATTGGGCAGTGATGATGAGGTGAAATGATAAGATATTTTAAGAGATATCATACACCAAAGGGCATATATTGTACACATGACTTGGTTTTAGGGCAATTTTTGGATTTAAATGATTTGCACCCATTACAAAGGGTCTCTAGCTTGTAGGGAAATAAATTGAGGTTATGGAATCTATCTTGTTGCTTGCACTCATTAAGAACATATGGAAAGACCATACTCAAACCCTTAGAATAAAAGATAACCACAATTGGAGCCTATCTTTGTAAGCATTAAAAAAAAAACATCCAAGGGATCACTGATTAGGATAAATATGTTTTGGAAGGATTATTAAAATGAATATTAGAGTATCGTTGCTTAATGCTTTGTGCACAAAAGGTGATATAGGGTTATGGTAATGAGCTTCGAGTGAGGTATAAATATCGATTTAAAATCTTTTGAAGTACAAAGGAAGCTATAACAATGGGGGTGGTGCCTGATATCAATCACTCAACATTAATCATGAAATATCAATACATGAATATGATCCTTCCAAAAGAATTGTAAACATTGTGCATAAAATTAAAATGTAGGTGAGGAGTGGAAAGGGAAGATTACTAACTAGTCCAACGATCTATGTTTAAGGTGAAAACTTAAATGTTAAGTCTTGACTACCCTAACAGAAAAATGTTTTGGCCAAGTGACCATCATATTTGACATATTTAAGAGACACTAGGTTGGTTGTGCCATCATCATGTCTTGCCCCTGATGAAGGATCACCGGTAGCGATCCGAAATGTCAAGGTAAAACTATTACATATTTATTCTCAAAATAAAGCTTCATTTGTATGGACAGTGAAATCTTAAAATCTATAGGTTTTTAATAGTTAAAATAATCATAATTTTGATCTAATTACATTTAGATGAGTCTAATTTGACATTCGTGCATTCTCTATATTTTTAGAGGAGTCATTAATTATATGACCACTATTTTCCATTGAGATGACCCATGTCTAAATCATGTATATGGTAATTAAAATAGTTCTATGGAAGTTACATATTGCATTGATAGAAGTTACATGTAATTAAAATATGTAAGTGTATGTCCCCGGGGTTCTTCGAGTCCATCACCTTAAATGCCTTACCATTTCTTCTCACTATCATCACCCAACTCATCTTGAAATATTTCACCACTTCCATGCTCTGTAAGAATGTATTTGGATGTCAAAATAAGTTCATGTAAAGTAATTGTGGGAAAAAATTGATCAAAATCTGAATTACCATACAGTGCTTTAGTCTACAATGGCTTGCATTCTTCATGGAAAGAGATAGTCTCTTTGCCCAATCATTATGTCAAAACTACAACTCAATTGGTTTCAATCAGGGGACATTTGTATTGGCTAGTTGCAGAGCCCAATATGTTGGGGTCAAGCCAACTATAGGTGATTGGGTTTTGTCTTGGTGATTGCAATGGAGAAATTGTTTTCATTACAACGACAGTGGAAAAATTAAGAACAACCAAGAGATATTGTAACTTATGTTCGTCTATGCTACCAATATATTGATGCCTAGATAAATTACGGCAAGGCCATACAAAACATACAACTAGTGAAATATTTCAAAGTGAGCTAGGGGGTGATGTTGAAGGGTAATGAAAACATATTTCATGTGATATCATACACCAAATGGCCCATATCATACACATTCCACAATGATGCTAATGTGAGGGAAATACATTGAGGTTACGGATTTTATTTTGTTATTTTTTTGTGGTTGAAGTGAGTACCGAAGCTTTTTCAAAGTGCATGCCATATGGGTGCATAAGGGACCATTGTTCGTGATACAATGTGAATGCCATGGTAGAGGAGTCACCAGTTGAGAGAAAAGATGGTCAATTGGTGAGCAGTCCTAGGTGACAGGGAGGGTTGGTAGGTTTAATTCTCAAACATTAGGGGGTGCCCACATTGTACACTTAAAAGGAGAATTTACTCCAAAAATGAAAAGAAAACACTTACTCAAAAAAACCCAAAAAATTAAATATACACATATAAAAAATGAAATTAATAAAAAATATTGGGACTATAGAAAAAAGGAAGGTGACCCATACATATTTGTACTAAGAATCGTAATGGCTCCGCAAAAATACGTTAATGCCCAAATGCCACACCATAAAATTTGTTGAGTTTCTTGCACAACACTTATTGAATTGCCTATCTTGACACATATTACAATCTATGGTGGGCACCAGGGGTCCCGGATGGCCTCACCTATGCAGATACCCCCAGTGACCACAATGGTCTAAGTATCGAAGACAGCCCAGACACAGAGGCACCATGTGTCTTTCAATCAATGATAACCTAGGCTAGTGGGGAGCAAACAATTATCCCCACAGCCTATGAGACCTGAAGGCTCGGGATGTCACCATGTGGGGACATCCTGTGCATTCAGATCCTAGAAGAAACTTGGTAGATATTCCAAGCAGATGGGAGGCCCACATTCAATGTGCACATGCCATGTGGAAAAGCATGGAGAGGAATATAAGTAAGTCGCGATGTTGCCAAGTGGCAGTATCTCAATGCCCTACCTGGGATGTTGCCAAGGCTCACCTTTGTGGAGACCTTCAAGGGCCATAATGTTGCATTGACTTCTTTCCCATCTAGTTGTGGGTGCCTTCACAATTAACTATGGATGGAATTCTATGGTGGAAAGTGTGACTCTGGGAGTTTTGTTGATGAATGGCCCATGTACGGCGATCGAAATTCCATTTTGTGTATTTGTAAAATGTTGTTGGTGGAGGAGGAGGCTTCACTACTTCATTAGACGATGCCACCTCCTCTCCTCCTAATATATTAACCTCTTCCCCATGCGAGGCTACAGGGCATAGACAAAGCACTTCCTCCTCTTTGACAGAAAATGTCAGAGCATGCTCATTCTTTCCATTAAATCCACTTAGATAAGACACCTTCCCAAATCTTTTCTCCACTACAAGGGGCAAAGGCATCACCTTCATGAATCTATCTATTGCCATAGATGGATAATGTGGGCCTCAACAAATCATTCGACTCTCATAGGTAGTAAAGGCAAGGCCTCCACAAATATTTCCTCTAACATTGGTGGCAAAGGCAACTCCCTCTCTCTTTTTATAAGCCATTCGTCATGTCTATAGCTTCCTTATATGTTAAACTCCCAAAATAAAAAAGTTCTAAAACTTATACTTCCTCATATATTACGCTCACCAAACATGAAATATTAAAGATCTCTCATCAAACATTATACTACTAAACAATCCCTTCCGGCATTATATGGACCTTTGGCAACTCATAGTTAATAATAATGTCATCCCCTTGCAAAATAGTAAAATATTTGTTATTACACGAAACCATGAAACGACGCCTAACCTTTTAAGGAATGGTATCAATCATGAGAGACTCCACAATTGACGCCTATAAATATATTCATAAAAGCAAACCAGCACCAAGGGTCCACATCCATTCATAAATTAATCAGCACCATTGGTCCACGCTGCACTGTTGTCTTTATGTTTTTCATTTATGTTCGCTTTGCCTGTATAAGTTTCTTCTCAAGTTGTTAGACACAGATGACCATGGAACTCGAAGTGAATAGAGGTATTACCAGAGAGCAAAACAGCGTAATTCAGTCTTCAATGGCAACCAAAGATAATGGGGATGAAGTCCGTGATAATAATAATTCATCATGGGTTTTGGAAGACAGGCACTTGCCCAATGATGTAGCTCTCCATATTGCATCCATGCTCCAGGTAACATAAGAATAATTTAACATTTTGATTTGGACTCGTGCCATTTTTTTTTGGATAAATATAGTCATGGTTTTTTGCGTGGGTAATTCTTTTTTCCTACAATCCCAATTGATTTGGGTATGGATAGATTTAGATGGCGCACTAAATTTTCAACAAGGGATATGCAACTGTATTTTATTTATGCTTTTAAGTTTCAGAACAGCATACAAAATGATATTAGTGGCGGAGCACTCCAGAATGGCAAAGTTTAAAGGGCATACAGAGCATTTTGTTTTACAATTATTGTCAATGTCGGAAAAACTAACACGCCCAACATCCCCTTTTACAGGGTTCCAAACATGCTTATCTATCTACCGTACAAATTTAAGCCTTTCTTGTCTCACAATTATTAGCGATGTGGGATAAACCTACACACACATGTTTATCTATTGTGTAGATTGAGAAATTCATCACATCTACTCATTAATTGGGGTTTTTAATCTTTTTTAGTAGGTGCTGAGGATACTGGATTTCTCTGGAAATTCAATTTTACTAGGGATTATTGCACACCCAACACCTTTTTCCTTTTTTAGATAAATTCTTCCTATCTACTCATTAACGGGGATTTTCGTTTTTGGGTAGATTCTGAGGATTTCAATGGAAATTCAATTTCGCACTGCCTTGTTTGCTTTTTTCAGGAGCTGTCTTTGATTGGGGAAATCAAAGTCAATTTGGACCATTTGAAATCCGTAATTGCTTAAAATTCAAATTTTTGTCTGCTTGCTCAGAAACTTTTATCTTTTGGTGAATCTATCTAATGAGTGGAGTCTTGACAGGTTCCAGAGCTTTGTGCATTGGGTTCTTCTTCTGTGTTTTGGAGGCATTTGTGTGCCTCTGATCTCGTATGGGTTTCACTAGCAAGAAAAAGATGGCCTTGTCTGGATTTACAGGGCAGTAACAAAGAAGAAATATCAAAAATGTGCGAAAATGCAGAAAGTTCTGGCCATTCTAAACTTGCAGTGTCTTCTCAGGTTTGCCACAAATCTTATATTTTCCTTTTCCAGTAGTACTTTATGTTATATATTTCATTGGTCGACTTCCATATTGAATATTAGGGTAAGAAGGATACCCACTTATATCTTGTGTGTTCTGACTCTGTCATTCTGTCGTCAAAGCAGGTTGGTCTTTTTACAAGTGGTATCAAAGTATTTTGGTTTTTAACATTAAGTGGGACTAATAAGTTTTTATGGACTGAGATAATAAGAATCAAGATAACCCACTTATTTGTATTGAAGTTCTATGCTCTAGGAACTTTGCCACCAAAATTTTCAGTTCATTATGGTTTTGAAGTTCCTGGTAGTTGTTTCAGAACTTTTTGTTGTTGTTTTATTTGGATCCCAAACACATTCACTGTGAGACATGGCATACAGCCCATTTGCAATGCAAAACCTGTTTTGGCACAACATTTCATGAGTACACGATACTATAAACTTCAAATTATTTATCAGCAACTGAATTTGTCGTCCATGTTAGATTGTGACTTTATTAACATTGAGATGGTTCTCAAATTCCTCTGGTTTATGGTAAATTGCAACCGTGGCATGCGGCATTACATGCTAAATAGATGGCTAGGGAGTGACTCAGAGTATTATTTGTGAAGAATAGGTCTGGTTTTCAATATTAGGATTGGAGAAAACTGAGTGAACAATAATTAACACATTGTGCTTAATCCAGGACACCATCTAAAGTATCTTTGATAACAAGCAAGAAGAGACTTTGGATTTGGGTTTTAAATATACTTCAAAAATGGAAGAAATTCTACAGTTCTGCCAATATGGCCTTGGATGAAGAGAGAGATTTTAAATATTATGAGCAAGGCACAAGAGAATTGCTTATGGCTGGCAGGGCTGGTGCTGTTAGGAGGACCAGGTAAAGCCAAACTTGTTTGTATGTCATTCCTGATCTCTGAAAGTAGCTATCTTAATAACATGAAATAAACAATCCAATCAAACAAACTATTTCAATAATAAGGAGAATTTGGGCAAAGCTAAACTCGATTGTATGTTATTCATTACCCCTGAAAGTAGCTATCTGTATAACATGGAATAAACAAGCCTATTAAAAAAACTATTAATAATAAGATGTGACGTTGGATAGGTACGAGGTTCCATCAGTTATTTTTAATTTTGTACTTGCCTAAAAGATGTATTGTATATCATTCTTTTGTATGATGTTGTATATCTTTTAGTTTTGTAAAGTTTAGATGGAACATAGGCCACAGAGAAATAGCTCCAATATTCCCTCTGAAGAGATTTTCACAAATCAGAGAGGCTAATTATTCGAGAGCTCACAAATCGGATATGTCTTTCATCTTCTCTTTGGTCGACAAGGAAAGGAGGGCATTGCTGGCAAAGAGATTATCCATCATCCTAGGTCATGCATTTAAGGATTAAGCATCCAAATATTCATTACATATATTTGATACATCATTAGTATACCTTCACTATTGCGTTGAATTTGACAAACAATAAGGTAGAATACAACAAAGAATGTCTTTGATCTTCATCGCCAATGTAGATATCTTTTTTCATAGCATAAGTCCTCAGTTTCACCTTAAGAAGATAAATTGTTCCCCAAAATTTTAAAAAATTATCAACTTCAATGTTTTTGTTTTCCCACAAATTGCCTTGATAGTATAGCTAAAAGATGTAAAATCAACCTAGGAAAAAAAATCATATTTTTTTCTTGACTTTTTGGATCACCAACCGTGATCCATCATCATAAGTCTTTCTCTTACTGATGGATCACGGTTGGTGATCTGAAACGTTGAGTTACAAACAGGCACACAGTTAGTCCAGAAGCTTTAGATATAATTATTATGGACTGTGAAAGCATAAAATCCCTAATCATATTTTTGTATCAAGTCATCCTAATTCTGTAACATAGAGAACAATTTCTATAGTGTTAAACAGCATTGAAGCATGTGGGAAAATTTCCAATAGTTGGGTGTATATATAATTTTATATCTCTTCATTCCTATTTTTAAGTCTTGTGTGATTCAACCAGACTCACACCATTTAGGAGAGGATTAACCAGGTTCACGTCAGCCAACAGGCTGTAGTTCAGGTTACAGGTTATAAGACATATTAATGGGGTGTCAGTCACTTATATTTAACCAAATGTAAGTATATAATACATAACCTGAAAACTCTTGGAATGCACTTTTTGATGGTTTAATCCTCATTCTATGATTTCCGCCAAATTCCATTTTTCCCGCAGGCCTTTACGAAGGTCTTAAGTTTAAGCTATGTCATCACATGATAGCTTACTGGATCCACATACTATCTCACATAAAACATGGGCTTAGAATATGTTCTCAGAAAGCGATTGCAATGTGCATTGCAATGGAGTATGGTTTATCTGATGTTATGAAGGTTCTGGGCTATAATTGCAACAGGCAGAGTTCCCAGACCCAATCGCCAATTAGAAATAGAGAAGGCTACTCACCAAATGGGGGCACAATGTGTAGAGTATGCTTGAAAATAATGCATGCAATAGAAGGTGATGCAGTTGGTCTATTTGAATTTACATTTAAATAAGTTATTATATTTTTGCTAAATTGTTGAGAGTCAAGACCAATGTCTATGCTGAATAGAGAGCGTTTACTTCACACATTTCTTCTGTGAGGGTACCTTATGAATTTTTTGACTTCTGAATAATATCATTTTGTCATTTGGAAGGTCCAATATACATTGGTAAAGGTCATCTGACTCGGTTATTGTTTGAGTAGATAGGTGTGCAACCATATTTCTTTTGTTGAAGAAGTATGAGTTGTGCTCCCCAAGATGGTCTCGGCTCCACATGGATAATGATTCAGATCTGAATTTCATCGTTTTTCGTATTTTGGGAAGTCCTAGTGTACGATGGTAAAATTCATCAGACCCGATTGCTTTTTTGAAGAAATAGGTGTATACTCATTTTGATTTGGAAATAAGTGTGAGGTGTTTCCTAAGGCGATATGGACCTCAACAAATACTTTGTTATAGAGTGGCAGGTACAAGCTGTTTGATTGTTGTTGATTTCTGAAGCCTCAAAAGATATAATGTTGAATAACCTGTATTAAGAACTAAAGGCTGTGTATTGTTGGGGGGTGTCAAGGGTTGCATAGGAACTTTTACAATTTTTCTACCATGAAGAATCTCTTGAAAAATGAAGATTTTTTCATGGAATGTTAGCAAGGAGCTGATGGTACTTAGACTTCAGGTTCTTACAAAACTTCTTTTATTTATGATTTTTTTATCTGAGTCGCATTCAAGGAAAAAGCCAGGAAGAAAAATTTAAGCTGCCAGCAGGATGTTTGCCACACAGGAAGATGAAGCATTATGTAGAAAGTCATTTCTTCAGGCATTATAATGACAATGATTGATGAAGAGTTTGCACCTGGACAGCGAAGTAAATGATAAGGTCTGATTCAAGTACCAGAGACACTGAGAGGTAAAATTATTGTTTGATGGCATTTGTCAGTCGCAAAAGAAAAATTTGGATGGTCAAAAAATATTCTTCAGGAGAAGCTGGTGTGCGAGACATCACTCAAGATGATTTTTTTCCCCCATCTTGCATCTTCCAAGGTAACAATTGGAGTTGCATATTGGTCTGTTGCGTTGGCAAAGTTTATTCTTTTGTAAGTTTTAATTATAGTTCTATGCAATACACACCATTTTAACACCTTTGTTGCTATGTAAAACTGCCATTTTGTTTTTCAAAATCTTCAAGTTTGTGCAATACCTCTTGTATTTGGCAGTTAGTTCTTATAATTTGCAAACTTATTTATCTTCTCGGTTCATGCATTGTTTTTGTTGGCAACCTTTCTCTTTTTATGAATTTATTAGTTTAGTCCCAATATTTCTTATTAAATGACAGATGAATTTGAAAAACAGGTACTCCAAAGTTGATCTCTGGCCAAACATGACTTGAGAAAACATATATGTTTAATTAATGTAAAAAGAATGAACTACTCAACAAAACTTTCAGATCCCACATTGAAATTTGACTGATAGCGGATGCATATTGGGAATTCTCAACCTCAGACTGTGCCTGAAATTCAAATTCATCTGCCATATTTTAGTGACCTATACTTTGCATTCAGATAATTACCATTGTGAATTTTAATATTTCCAACCAAGAAAACAACTCTTAAGAATTGGTCTGTTTTCCAAGGTCACTTCTTGTTGGTTTCTTGCAGAATGACATTTTACATGTTTTGGCGGAGTTCTATGTGAAGCTCTTAAAATCCTATACCTCATTTGCTACTTGATAGCGTTGAAATTCCATTGTCTGTATGGTTGTTTCCTGCGATGTTCTGCATGCTGCTTATGCTAGTTGTGGTAAGCAGGGAACTTGTCCTTCTTTGGCATGTATATGGAGTTTGATCTTATTTCGTCTTAGTCTATAAAAGAATGGACTGTGCTCCTATAGTTTCAGTGTATTTTAGATATTTTAGCAATAGACAAGAGTAGCTAATGAACATATAGAATCAGGTCTACTGCAGCCATCCATAGCACTTGTTTAAACTGTTCAGGGGATAATGTATTTTGTTTCCATGAGTTTCACAATATAAATTTCTTTGTTAGTCTGGAATTTGTAGCCAATTTTTTTGGTGACAATGCATTTTAATAGTGCAGGGATGGCGAGCATTTTATATCAAATTGCATGCAGAGATGACTGAAAGAGCGCATTCAGTAATTGAGCTGGTGAAACAAAGTGCCCAGTATGAGTCTCTTGAAGTAGGAGATTACCAAAGAGCCATGGAACATTTGCATAAAACAAAGATGGGATTCGAAGATGTCCAGCTCTATCTTCTCACAACCAAGCGTAGTGTTCTTGTGAATCTCATTGGTGTGCACTACTGCTTGGCATGGCTAGGAATCCAGGTAAAGCCATTTGTTTTTTCTTGCCTTCTTGTGCCTCAACTTGCACATGCTTATATATGCAAGACAGAAAGAGAAAGTGGCACTTTTGATAGAAACAAATGCATTTGACTTGATGTGAAATGACCAAGTTCAACTGATGTTTGAGGTCTGCTTCCAAGCATTGCATAAATGTTTTACCTTTAAATGTTCTCTATTTCCCCCAATTCTGACATAAAGAAGACCATATCTTTCATGTGCATGTAATTTTTTCTATCTTTTACTTCACTTTGACGTGTCTACATCATTGCACATACCTCAATGTGTTAGTACTTGCATGATTGCTTTTCTATTTTGAAGTTTACAAGTGTTTGTTTCTGCTTGACTTGGAACCTGCAACTCTTTCAAAGCATATCTACCATGGACATCAAATTTGTTTATGAAAGCAATCTCAGTGTTGTCATTTTGGACATTGTATGAATTTTTAATTTTAGTTATTTAAAGTCCAATCAAAGATGAGCGTAAATTGAGTGTTTCGTATTGCCTACTTATTGAAGCAGCCTTTGAACCTTAAATTTAAATCATAATGCAGAAAGTATGGTGAAATTATTCTTATCTTTTTTTGTAATATATATATATATATATATATTTTTTTAACAAACTAAGTCATTTCGGTGGGCTTGGATGGCATCCCTGAGATTCCTCGCATGCTCAGCCTGGTGGCATTTCTCTTTTATCAATTGATTTTGTCTGTAAACATAAATCATGATTTCGAAACCATTGCAAAGCCAATATTGTTTTTAATGACCTGACAAAGTGGGTTTAGTGTAGTGATTTTCTATAAAATTCCTCGTAATAATTGGATGCTTGAGAAATCTCCTCCAATATGCTCAAATGTTCTTTCTTTTCCCAAGTAAAAAGAATTTATAATAATTTATATTTGTGGCCAATGTTGTATTCATATACCATGAAAAGAAGGGTGTAACTGTAACTTGCTGGTTAGTATGACTTGGAGCAGCTTGTAGCCAAGGCAAAATGTGTCAATACATAAACCAATCGACCGAAGGTAAAGATGACTGTTGTGATTTATATTAAAAAAACCTGACCATGACGATTTGAAACCTGCATTTCATCATTAAAGTTTGACTTGATCATTAAATTGATAGAAGTCTTACTCTATTTGAGTTGTAGCATATCCACTAGCTGGAAAGGAGATTTCACAAATTGAAGTTCCTTGTTTCCCTTAGCCCAGGGATCCTCCCCTAACCCTTCTGATTATATTCACAGCTACCTTGAAATGATAAGGTGAGCTGTCATTGACAATGCGAGGCATCAAATCTTGATTAGCGTGTATAATTATCCAAGAACATGATGGAAAATAATTAAATTATGTAGTTACTATGAATAATGAGGTGTCCTTTGTTATATTCGGCTCCTGTTTTTGTCAAAAAATTCTGCCACTTTATTGGCCATTCTTTTTACACAACGATTTTGTATCCGAGAATATTAACAGCGGGTACTCGATTTCCATAGCACATATGTGAATGCCAATGTGAACCAGGAAAATATGAAGCTTAACTGAAGAGATCAATTGATACTATTAAATCTACTTCGACAATGATAGACTCTAGACCAAATCTTACAGCAAATTGAACTCATATCATATCAACATTCATTTCAGCCACATTCATCAACATAAATCCAAACTTTGTTGCATATACGAAAATGAATTGGCCCTTTGATTGCCATGAAGAAATCATCCCTGCCATTTTTACCTAGATGGCCTCTTTAGGCCCCATCAATATTAAGTTCCATAAGTTGTGGAGGCGTCAATAGCCAGTGAATGTTTCCAATATTCTACTCTGAAAATGGCAGAGGAGGATTACAGTAGAGCCTTAATATGATTCCATTAATGCAAAATACTTGGTTTCCTAGATGGAATGAACTGTGTTGGTTTATAATTAATAATAGCATTAAGAATTTCCAAAATATTGCTTCAAACTCATTTTATGCATACCCTGATGTGGATTACTAATATCGAGTTCTGCTGCATATTTTTTGATTGAAGGGGGAAAGTAGAATTCCTTTCTACCTCCTTAATCCATGTAATAATGTGGCTTCTACTTCCGTAAAATTTCTTCTTTCAATTATAATTATTTTCAAACTTCCATAATTGAGAATTCCCTTGAAACGTATGCAATGTAAATTGCTCCTAAGTGCCGAATTCAGATTCCAATAATTAATTTTTTCACAAAATTTGTTCCCAAATTCCTTCCAATTCCACCACTGGAGTTTATAGTTAATATGTTGAGCTTTGTTAAATTTACAATACATACGATATCACTTAATTGAATCCATTGTTTGCCACCATTCTGGACAAGCTTCTTGATTTGGGGATGTTGCAACCATATCTTCTCAAAAATGGACTCTCTGGGGTCGACCACCCTCATTAACATTTGAAGTGAACACAAACTGTGCCAGGTAAAATAGTCCATTCCTAAAAACACTATAAACCACAAGAAAATGATTCAGAATTCCAGCAACAAAAGCATCTCCAAAATGCCATTCAGTCCATTGCTGACGAGCAAGATCGACCAAACAATCAGTAGAAATAAATTCTGATTATGGAGCTAGAGATGGGTGTTATAACCTGTACCACCTTTTTTTTCATGAGGATAAAGAATAAGGTTAAAATCACCTCCGAATATCCAACTTATGATGGGATTTGAAATTCTCCAAACTGAATTATTCTGCTAGCACAAATCTTGGCCTTGAAGAGTTGTTGATGCATATGCATCCAAAGGAACCTAATCAACACTCAAGTTAAATGAATCAATGTAGCTGTGAATTCTCTATGATGCTAGGCAGCAATTACTCAGTTGCCGAGACATTCAAAAAACAGTTGAAATCTGAATTACGCATGCAGTTTGTTCTTATAGATTTAGCATGATGCCAAATAGGAGCTGCTGAAAGTAACATTTTTACCACCGCCATCGTAGTTTCTTGGAGAAGAGCCATGTCTGATTTAGGCATCTGTATTTGCCTCTTCTAAGCTAGTTTTTTAGAAGACAAGCCTAATCTCAATTGTTTCATAACAGGATTTGCATTAAGAAGGTTTTCTAGAGATTTAAATTTCTGCATATTCTGCCATTTGCATCAACAATATTTGTTCTTTCTAAGGCTAGAGGAGCAGGCCATGGAACAGCTGCCTTCTTTTTCGTATGCGAGCACTCAAATGTCTCAAAAAACATGGACCTATTATCTTCTGTTATTTGCATCAACAACAATTGCTCTTTCTTAGACTTCAATAGCAAGCTGTTGAACAACTGTCTTCTTTATCATAGTTGACTACTGAAATGTCTCCAAGAGCATGTATTTATCAAAATAAGAACAAAAAATTTTAATTTTGAAGGCGGAAAGCTGCTTGGCACAAGATGTAACTGTCTTCCACTTATTTATTTATCATGCTATAAACATATCATCCATAGAGGGTCAACTCCATAGATTTTCTATGCATGCTACAAATAAGTATTACAATGTGCATGAGCAATTGCAACAAAATCATCTAGTATATGACATAGAAAAGCCAAGTTTAGAAGGGATTATGCTGGTTGCACTTGCACCAATGATTAATGCAAATCATTATCCCGTGGTTGAGATCACAGGTGTTGCTGCGACTCATTTGATCTTTCTTAGAATTAACTTCAGGATAAGCTTCAATGCGAGTCTCATTTCCCTACATGTGTTGCAAAGAAGATGCGGAGCATTGAATGATTTCTTCCTAGTCTTCCAGTGCTTTCACTATTTAAAATTTATTAATAAGAGGGATTGAAACTTGAATATGTTATGTTCAGTTTAGAACATGCTAACTTTTTTTGTTTTCGTTCCTCAAGATCTTTCTTAGACACAATTTATTCTGATGGGCGAGATTTAGTTTAAAACACCTGCAAGTTCTATTGTGGATTATTGGTTGGTTAGGCCATATCATATGGCATTTAAAATGGAATATTTTCATAATGTACTGGTTTCTCCCACATATGGTTCAAGAGAATCAAATTGTTCCATTTAAGGGGTTTTTGATAACTAAATTGAGACAATTTCTAGCAGTAACTTCCCACTGCTAATAGCAACACTTGATGCCCTCGTATACGCACCAAGAGCATCATGTTTATCTGTAAAATTTGCCTCACTCCAAAGTTATAGAGGTAAAGCAAAATCCATATCCATATTGTGCAACCAATGGAAGCTCAGTTGTAGGTTCAAATTCCACTGCCCGATACTTCATATGCAAGCTGGCTAATTAGAGAAACCAAGGTCCACTGAAAGATTCTGTCTCACTTTTCCTTACCAACAAAAGCCTAAAGTGTAGTAGTCTCTAGCTACGAACATAACATCAATATTGTTTAAGCGTCAGTTACCTCATTTTCCTTACTGAAGACCACCAACTCATGAACCAACAAATAAGTGCCTGGTCTTTAAGCTGCTCTCTGTTGTTCTACAGCCTAAATATCAATGTTATTTCAAGAATTGTCTCAGCTCACAAATGGCATCCATTAGCTGATTGTTTAGGAAGATCATAAACCCTAGTTTTTTCCTTTAACAGAGAAACCTAACTAATGTATTTTGTGATTTAACCTGTCCTTCAAAAGTACTGAATGAAAGGTGGGAAATTGAGGGGAGGGCTGCGCCTCTCACAATGGTTTTTCCATGAATGTATTTGAAATTCCAAGGCTCAATTCAAAATGCAAAGCAACTTTGTTGCATCTTTTATCAATTATTCTTTTGATGAAAGCTCAATATATTCAAGTGGTTACGGAGAAGTAAAGCTTCTTTCTCCTCCACTTCATGTTTTGTGATGACTATCCTTTAAGGGGTTATTACTGAATATGACACATTTAGAATCTCAATTTATTAAAGAATGGAATTGTGTATTCAGATCATTTTTTCTTTGTGTGGCATCACAGACGGTCTAGAAACATATTATAGACAAAAATCAAAGATTGAAATATCCTGTGTAATACAGATGTGTGGCATGATCTTCATCTCAAGGATTTCCAGGGACAATTGCTTACAACCGTGAGGAAATTTTCACTATTGAAGATAGATTACAATCTGCATGCTCATTGTTACACTAATTATGCAGTGTCAGGGGGGGAGCGGGGGCGGGGGCGGGGGCGAGGGCGGGGCCGGGGGCAGGAGTGGAATCTTAAGTCGTGTATTGGATCATTTAATATCATTTTAACCTGTGCCTTCGGTACATTTCCATTTTCTTATATGATGACAAACAATCACTAAGGAACAAAATCATAACCATTTTTATCTTTTGAATTTTCTGACAGA
Organism: Torreya grandis; assembly: GCA_037957365.1. Lineage (NCBI taxonomy): Eukaryota > Viridiplantae > Streptophyta > Pinopsida > Cupressales > Taxaceae > Torreya > Torreya grandis. The sequence goes on along the minus strand of JARHVA010000965.1, from coordinate 2,131,089 downwards.
GTGAATATGTAAAAGAAGCACTCGGTAAGAACCAAATTGCAGACAGGCATATTTGCTTGAGATGGTGGAGCCTTGGGCAATGGGTGAATGGATTCCGAAGGGGTGATGAAATGCATGTATGTATAGCACCATTGACCAAACTGCTAGAATCTAAACAAGAGCAATTTCTGTATGTTATTCAACGTGGTGCAATGCATGAGGTTTTGCGTGTTCAAATCTCAGCTGATTTTAATACTAGTGCCTGGATTGCAAGGGATATGATCTATCTACGATGATCAATTTATATACACACATATTATGATAACAAAGCCCTGATTTATGATTGTATATGTATTGTAAGAGTTCCTGTATTTCATAGATGTTGCCAACACCAGCACCTTTTATAGTGTTATTTTTAAAATATTAATAAGGTGCCTATAAATAGAGAGTATTGCCAAAACTATATCCTGTAACGGTGTAAAAACTCTGATTTAGCATCTTTGAAGAGAGTTTATTCTCTGGAATCCGATACTAATGTATAATGTTTGGGCATAGGGCAGCCAGCCTGTGTACATAAATCAGTTGGGGGTTATCATGGCTCATTTTCTTTTGAATTTGATGATGTTCTAGTATTACTTCGAGTACGTTCAACTTATTTACTCTGAAGAATTAGATCAGGGATCTGTGACACAAATCAATCCTCTCCAATATAGATCTCAAATTAAGTGGCACGTTCAGAATAATTAGCCCTAGATTCTAGACCTTAAATGAAAGATGAGAATTTGGATGATAGTATTTAATTTGGAATGAAAGTGGCATGAAAACTAGATCTCAAATTAAGTGGCACGTTCAGAATAATTAGAATTTAAATGAAAGATGAGAATTGGGATGATAGTATTCAATTTGGAATGAAAGTGGCATGAAAACCAGAAAAAAAAAAATGGTACACAAAAAGATGAATTGTTCAACATTTTCTATAAAAGCAATTGTAGGCTTGGTTGTGTGTTAATGATGAGAAATAGTTCAAACAAAACAGATATTGCCTTTAATTGCTCTCTTCATTAAATTTGAAGAATATTTAATGACCATTTTCAAGTTCTATATGTGGGTTGATTTTGTGGAATTGTAAAAGATGGCGCTTTTTGGTACTGATGCAAGTTATGTGAATGCAAAGTTGATATATTTTACTTTTAGAAGCTACTGAAATATGAAGTGATTGCCATAGTCAGATGGTGGTTTAAAGTTCTTCCATCATTACTGTTATGTTCAAATCTCAATTGTGAAACTAGAATGTTTACATAAGAATGGCATCGGATAAAATTTTCAAACAAAGCTTATCAGCAATATTAATATAATCCCCAACTTGGTTTGCCACTTTAGATTCTTAATTTGAATATATATAGCGATATACCTAAGTTTAGTCCATGCCCATCATAATCAATACCCTGAGAAAACCGCCTTTACCTAAGATTCTTAATGAATATATATAAAGAGAGATCTCCCTTAGGTTACTCCATATCATTATAATCGATAGACTGACCTTTAGCGATAGCAAGTGCCACTGACATATTGAGGCCGATAGTGTTTTCTTGGTAATGTTACAGCTTTGAAAAGTTGGTTGTAACTCAAATTAAGATTTTGGGGAATCATTAAACCATCGTGGATATGTGTATCAAACATATTGAAGTATCGAAGCATTTAAGTAATATTTTATTACATGCATTGTTATATACCTATTTTAAGTTGTCAATGAGATGTGGGTGTGTTGGTTAAATGGTTCGGTTGCTTCAAAAATCTTTTGAAAGGTATATAAGATTGGTTGTGACCATTGGTTGTATTTTAGGGGCCGTTAATAGTGGTTGGTTATCTTTGAGACCGATAATGACCATTGTTGGTAATAGTTGGTATACATCTGGTATTCAAGGTGTTGCACGTTATTATCTAGAATTGCAAATCTTGCAACTTTATAAAGATGTATGATTTCAAAGTGATTGGAATTTTTTTTAGGTGGTAATGTCTACTTATTTTATAACCATAAAGCTTAATCATTCTTCATACTTAACCTTACATTTTATTTTATCTTTCTTAACTTTATCTATAATTTAAAGACATTTTGCAAAATTAAATTAAATTGCAAATTATTGAGTTACATAAGTTATGATAAAAAATTAAATTAAAAAAATGGAATAAATACACTCTTTAACTTCTAAGAATAGATCTAAAGTATAACAAACTTCTTGTCAAGGTTTTGAAATCTATAGAACTTTTTAAGAATTTAAATGCACAAAATGAGGATGCTTAATGTAATGCATTTAAATGAAATACAATTTATTTTATGGAGGACAAGGCTCAAGTTTGCATCAAAATTAGGAAAGGCTAATGCCTTTGTGGGTAATAGATGGTTTAATAATGTCATCGAAAAAATGACGTAGGATAGGAGGGCATGCATGACCTATCCAATTAGAAAACAAGTACATTTAATGAGAAGTGTATGAATGGAAAGTTATATTTTTTTAAATTTGTAGGTGTATAATATGATATAGACAATTTAGATACACACCAAGGCTCTCTCTTATAAATTTTTTGAGATCACACATCAATTCCCCTTTCGACATTGATTCTCAAACCAACACTTCACATACATTAGACCTCTATGATAGCCTTGCAAACCAACACTTAATGCACATTACACCTCCATGACATCATTGTTGAAATATGATTGAAGTTTCCTCTTTGCATTTGTGTTGTCACTACTTCACCCACAGTACCATCAAGACAACCATTTATAAGTTAAGTATTTCCAAATATGTAAATGGTGAAGGTTTTTATTAATTGAAACCGCAATTTATAATAAAGTAAATTATACATCGTTATTCATAAAAAAAAGTGGAATAAATTCCTCACTTAAGCGTCGATCACATGACCAAGAGAAAGCAAAGCTCAAAAATGCACAAACAAAACCAATGCAATAACATAAAAAAGAACAAAGAATGTCATACAAACATGAAAACATCATTTTTTGGTGGAATCTGTGACCCACTTAGCCCAACTGGGTTGTTGCTCCTTTGGCATGGGATCTGACACTACATGCATAGCTACAATCAACTTGCCAATTAAGGACAACATCAAGAGATCTCTCTAAGGAGACCATACAAAAAGGCTCCATGACACTCTTGTTTGGGTTGACAGGGGTCAAAGCAGTGTTCCCCTGATTTGAACCCTTATGACTGGCACAAGTAGCGCCCTCAATGAGGCCATTCAAAAAGACTCCTTAATGGGATTGGCAATTACTTTAGGAACTACTTCATCTTTTTTATCCTTCAGAGGTTCTGATGAAATCAAAATTTTACCCTCATCATTTGTATTGGCTTTTAACATTATAAAAGGGTTAAGGCTTAACCAAACTTGATCTCTTTTGGACCTTTACCTTTGGTCTTGGGAGTTTTCTTTCCTTTTTTTGCGTACTAACTAAAATTTCTCTTTTTCCATCTCTTTTTTAGTTGTTGGCACTAGGGGAAATCCTGAACTAAATGACCATTGTTGTAGTACATCAAACACCGTAAATAGAGGTTTTCATAATCCAAGGGTTGCTCATATATCTCTCCCTCTAGAGATTTTAACCATACCTTTATAGGAAGAGGTTTGCTCACGTCTATTTGAGCAACAAATTTTGGCTTAGGAAATATGCCTCTTACCATGGGTTTCAAAAGAAATGCAAATCATCTCCTTGATACATTTATGAATCCTTGAAATAGTAGTTGATACAATAGTCTTACCCATATTGGGTCTACCTTTAGATCCTATTATGAAAAATTGACGCTGGGGCTCCATGTTGTCATGAATAATCTCGATCTGCCAAAAAACCAAGGTCCATGTTCAAGTACATTAGCTCAGTTTTCTTCTGCTATAAAAATAGCAATGAAGAAGCCTTTTGTGCCAAGTGCATAAATATACATGCCCTTTTACCCTCCATTGCTCAGTAACCCAAGCTCATAGTGCATTTTCATGAGGCCCTTGAACCCATTTTCATCAAGGCATCCATTACTAGCTCAATCTCATTGTGTACAAAGGGAATAATCATCTCTTCCTTAGCCGTTTGGATGCACCCCAATTTCATCCAAAGTCTCTCATTCCTTACATTGTTAGCATGGGCTCTTAAATTTTCAAGAATCCTATTTTGTTTTTACAAATATCCTGCAAAATAAGGGAAGGGTGCAAAAGGGAGGACATAAACACAACATTAAAGATGCAAACCATTTCCAAATTTGATCGCTTCTATTTCTCCAAACCATTTATTTTCAAAATAATACATAGTCGTCAAACGGTCCTTGGTTCATTGATGAAGTTGCTTGGCTCACAAAGAGCCACCATGGTTCAATTCTTGTTGAATGCAAAGCCCGAAACCATAAGGGATGAGTCCGAATTCAATCCCCGAATGAATTTGATGGAGTGGAACCCCTCAGTCCTTAATGCTAAGATGAAGACTTGGTCAATAAAATAATAACTATAAATAGTCAAAAGTTGAAGGATTTCATTTTAAGTTCCTCAAGCAAAGTACTAAAGTAGCTTCATTAATCTGAGACTTTAAAAACAATTAGGAGGGAGGGCTAGATACCCTCAAGCAAAACTATTTAGCAATCCTACAGGGACAACTTAGTCTTTAAGCACTACTATAGGAAACTTATAAGGGGCAAACATTTTCAACTATTAACATTTTCATTGCTTCCATTGCAATGAGCTCCTTGATGATGTCTTTTACTCTAATTCTTATTTTATGTGGTTTTAGTATATAATTTGTCCCTTCCATAAGTTAGGGAATAAGGTTGATATGGATAGATATTAAACTATCATGTTTGAGAATATTTTTTTCAAGCTTTATGCCAGAACTATTAAAGTAATTTTTTATCTAATTTGAGACAAATAGGGCCTTGGCTAGAGGTCAAGCTAGTTGTAAGGAAGTCTATTAGACAATAGATCCTAATTAAACTCTAGGTTATTATTAAGGAAGCCAACAAGGTTAGAATAAGATTTGTTAATTTTAGAAAATCCCTTCACTCAATTCTAAGATTTTATAGAAAGATCATTTTTTTTGGAGTGTTCAAGATGGCATTGGTCTCCAGTACGAGGTTATACAAGATTTGTTGTGATTTTTTGTTATCTCATAGTTGTTTGCTAAAATAAACTACACTATTAAAAACTATTGGTAAAATTATACAACATAATATAGTAAAATAGGAGAGAACAATATCTTTATTGCATAGATATTTTAAAGTGCATTGCTTGATACATGGAGGCGTTATCACATCAATGCCCTTACCTTGACATTTCCCTAACTATATATAAGACAAATGGTACCCATGGTTACAATTTAAGACATTAAAGTGGACCAAAAATTCATAATTAGATATTCATTAATACCTACCCATAGTCGACAAAATAATAATTAATATAACAAATCGGAGTTTCTTACATAACAAAGGCCTAAGGGCTACATACAGCGGTAGGAACTTGGGACCTACCACCAAGTTATCCCAAGTTTGAATCACAAACATTGACTCCCTGATAGTTGCCGCCTCAAAGACAAATTAACCTTAAAAAAACAAATTGGAGTCCCTTCCTACATAACCCATATAAGAGAATATGTTGCTCTACTTGAATATAGTGGCTTCAACTCTATGTGACAATTTCATGCTCCCATGAACATTTCATGACCATGTGAACAACATTATATATCTTGCCTTGGATATGATCTACTTCATTTTATACCACCTCAAGTTCAGCGACTGAAGCTTTTACCTATGCCAATTCTTGTTGATACTCAATGACCTTATTAGCTTGGCTCTAAGTAAGTTGGGTTTGTTGGGGGAGCTTCTCTTGAAATATCGTGTGTTGCTTCATCTATCAAGTTTTACACTCAAGCCATCTTGATTCACAAAAATGTGAATGAACTCCAAGTCGCAGTATTCTTCAACACATTTATGAATGTGGGTTGCCTCGTTTAAAATCAAAGGAACTTGAGATTTCCAAACAATGGCATATAAATCCTTGACTATGTGTGTGTGTGATATCAATTGAAGCATGTGCTATGGGCCCCATTATCACACATGCTTTAATTGATATCACAGTGTCTCATATGGGTTATAATTTTCAGGTCAAGGAAAATGTATTGGAGTAACTTGTTGTCACATACCTAAGATTCACTTGGCTCTGTTTGGAAAGGACCCACATTTGAAGAAATAAAATCTTCTTCATCCCCTATATGAATGTTCTCGGTCTCAATGATCACTTTTAGCTCATGTATTGACAGTTCCTATTGCCATAGAGGGATGATTAGAGGCACCCAGTGCTCCCAGTTGATTAAAAAATCTTCCATTTTTGGTATTTTGTTCCCTGTGGGCAAGGAAATGATTACCACATACTCAAAAGGGATAGCATTAAATAAGCCCCATTTTTAAAAAGATAATACAACTCAATGTAAAGAAGGCGGAACACGACTAAGAGAGGTGAGAGGGGATTTGAGAGCCTCTACAAAGTATACACTATGTCGAGAAATAACCCAATGTAGATTTTAGTTGACAACTCTCGAGTTTCAACATCTCTCCAAAATTATAGAGTTCTCTTCACCTGTCATGTGGTCACTCAATAGCAATAGGTGGTGGTGTGCAGTTGAATTGTACAATAGAGGTAGATGTTGCCATATTGGTCTATGCAAGAAATATGGTCGCACGAATGATAAACAAATAGGGAAAAGGCACCAGATGCTTAGCATGTACTCATTATTGAACAACCTTATTGTTATAGTGGGTTCCATTGACAGAACATATTGGTGTGGATACATAATTTTTGCCCCAGAAGTTGAGCATGTACTATCTAATACTTGTCCAACATTTACTTAATAAGATGGTAAAACAAACAATCACATCATAACATGTAAAATTCATGACTCTTATGTACCCAATATACAACATGTATATCTATGTATAACCATTGGATCAAAAAAATTCTTAATGCATCTCAAATTTGGCATTTTAAATCAATTCAAAAATTGAATTTCCCTCCAATTAATGAAATAAAGTGAAAATATATATATCAAACACATAGGATAAATTCTAAGCACTAATGCGGCACCATATAGGTGCCATGTGGATGCCAAGTTAGGGTGCTCAACGTCTACTACCTTTCCCCTATGACCATATGGCGAAGTGTGTGGTGGGGGAAAACTTCACATCATAGAACATATGGTAGGAGCAAGAATATGAATATGAATATCTTAACATCTAATAGTAACCATAACATATTAATAGGACTGCAATAAAAGTACATTTCAAATAAGAACTTGCAAAATAAAAAAGAAGATAAAACATAAAACACAAGAGTTAAGTTGTTGAGATCTTTCCCCTAACGACTCATGATTACTAAGTAGAATAGTCGGTCCATTTGCACCTCTGAAATTGAGTTTGAAGAAAGGAGTCTAAAGTTGAACCATGAAACAAAGACTTATGTTGATAACTCTTGAGGGGTTAAACTCTATGTTGGATCACCTCTCTGATGAATAGATTTACGCATTTGATCCTCATAATGAAAAATATCTCATAGAGAATCTTGATTTCCTCTAAAAAGGTAGTAAAACCTACCACGGATCTCATTATACACTAGACACCTAAATAGAAAATGTTCCTCTAAGTCTAGTTCATTATTCAAAGATAACATATAATTTGATGTTGTAGAAAAAAATTGCTCTTATTCCATGCAAAGTTGATGAGTGCATACTCACAATTGACCCAAAGAAAATTTCAAACTAAAAAAGAACTTGATGTACTTAGCAATAATAACACGTCCATCTTCTATTGGAAGATTGTGCTCTAAGTAGTGATGCATTTTTGTTGACAATGGTTCTAGTGGTTCTCTCAAGGTTGATTTTATGTAGGATTTGTATATTTCATCCATGATGCCTCTATGAATATATTTTTACAAATATGCAAATGATTGATATCAATACCAATTCCCTATAGGAAAGACGCGCATTGAGCATACCAAGTGTTCATGATCCCTTGTTCATATAGATTCGTAGATGATTGAAGAGCCTCACATGAATATCTATTATGCCCAATTGTTTGATCTGTCATACATCTTAATGTATGAAGCAACACCACTATATGGAAAACAACTTGAGTATGAAGGGAATGGGTGTTAAATTCAACAAAAATAATTGCATGTGGCAACAACCATTTTGCTCACAAGTTTTTGGATAACATGGAAATAAGAACACTATTAACTCGATCCCAACTAGTATTACGAAGTCCAGGTCCCCAATCTCACAACCATACAATATTGTTGGTGACACTAAATTTTGGAAGATACGCACTTTAGGGGGCAATGTACGGAAACAATGAGGAATTGTTTGACTGACCATAAAACCTATAAATAGTAGTAGCATATGGTGGGAAGCAAAAGTGATTGTACGGTGAAGTATAACTATTCAACTCGACAGGATTACCGTCAAGTAATGACTTGGCGTTAAACAAACAAGTTTGGATGCCAAGTACTAGAAATTGGTCTTATGGTATTGTGTGAGTAATAGGTATGGCTTGTTGTACTGAAAGGTTCAATATTAATCCTATTCATATTATCCATTCATTCTTTCCTAGAATTTTGATGCATATTTTTAGTTCATGAAGTATGATTTCCTTTGCACATGGTGGGTCCTTGGTATGATGGCAATTCTCTGTACACACAATTTTAGTGGTACCATGTTCAAGTCTTTGTATGTTCAAGTAAATACATCCTTATAATCCATGAAAATCCTGAATGATATGACCTTCAATATTTTCACCAACCATCATCATTTTGGGATTTCCTTCTGATTCTAGACGCACCCTCATAGTGGTGGGTGTTTTTACACCATTAAACTAGTAGACAGGCTTATCATCCAACTTTGCATCACCAAATTTATATCATGTGAACTAGAGAGGGCAATTTGACATTCTCTTTGATGGTTCTAAAGAGCTTAGTGTCACCCAATTTTGTTTCTAATTATCTCTTTGCAAGCCACCTTCTTCTCTTATCTCCATAATCTCAATAAAATTGTAATTTGATTGGAACACCTCATAAGCTATCACATATTTATGGCTTACTCCCTAAGTCAAGATCTATCACATATGTATGGCCTTTATTTTCAATGGAGACTATATTTTTATTCCAGTTATGGTCAACTTAGTCTACTATCAACCAACCTCGACCCAACAATCATTTCAGGCCTTCTTACTTGGTCACACAACAATGGGGGCTCGACCATATGTTTGCTATCATGAAATTTTTCTATCCCCGCCATCTATTGCTACATCATCTAATACTAAGTGCACCATTACATGCTCCTTGTCAAGGCCATTGTCAGGGATAATAGTAGTTATGAAATTATTGAGTTTGATAATGTTTTATTTGGGAATGCTTTGTAAATCGACTACCTTTATAGGTAAAATAGTTTTCAAGACTTGTCTTACAATTTATTTGTCTGACTCAAGTTGACTGGTCACCATCGTAATTATCCATTCACGGGATTATTGCCATTGTAATTGTCCATTCATGGGATTTTTGCCATCATAATTATTCATTCATGGATTGTCTTCATTCTTCGACAGTGGCCTTTTTTACTTTTGCACTATCTCTAACAAGTATTTCCTTCTTTGTTATTGGGTTATGGCTTTCTTTCATTTTGTTCAAGTGATTATCATTACTTCTTCATCCTCAGTTATGTCAATCACATGACATTTACCTCAGACACTTACTTCAAACAATAGGCATCATTTTGATCCCCTGATCCACACCATATACATATAAGTCTAGTATTATTTTGATTTATGTTGCACTCTCTTGTGAAATGTATTCACACATTACACTTCTGAAATTGCAATAGTGGTCATCCATTAGAGTCATATTGAATCAAACTGCCACCTCAACCACTATTATTCTAACTCCATTTTTTTTGTTATGATAAACTCTAGGAGATGCCCCTTATTGTTTTGATTATTCAAGGGCTTATTCAAGGTAGTAGATGGTGTTGATGTATCCCCTTGTATAAAGAATATTTGGCCACTCTTATTCCATAAATTGTATGGGAAATCCTTGATTAATTGCCAAATTATAGAGAACATCTTCTTCAAACAAATGGCCTTTGTGTAACCTATTTTACATTTGATACACCAAATATGTTTGCCTTCTTTATTTGTGTCTTCCTTTAGCTCATTCATCGTTTAGATCATGTCTCTTTTAAGAGCATGCATAGTTCCTAATTTGAACTATCATCACTAGATTTTGAATCATTATCTTCGCTCCTTTTTCGAGCATGAGTATGTCTTGTTTTCACCCTCAATTTCCATCTCTAAGTTATATGCATCTTTGTAGGAAGAAGGTGGGACCACCTTCATCTTCCTCCACAACGAGCGCATAATTCCTTTAATGAAAAACTACTTATTTAGATTGTCTACCAATTCCTTCTCAAGTTTGCCCAACAACTCCTTGAATCTTCTCCTTTAGGCTTGTACATTCTTGGTTTTCCTTACCAAGCATTTTAAACCTCTATGACAAATTCATTTTCATCTCTGAGGAGCTTGAATACTTTGTCAAATTCCTTCCACAATTTTTCCTATGAGGACTTGTCAGTTTATGGTGCATCTATGTACAAATAAATAATGTCCCTATGAGTGTGGCTGGAAAAGATCACAACCAATGACCTTTGTTTCTATGCCCATTAGTATTCCAAATGGAGATACATGTTTTATAATTTCACACAAGGTTTTTAAGTCCATCACAAATAAAATTTAGTAGATTTTATCTCCCTAAGTTTTGACTTGGTGGATTACCCACAATTGTGGGCCTTATGTGGTTCCAATGGGGCTCTTTTGGTAAAATTTTCCTCATTAGGTACGTTTGTGTTTGACGATCATATGCTCTCTCAACACTGGTGGACACGTCACTATACTCAACCCTTCCTTCATCTAGAGTTATTTGTACACTACTTTGCTCATCATTAAGTTCCTCTCTTTTGTTGCTCGCTCCAACTTGTCCTATAGGTTGTCCTAGTGTTTTTGGCTCAACCTTTTCAATTAATAGATATTCAATTTTATGCATATTTATTTCATAAGTGACTCTCTTTTCTTCCATGAGAAAATCATTTAAATTCCTCTTAGAATAAAAACTTCTTTCTAAACAAGGGGGATAGATTGAATTTTCTCTTGATTCCTCTATGGAATTTTCCACCAACCTTGTCTAATCGACAAGGTCTGAATTTCCTCTAGAATGGACAATTATCTTGCAACCTCTACCCACACCTCGCTAGTGAGTGGTGCACAATTCTTTGGTTCTCATGGAATCCTTCCTCGGTTTTAAAAATGGATTCGAATTCTACTCACCCTTTGGCTTTAACTTTCACTAGTGCTTTGCACTTGTCCTAAGGGATTTCTGGAAATAGTTGCCTCCCTTTGTCTTCTCTCATATTCCAAAAGTCTTGTAGACAATTTGTTTTCTTGGTCCAGTCCTTGATGATGTTGTCTTCTTATACCACTTTGTTTGGCTTCAATTGCATTAATTACTTCATGTTCGGTGTCAGTCTTTAGATATTTCCTCCTCTTCTTGATGTCCCCTCTCCTCGTACTACTCTAAAAAAATTGTCGTTATGTTTAGAACAAAAATATTGTAAGATAATAAAATGCTTAGCAAGAATTATGGAAAAATATTCCAGTAGTCGATCAACTTATTTTCACCTCCAACTTGCCACAAGATATAATCTACAAGAACTTGGTTCTTCTTGATTCTCTTTTGATGCATTCATGTGCCGAGAGATCCGACAAGTACTCGAAATCTCTAGTGAGTTCATATTCTCTTTGTTTCTTAGTTATAACTAATTGAATTGGTTGATCCATTCACTTTATTATGCTTCAATATTATAATGTGTCATCTTCAATAGTTATTGTCAACCAACTTTTACTTTTACTTGAATTCACCTGTAGTGAGGGAGGACCTCACTCAAGAGATGTTGAAGAAAAGAGAAGGAGAAAATTTGATTGAAGTCAAGAGAATGAGAGAAGGAGAAAGTCAAGGTTTTGAAAGCCATGGATTCTGGTATTAAATTGTAAGTCTTCCAACTGATCTATGAAAGAAAGAAAGAATGTATTTGTTTCATTTATGAATTCTGTAAACAGGCCTATATATATATGTATGGGAATGTGTGTGTGAAGGATGGTTCTTCATAGCATATTAAGAAAGACTGGTTATTTGGCATGTTGAGGATAATTTTAAACTGGTATTTATGTGAACAAAGGATCTTAAGAACTTTGAATGCTATAAAAAGCCCAAACAGGGCTAAACAAGGTATTCAAGCATCTAAATTACAGCCCACTGCCCAAAGAAAACCCCATGTGAAAATGGTTCCATGATGTTCATAATGGTATGGAGACAGGTCTATAAGGTAATAAGAAACCTAAATGAAGAAGAAACAGGCTTAGAAATCCCTTTGATATCTCAAAACTTCAACTGTTGAAATTCAGGGCTGTAGGTGACAGTATACAGGGAAGGGTCAAACATTTGTATGTTTTTGCAAGGTAAATGCATTGAAAAGGTCTTATTTGTTATAAGTATGGGAATATGGGAATCACTTAAGGTATGGACATGTTTTTATAACATTTTGAAGTCCATTGATCATTGAAATAAATAAGAAAAATCTTGAACCCTGCTGACTGTCATACAAATACAATCAAAAGACACTAAGTTGTTGAGCATTAGAAGGTACAGAAGGTTGACATGACCAAGATGATTATTGGAGAAGGTGTAGGGGGTTAAAACAGACCTTATACAAGTGATTAGAGCCCTTGAAACTGTCTAAAACACCCCCAGCAAAAATAATTAGCTCGCAGCCTGTGACTGTCATGGGAAAATTCTGAATTCGGTTCAAACCCTCAAAATGAGTTTTAAAACTTGAAAACTCTTGAAACTTTGTAATTTGACCCTTTATGATGTTATAAAACTGTTGGAAGTGGTTTAAAGGTGCCAAAGTACGGATAAGTACGGAAAAAGTCAATTGCCAAGTGGAGCCTAGGTGCATGTGAAGGGAAGAGCGTAGGCCAATAGAGGAAAAGTAGATTTCTCCAAAGAAGTACCCTAATAAATGATTGATTCACCTGTAAGAAGGTAATGGGTATCTGGAATGATGCTTGGTTTGCTTAGAAAGTCTGTACATCACTCTGGACAAGGGGTTTTGCACTAAAGGAGGGCTAATTGGAACAGGGCCTAAAGAAGAAAGTACAATTCCGTACAAAGCAACCTCTAGATATTTTTAAGTATGTTATATAAAGGCTTAATGGGTATCCATAAATGTTCTTACTTTCATGATTGAGTCTACCTATAAATAGTTATGGCCAATAAACAGGGAAAATAGGGCTACAAGGAATGCTTGAACTAAATAGGCCTGTATATGAAATTAGCTCACAGTTGATGGTTACAGAGTTGTGTAAGATCAGTTTTCATCAACCTGACCTGACTTTACAAAGGCAATGGTACCAAAAATGTTTTCTACTAAAAGTTACACTACTGAAGAATACTTTTTGCAAAATTGTAGATACACAACATAAAAATAGCATTGCAAAATAAGATAAAAATGTCTTTATTGCATAGGTAGTATAAAGTACATTGCTTGGAGTATGGAGGACCTATCATATCGATGACTTTACACTGACATTCAATTGACTATTTATGAGACAAATGGTACCAATGATTGGCACTTAATATACAACAATCAACCCAACCATTCATAACTAAATATTCATTCATACACTACCCAAATCTGGTGAGAATAATTAATAACATAACAAAATCAGCTACCAAAACAATGCAATTATTAATAACAATAATTCTATGATTACAACCTTTGTATATTATACATTAACACAACAATGTTGACCAAGGGTTACTACTATTCCTAACTTTCTTTGGTTTATATATTGATGTGCTACAACATGTTATTAAAAATAATAATCTCACTTTCAATTGTTGTATGTTTCATTGGCTTATTATTCCCTTTCTATTTTTTCCACTTTCTTTGGTGTGTGTGTGTGTGTGTGTGTGTGTGTGTGTGTGTGTGTGTGATGGGACATAGTAACTTAATAAAACATATTGCAATCGTAACATAGTGTAGTGTTCTTAAAATGTCTTTAACCCATTAGTATATATTTATTTGATGGGTTAAAGGCATTTTAAGAACACTACACAAGGTTACAATTGTAATAATCAAAATTATTACAATTGTAACCTTGTGTAGTGTTCTTAAAATGCCTTTAACCCATCAAATAAATATATACTAATGGGTTAAAGACATTTTAAGAACACTACACTATGTTACAATTGCAATATGTTTTATTAAGTCACTATCTCATTTTCATTGTTGATTGGATACTCCTAATTTCTACTATGTTTTAATTATTTGTGGTTTGGGATGAATTAAGCTATGCACAGATAAATAAAACGTTTGCACAAGGGAGATCTAACAAATATTATCTTGAAACAATAGATCATATTTGCCCTAAGTGTTGAAAATTGTGAAGAAGCATAATTGAGACGATTGGACAAGTAATGAATAATATGAGAATCAAGAAGTGATGAAACAAACACACTTGAGTAGAATATTGGGATTCTAAGAGTGCACCAATTGTTTGGAAGTAGTGATAAAATTGTGTGAAATCTAGAACCCTGACTGACAATGGACGGATTTGACATCTATCAAACTACCACTGTATATGCCCAGCGCAAATTCGATTGCCAAATATGCTCTATGTATTATGCTACGAAATGTGTTCTACTGCACCAAATCTATGTTGCACTCAATTCTAGAATCTATATTTTCTAGAGCAAGTGCAATGTTTGATGCTATACAATGTTGTCATTGTATTTTTCTAAATTTGTGGGTAGAATTTCAGAATTTTTGTCTTCTTCCTTTCTTGAATTAATTCACCACAACACATGCAAAAGAGAATGGAAAGAAATAGTTGGGTTGGGCAACCTCAACAGAGATGCAACTACATATACACACGCTAGAATCAGACCCTGTGTAGTTCAAGTGTCGTGTAAATGGAATCTCAAGAAAGGGCTTGTCCTTTTCACTAAATGTGAATATTAAGCAACATGAACATTCATCTAAACCCAACTTTTGGAATAAATGGATAATGTCACAATAACATGGAACATGTTACATATCTGACAACAAAGTTAAATGTTGGATCCCTTTGCATAATGGTTTGTAGCCCACTTCATTGCCCCCACCCTTACTAGTGTTACCAGAGAGTCCAGAGGGCAACAAAATCAAGGAGTCAAACCCCTATTTCTAGAAAGATGAATTCCATCGAATTCTATTTTAAGGAAAAGCCTAATGGCGTTTTTCCACTCTATTTTTAGGAGAGGAATCCTAATGGTACTATGCCAATTAGGTGTATTTATCTTTGTGGAGAGCCAAAGTAACTCACAATGAGTTTGCATGTAATCTGATCATCTTGAGTTAATAAAAACATAATATCTTGCACTGTGGATGTTTTCTTAGCTTTGCTAAGTTTTTACCACATAAATTTGGTGTTTTGTCTTATGCATGTTTAATATTTTGTCCATTTGAATTATCTCTATTATTACAAACATGTATTATGTTATTAAAATTACTGGTTATTTGTTGATGTGAAGTGTCTGGTTTCCTAATAGAAGACTCTTTCACAAGTATAGCAATTGATATAGAAATGAAGATCTAATTGAAGGTAGGATTAGATTAATCATACTTGAAAGATATTTGGGATATTGATAATTAACACTTGGTAAATGAGTAGGAATGATATATATATATATATATATATATATATATATATATATATATATATATATATATATATATATATATATATAGGACATGACACGTGCAATAATCGACAATGGAAATGTCGAAAATGCTAAATCAAAGGTATGGGAAATCATGCCAAGATGGAAGGACCCACAAAAACAAAGGGGGGAGATTTAGCGGTAACC
Source organism: Torreya grandis (assembly GCA_037957365.1). Lineage (NCBI taxonomy): Eukaryota > Viridiplantae > Streptophyta > Pinopsida > Cupressales > Taxaceae > Torreya > Torreya grandis. Next base: position 2,115,060 of record JARHVA010000965.1, on the reverse strand, counting down.
AATAGCCTTCGAATCTATCCTAGGAGAGATAGATGTTCACAATGAGTGAAAACTACTCAAAAGATAGATAAATGAGGTTCAAAAGCTGAAATAGATGAATGTTGAAGACATCTATAATTCTAGGAGTTAGAGAGAGAAAGAGTAGTGTGAGGTAGTAAGTGTCCTAAAAACAATCAAATATACACAAGTGAACCAAGTGTGTGAAAACACCTTTAAAAGACACTATGGAAAAAGGATTGTACCAAAATTAAGTGTCTACATGATGCCCTTACTTTGATGTGTGTATATATGAGTGAATGCATGTGTGTGCCAAAGTATAAAAAATAATAAATTAAAGTACATACCTTGATTTATGTATAGATGGATGGATGAATCGAACGATGCTCAAGATAGTCTCCATCCAAACAGATTTGTTGAAACTTGGAAATCTACCTTACCTAAAAACAATGTCCAATTGTACCAAGTAGTCCATGTCATATCGATATGAAAATGGAGTAAATTTAAAAATATAAATTGAAATGGTAGCATAAGAACAACTACACCTGATGGTATTCAAGCCATGTTATCGCAAAACAAAACTCTATTTTTATTATTCCAATTAGAACTTTTTAGACAAGTCCTAGACAAAGGCTTGAGATAGGCTCCATCCACACAGATTTGTTGAAGCTTGGAAATTTGTCATACTTAAAAACAATGTCCAATTATAACAAGTATTCAATGTCATATCGATGTAAAAAATGGAGTAAATTTAAAAACATAAATTGAAATGGGAGCATATGAACAACCACACCTAGTGGTATTCGAACCATGTTGCTACAAAAGAGAACTCTATTTTGATGATTTTGATTAGAACAATTTAGATAAGTCCTAGACATAGCTAGCACTTCTTAACGAATTCTGACAACCCCATCCACCTCTTGATCAAGGAAGTAGACAAATGGACCATTTATGGTGCTCTTATTTTTCTCAAGTTTGCTCAAAGATTGAAAAACCTTTGCTAATTCATGAAAAGCTTTAAATATCTAGATATATGCCCCCAATATCATAAAAATTAATATGTAAAACTAAAAAAGGAAGGTATGTATTCTCATATGAGAATGAAATAGATGAGGGAAACAATGTGCTTCAATGAATGTTTCGTATGCATAACATATGTATCATAGTAATTACTTGAGGAGATAAGGAAGGGTATGATGCTGCCAGTGGCAAATCAAGGTAGAGACAACTATTATGCCTCCACTATTACAAATGCACCCTTAATAAGGCTACATAAATCAATGAATCACATGCAAGTAGTATGCCTCAGTAGATGCATGGTGAGGACCATGGCAACATATGCACCAAAAATAGTTAGATTGCAAACATTAATGTGCATGGTAAAGGCAAAGGCACCAAACAAAGGAAATGCATGATACTGATTATGGAAACAATAATAGAATATTTCATAGTATATTGCATAAGTCACACACAAGTATGTAGCTACATATAGGAACATCATCATGCAAGGACAGATGACTCACAAGACATGATGACATGACAAAGATAGCTAGAGGATCCTCTACAGACAAGGATGCAACAAAAAATCGACAAACAATACGTTCAATCATACACATGCAAGTAATCAAACAATTAATAATATGCAACACACGATGGAACCAATGAAACAATCATAATGTACCCACGCAATGTATATATCTATGTAACATGCAAGATTCAGGTACTAGAAAGATATTATTTAGTTAATGTAAATGGTTGAATATAATAAATGGAAAGCAAGAAAGATATCACCATAAAATTTCTTGTATAGAGATGCCCCTAAGGTAGGGCATACCATCAATTTGATCGTGCACCCCAATGAGTGAATAAGAAAGTAGCCACGCATTATCTAAAATTCATAGTCATATATAATTTTTATATCCCGCATCCCACCCACTCAATGAATACAATGAGAAGCATGTGTGTAACATGTATATGAAAAACCTATAACATAGGTAATAAGTACGACATGTATCTATTGATAAAGTAATATTATATTTTTGTATTTTCTAATGTTTTTACATTTTATAATTTTCTAGAAGTAGTAGTTTAGGAAGAAGGCCAAATGGTGCACACAAGAAGTAGGTGAAGCTTAATCAAAAATAGAATCCAAAGGGAATAAGCAAGAAAAAATGCATATACGTAGGCGAAGGAACACAATTAAACAAGAAGAATAGGAAGATTCCTAACAACCTACAACTTCTCTCAGAACTCAATGCACAATAGGATGTAAGGTATCGATATATATGTTTTCATTGTTGAGAAATATGTGCAAGTGATTGAAATGGGATAAACAATCAAACAACAAGGGCCAATGCAACATAACAAGTAACATGATTCAAATGGCTATAATAATATCAAGGTAAAATAGAAGGCAAGTGCCAAGGTGTCAAATTTAGAAGATAGAATGCAATCAAACTCATGGGAAGAAAACACATGAAATATACAACAAATATATGAAAGAAGTTATATATAATAAGAAAACAATAGTACAATAATTGATATATCAATGAAGTGCAAAATATAGGGCAACATGGCTAGCCAATGCTCTAATCTATAATGTGATATCCCAGACTTAGAGTCAGGATGGCCTACGTTGCCTCTCAATGGAATTTTTGAAGACGACCTTACATCTCAAATGGTTGTCATTTTATATGTTTTCAATCCAAAATCCATACTAATATCACAAACTATAAGTGACCATTTACAAAATGTCAATCTATGTCGTAATAAATGCTAATTTATTATAAACCAAATATATTTTTTATAAATTAATAAAATGAAATAGAGTAGTATTGTCATCATGTTGTTTTTTCGTTGTATACATAACTGTGGTATGGATGATGTTATTAATAACATGAACGGTCTATAAAAAAAAATGTATTGATAGCAAATAGGTAGACATTTTTTTAAGGTGGCAAATACATCAAAATCTCTATAAAATGTTCAGGACAAATGTCAAATATTAGCCCTAATCGAAGTTAGATGTGTCACTCAAAGTATCATAAAAGTAATCATGAGATGTGTAATAAGTGCAATCATCATCCCAAGAAGAGATGTGTGGAGAGTGAGTTGAAGGAGTTGTTAGAACCTCTAGAGAAGCATGCATAAAAATATGTCCATGATAAAGTAGGTGTTTGAATATGATCCATAGCAAGGGACCTTGTAAATCAATCTTGGGACATGGGTGAGTATGTACTTTAGGACTCGAAGGTGCAATTGTGGAAATCAAAGCTAAAGGAGCTCCTATAGGAGATGGTGGTGGTGTCGTAGATGCAAATGTAGTAGGAACCATAATTGATAGGGGTAAGATAGTATTAAGTATCGCACGAGGTTGAATGATTTGCTCCTTAGGAACCATACTAAATGATTGCATGTGTGATCTTAGAGGTGGGATAGGTATCTCACAAGTTGTGATGTAAATAGTGTATACTTATTTATCATGCACAAACTTAAGACAAAGGTGTAGTGTAGAAGGTATCGCTTTCATTTGATTAAGCTATTTGCATCTAAGTAATAAATTATATGATCATGTATGTGGAATGACATGAAAACAAACTAGAAGGGTTTGAGGATTGATTGTAGCTGGTAGTGTAATACCATCAAGTGGTGTGCGTGAAATGCCATTGTAACTGTGAAGTATCATAGTTGTACTACGTAAATCTCGCTCAATGTAGCCTTGACTAGATAAAATGACATTGTAATAAGATTTTCACTATAACCATTAACAACCATTATGCCATGTGTGTTCAAATGATGAGGGGAAACAAAACCATGAATATATAAAGGACCATTATTTGATTCATCATTAGGTGTCTCATGGTCATACAATGCTAGTTTAAATGCTTGTTCTTCTTGTTTGCATTTGCGAGAATTAAACATTTCGTGCTCTATTTGAGATGGTATTTCATTGGATTTTGTCTCCAATCCCAATTCATTATTTTTGTGTCCTTTTGGGTTTACATATCTACATTTGGTTTCAAATTTTCCAAATATAATTGGCGAGGGAGTGTCAAGTTGTGTTGGTTGAATAGTATTTAAACAAGTGTCTGCCATAGGTTGTTTTCCCTTATTCGTGATAAGTGGTGTGCTATTGAGTAGGTGAGAGGGAAACTGATGTCCATAATCCTCAAGACTACAATATAATTAGCCAATAACTAATGTATTCATGTCATTGAGATCCTCCCAAAGACCATATGGCGTACAACGAATTTTTAACAATTGTTCATCTATGCCATCATGTCGATAATCATCTTCAATATCCTGAACATGACTAATCTCATTGGCCTTACTATTGTTGCCCACATCATATATATGTAACTGTTCAATGGGAATGGGTTGTTCAGATGCAACTATCATTAGCTAAGGTACGTTAAGTTGCAGAATAATAACTTCTTTGGTTTTCACAATTTTGCAGTATCAAAAGGAGACATTGTCTGTAGGACATACATGTAGCTCTCATGTAAAAAAAATAAGCATATTTGTAATGTATAGGGGATGAAATTCATGGCAAGAATCCACAATTTACCTAGCAAAAGATTATAGCTGAACTTCAATAGATATTACTTAACATTTTTGTAGCTAAGTCTTAGGCCCAACAACTATGTTAAGAAACAATTGTTTCCAAGGGGCTTCATGCTTGATAATCAAATCCTCTGATGATTATATACAATGGTGGAAGAGACTTGCAATCAAATTCCAAGTACATTTGGCTTGAATGTATAATAGGAGGTTTTGATCAATAATGTCTTTAGAGGGTAAATCCTCTACATCAAAGGATATGAGATGCTAGCTATTTTGTAAATTTCTTAAAAGAAGCAAAATAAGTAGGGTCAATATTATTTCGTAGAGTAACATCACACAGTATGTCTTAGAAAGCAGTGGATTATTCAAGGAATCTTAAGATGAAGATCTTAGCTTGAGTGCTTTGCAATTGATCCACAAGATCATAAGGCTTAGATGCATAAATATGAATCTTAGGTGCGGGTGATTAGAGGCTTGAGGAGCAATATTTTGGTTGAGCCCACCTTGATAAGGAGGAGGAGGGATAGTGACATTGTGTGCCCTATCTCTCCAGGGTGTTACAACAACCATCTCATAGCAAATCATCATACAATCAACAATAGTAGGCCCATAATTGAGAGGAGGAAAAGCAAGGCTATTAATATGTAGGGTATCATCGCATAAAGCATGGCAAACAACCCTATCATGTCACAATCCACAAGCTAATATTTTATGATAAATGATACAACAAACTTGAAAACCATGATAAGTATTTGTATAACCACCATGTAAGCAAGCATATGAATGTGTAAATCAAAATACCGCCCATGCATTTTCAGTAGTGAAAATGGAATGTAGATCTAATCTACCCATGAGATCCCAGAAGAAACATGACCCTAAACATGAACCACTAAAGGAAAGCAACCCGAGGCTAAATATAGTTATCATGATTTGAGCCAATAGAAACCTAATAACAAGGTACAAATAAAGAGAGGGTTTGCATGAAACCCTAAGACAAATAAGAAATCGGAACCTAAATCAAATCTAAAATAGAGGATCAAACCCTACACAAACCTCAAAAGATGTATATGCTCAACGACCAAATTTTGAAAGATGGATATAATCTGAAAGTAAAAAAAGATGAGTAGAAGTTAGGGTTTGATCAAAATATGTAAAGTAAGATGTATATATGAAATTAGAGCTTAAAATTTAGAAATGAGTCATTAAAACCCACGGGCAATCATCAAAATATGTGTTCAAAGAATATAAGAGTTCACCAATTTGTTTTGATTATTTGTGGTTTATGATGAATTAAGTTATGCACAAACAATTAAAACATTTGCATGAAGGATATCTAATAGAAATGGTCATAAAACAAGAAATCGGATCTGTTTCAAGTGTAGAAAATAGTAAAGAAGCATAAATGAGACGACTGAGCAAGCAATGAACAATATGAGAAGCAATAAGTGATGAAATGAATGCACTTGCACATAATCTTGGAATTTTGGGAGTGCAGCAGTGGTATAGAAGTAATGATAAAACTATATGAAATTTGGAATCCTGACTATCATTGAACGTATTCATCGCGTCAGAGTGCCACTGAATATGCCCAAGGGAGATTCCATTGCTAAAAATGCTTCATGTACTTTATTGCGCCGAATTTGTACTACGCCCAATTCTAGTATCTAGATTTTTTAGAGCAAGGGCACTATCTAATGTCATATAGTCATGTATTTATGCTTTTTAAATTTGCAGGTCGGAGGTTCAAATTGATGCCTTCTTTCTCTCTTGACCTAATTTGTCATAACACATGCAAAAAAGAGAGAAAATAAGTAATTGGGTCAAGAAACCTTAAGGGAGTTACATCTACATATTATACACATTAGAATAAGACCTCATATATTTTTGATGTTGTGTAAATGGAGTCTCAAGAAAGGGATTGAACCTCATCTTCCCTAACAATAACATGAAAAAGATTTGATTGTCAAGGTAGAAGACTTAGTGTAGCAATAAATATGAGATTGAAGCTCTAACTTGAATGCACAAGAGAACTAACCATACTTGAAAGGTATTTGGCTAATTAATACTTGACACTCAGACTAAGAATTATTTTTATACATAGAACTCCTTAGGACATGACACACACAATGGCCAACATTGGAAATGTGTAAGATGTTAAATCAAAGAAGTGGTCAATCAAGGCAAGGTGTAAGGACCCACAACAACAAAGGAGATAGAGTTAGTGATACCTTGTAGCAATCCAATTCGTCCCAAGAGGAATAGATATTTTGAATGGATGCAAGCAACTCAAAGGATTGATAAATGAGGCTCAAAAGTTAAAATGAATGAATGTTGCCATCTAAAAGGTCAAGGGGTAGGGAAAGAATGGTGAGAGGTAACAAGTGTCCTAAAAACAACCAAGTATACACAAAGGAACCAAGTGTGCAAAAAAGAATAAAAGACATTACGAAAAATGGATTTTTAACAAAATTAGGTGTTCTACATATTGTAGCAACCTCCTCTTCCCATGACTAACTTCACATCAAGATCATTGAGATGATGATTGTGTTTTGTGGGTTGCCTTGCATAGTGTTTGCTAGTTACGCTGAGAGGCGTAACCTACAATGGTGGAAAGAGGGTTGGGGGAAGGGAGTGTAACCTTGTGGATGTCATTCAAAATGCCTAAACTAAAATTTGACATCTATTTCACTGTTGCAAGGCAAATGTAGTTCTCGCTTTGAAAAGCCAATTGAAAAATTGTGATATCTTCAGCATTTAGCGGAGTTTGAAGCCTACTTTTATTCATTACATGATGCAATGTTTAAAAGTGTGGGATCGTTACCTTAGCTATCCTCAAGCCAGCACACAGAGAAAGTGTGGACCAGAAATATTTGAATGACTTATTCAATACAAGATAGGCTAAATTTGGATGGACGCCATGCTCTAAGCTTGGAAAGCATATAAATATGAAACAGAATCTGGAACCAAAACTATTTACTTATGTTCATAATTAACTCTAAAAATGTTAGTTAAAATCTAGTTCACCTCCGGAGATGGATATTAGAAAAGAAGTGAACAAACAGCAGTGACCAAAATAATAAATATATGGAAAGCCTAGAAAAACCAAAATAATAATTGATCTCTCTACGAATCCCTATGACTGGCTAAAAGCGAACATTACAAACTAAGGTGTCAGCATCCTCGGATTGTGTGGGCACCAATCTATTTCAAGTCTCTTAATAGAAGTGCTTTTTTCTTGTGTTTACAGTATTCCATGGATGATACATATAACCATGAAAAAATGTCATTGTACTTGTTGTAGAAGTGGCAGGCTCCTTTTCTTAATAACTATGTTATGAGTTCCGACAACACATATCTAGTAGAATATCAATCCAAAAGCGCACAAGAAAGATTCAGATACGGTCTTGACCTTCCAACAGCTCTATGATCTTTTCCAAACCATGATTCCAAACCATGATGTCTATATTCCAAGCTGAAACTTCAACTCCGTCACTGGTTCCAAAGCACTAAAGGAAATATTATCGATGCAAGTGTGCACAATGGGATCCACAACTCAGGGAGTAAGAATCTTCCTTGACACTCGGTTCAATACCATTTGCTTCCAAGCAAAGGAGGTGGATATGGCCCTGTTTCCTTTTTCAACTGTCAATCACACGTCACTCAATTGCAAGCTTTTGTGTCAAAGAAGGCGATCCTAACCCAAAAATATTAACGTGCTACAGGCAATTTTCTTCACTTCCTGTCAACTAAAACTCACCCTGCTGCTATTATTAAGCATGTTCCCTGAATATATCATATACAAATGCTACAGGATTAAACTTCCTCTTCTCTGAATTGTCCAATCAACCTGTAACATCCACTGTTTTTCCATCATTCAAGACACGTACGTGGAAAATGAAAAATACAGCAAACAATTGCAAGCTGTTGTAGTAAATCTAGATGGTTCATATTCAGCAGTAACAAACAAAAGTAAACATCACCATTCCACTACTAACAAAAGGCTGAATTACAGGAAGAGCATATATGATTATGCTCATCTCCAAAAAGAAAAACAATTGTATTCAAATAAATATCTCAAAATCGGCTGGTTTCTTCTCTGATCTGTCCAATCAACTGTGATATCCCTCAAGTGGATGTCAACATATTTGAAACTAAATGCAAGTGGGCCAGAAAAAGAAATTCCAAAATCCGCATTACTCATTGCATGCTCTGGAAGCGCCGCATAATTAGGGCACTCATGTCCAAAAAGCGCTGAGCACAATTGGTAAGGCATGTAGTCTCACTTGAGCTGAACTTGCTCCCAGGAGTACTTGTAATACATTTATCCCAACAGACATCTGCAATTTTCCCTACAAGTTCATTCATCATCGCTTTCTGCTTCTCTTGCTGCATGTTCCAAGTCACAATAAATCATAGAAATAAGTTAGCTCAAAAGGGAAACATAAAGACCACAACTTTATGCAATATACATTCGAAAATTGATGTAAGCAGTAGTCAATAAAAACCATCAAAAGACTATACCTCGATGTAAACATTATACTCAAATCCAGAAAGTGGAATTGAAATTGTCTTCAAGTGAAGAGAAAGTGATCATTGAGGTAAAAGCAATGGCGATATATAAATTAATACCAGAGATAGAATGCCTAAAACTTCTCCCCAAGTAAAATTGTATGACAAAAGATAGCTTTATCATTTCAAAGTGACAGAAAAACCTGATATTAACAGGGCCTAGAAATGGAAAATGCTCTTCTTTAGAGCAGATCCTGCATGGAGTCTGACTTAAGGTCCCAAAAAAATAGGTGCAGAATATCTGTACGCATGCTAACTCTCATCACTCATTGAAATGCCTATTATGAGCGCATAAATATAGACAAACAATGTCAACTTACAATTAATCATATACTGCCCAATCTTAGGGGGTAAAAAAGCTGCAAGAAGAATAATGCAAACTAGAAAATAAATATAGGATTTAACCAAACTGTTTCAATAAGTATTCCTGCTGTAAATTCACAAAACATTGGTTGTTATTATATCTAGGACTTAGTAGGTTAGTGCAAGTATAATTAGCATTACCTACTTGAAGAATTAGATTTAGACGTTCTTACAAATAATATCTAGCACCAGTAGGACTTGAAGATTGACAAACAAAATATCCATTAAGACAGAAGTGAGAAGACTTTTTTTGGGCGAAGGCTCCAAAAATATTAATTTGGGAACATTTGGTAAAAAAAAGGGAAATTTTTTAATTTTTTAACAAAATTGAGGAGATAAATTTTTTGCAAAAAGTCTTTTTTTCTTTTAAATCAACAATTTTGAAATTCAGAAATATTCCACTTTCAGAGCTTTTCATTTATTAACTATTATAATTGAATGTGATGATAAATGTATTGTGTTTACAATTTAATTGGTTGATTTACATCTATTTGGATGTCTAGACTCTAAATAAGGGATTTATTGTGTAAAAATGTGTGTCCACTTTGTTGTCTTGTCAGATATTTATGTCTATTTTATAAGATGTAATTTCTTGTAGTCAAGTGAAAGATAGCTTCTAGCATGTTTTTTTAATTCAGAAAAGGCTTGCATCATAAGCAGGTTCTTCAAAAGTTTCATCCTTTGACAAGCATAGACCTGCATAAGAATCTGTTGGATAAAATGTAGTAGGATGTTGAATAGCACAAAGATGAAGGCCAAACTCCTACTGATTGATAAAAGAATGTAAGGATGTCAAATTCTCATTTTTTTTTTAATGAAATTCATTGTCTACATGCTTTGGCAAGCTAAATAGATTGCCTTCTACCAAAAAATTATGCTAATGCTGCATAAACTGTGGAAGAACTTATAGATATCATAAAACAATACACTCAAAATAGAATGCTTTTCAAGTTTCGAGGAACAAGAATATTGCATCGTACCAAAAGATTATGCCAATGCCTGCCAAAATTGTGAAACGTGTTATTTTATAAAATGCCTTCACAATTACATTCTCTCAAGTTTCAAAGGAATTCAAAGAAATGCTAACCAAACTTCTATTAATAATTTTTACCTTCACACGAGCAAAAGTAAAAGAAAAATCTTGTGCTTTCAACATACATGCAAACAAAATAGAAAAATGATTAAATGATATTTTTCTTGTGCTTGCAGAAACACTACAATTAAAAATGATATTTTATTGTGCTTTGAAATATAAGAAACAATACTGAAATTAACCCAATCTAAAATGAAGAAAAGAAATATTTTGCTTGTAAAATCATTTTCAAGAATGATTTAGTAAATATGTTGCAATCAATTGTTATCATATCCTAAAATTCTTGTACAAGTACACATCAGAATATGGAGATAACTGTTGAACCTACTTCTTAAAGTGGGTGCATTTAAATTCCAAAAGTTGTATAGATTAAAGTCAGTCAAGACTCGAAAGGGGAAACGAAGTTTGTTGGGGTGGATAGAACTGTGAGTTGAAAATATTGACAAATGTTCACAGTTAAATATATATGCAAATCCTTAAATAGGATGAAACTCTGAGTTGAATATATTAACCAATTCATAGTTAAACATGCAAGCATGTCTTTTATTAAATTTAAGTTTTTAACCAATGACAGCCATTAGTTCGACAAATAAAGAAAACAGGCACAATATGTTGCAGCCTTTAAAAATGGCTATGAAGTGAACATGGCCATCAAAGCTTTCCATAAGAAGCTTCATAGGATGGCAATTCAGCCTACAAAAAACTAATCCAAAAAATACTCACCCCAAAAACCAGATTTGATGGAGTACATTTAATATTGTAATTTTTTAACTAGTTTTTTATATAATAGTTTTGACTTTTATCAAATAATTATTGATGAAGTAAATTGTGACATGAATTAAATTCCACAGGTTCATCTCTAAGGTTTATTCTATATTTGAAGGTCGAAAGGAAGGGCTAATTTGTGTTTCCATGAAAAAAGCCTTATTTGATATCCAAATCTATCTCTTTCGCAACTAATTGAGTAGAAGAAATGCCTTTATTGATACTACATCTAGCTCCCTCATATTTAAGTCATTGAAGCACTGGAGGTTAAGTTAACATAGCCTAACTAACCCAACCCGACAAAAACTATTATCAAACATCAAAAAAATAGATTGAACAAAAACTGAGAAGGTTATTTTCAAAATGATGAGCAGAATGGGAATTACGCAAGGATGGCTCATATCAAGTGTACTTAAATCTCTCTTTTCAGACGCCAGCCCAAAGTGGCACCAAGTCTATTAAGAGATGACAGCTCTCACTGGGGACATCTCATCGAGCCCTCTCTCTTTTTAATCATTGCCAACCTCAGCCCCTTCAAATAAAATATGTGAATGCATTCAGAACGGCACTATCTCAGGAACAATTAAAGTTCAGTGGATGACTCCTGTCAGTTCATTTATAAATTTTGTATATTGATCTTCCCTATGCTCCATACTTGACAAAACCCTCCACTACATAGCAAAAAAAACACATATCAAAACAGTGCACAACCAAGACTGCTTCAAATAGAATATTAAAAAGCATTCAAAATGGCAATATTGCAGAAGCAATCAAAACCTCAAGGCATCATTCTGTCAGCTCATTTACAAAATGTGGCAAAACATCTGGCAATTTGCCAGAAATATCAGAGAAAAATCCCCAAAATTCAGACAGTCTCAAAGACTTGATCCATTTTTACTAGTTTTGTGTCAATCCCCAAAATTCAGACAGTTTCAAGATTAACTGACAGAATCCCATAACCATGGGCTCTACCCAAAGCTCTTATGCAATTGGAGAAAAGCGTTCTTCAAGATTGATTCATGTCAGCGTTCTTCAAACATCTTCTTCATACTTATGTGGGGTTCGCACGCAACCAGATGGATGGATTGCATTTCAAATGTAAGGCTACATTCAATCAACCACACATGCAGATAACCGAGAAATATATTCCAAAGAAATCAACAAATGCCTTTATTGATACCGAACATCCATCTCCCTATATTGAAGCATTTATATTGAAGTGGTTGAAACACAGGGGAATAGGTTGACCCAGAAAAAAGTTAAAAACTAAAACAAATATTACCAAAAAAAAAAGTAAATAAATTGGGAAAAAATATAATATTAGTTTAAAAAATAAGCTACAAAAATTGTACAAAATGTGTAACTATGTGAATATGGCTCATATCAAGTGTAATGAAATCTCTTTTATGTGACACCAGCCCAAAAGTGGCACCAAATATATTAAAACGCAACACCTCTGATCAAGCCCTCTCTTTTTAAACATTGCCACCCTTGGCCCCTTACGCGTTCAGAAACAGTTAAATTTCAATGGTATCATACAAATCCTTAATATTGATTTTCTGCACTCCATACATGATAAAACCCTCCGACTACATAGCAATAAAACCTAGTAAAATACTGTACAATGACTATTTCCAAAGCTCATATGCATTTCGAGAAGATTTATACAATACTTGCAAACAGATTTGACTAGTCATTTTCCATCCTACAAGACAATTTCCAATCCATCAATAGGTTTTAGAGCTGTATGGCATTACATAAAAATAACAAAATCTTTAGAGGTGTATGTCATTACACAGAAATAACAAAATCAGCAGCATCATCGACATCACATAACACAAAGGTATACCGGTAGGCCTGAGCTATAAACTTATCGTTGTATTCAAAAGTCCCCCAACAGCCCTAATTAGTGTTTCTCACTTTACCGAGGGAAAAAAAAAAGAATAAAACAAAACAAAATGCTCAGTGAGACAGACAACTTCCCAAGCCCAAATTAAAAAAATAATAATTACAAAAAACTCAAATGCATCACAAGGAATTTTTAATTACTAAGGTTTCAACAAAGTTTCAAAATTATTAGAACTCTATCAGGGAAACCCGCAAACTCTTTCTTCTGCTAGCGTGAATTAGCAGCACGAAAACAGAAGTTTAAAACGTCAAAAGATTCGTGTACCATACAAAAAATTCCTCAAATCATTACAACCATCTAAAAGGATCAACCCAGTCCGGTTAAATAACATTGTTTCAAACCCTGATTTTATTTGAAACCCTATATTTTCTTTAAAACCCTAAGGCATTCGCAGTCGAACCCATTGTGCAGCACTTAAATCAGTAAAGAGACGTTTAAGAAAGAAAGGATACCTCCAAGAAATTTTGAAACTCTGCCGAATTCATGGCAGAGGGATCCATGGCTCGAATCTTGCGCTTAAACCCTAAACCCAGACGAGAAATACAGTAGAATCGCTTCGCCTTAGTTCTAGTATTGAGTTAGGTTTTATATCCAATTGGAAGTAAAAATGGTCAACCTCGAAACCTAAAAAGCCCGTTTTTGCATGGATACCTAAATTTATATACTAAAGCAATCAATTTGCTTTAATCCCACATTAAATTTTCCTTTTCAAACCAATCAAAATTCATTAGTGTTTGTGTATTAGATTATTTGCAATTTTTCAATAGTTAATTTGTGCATTTGTTAGCAAAAAATATGAAAAAAATTATTTATTTATATTGTCATTGGTTGAGATTGTTTACATGTTATTAAGAGGAAGCGTTGATGTCAGGTATAGTACATGGAAATAAATGTACTACTCAAAAAATCATCTGCTATTTCAAAAAAATCGTTCCCTACTCATTGAAATAACCAACCATCTGCGCTTTACTTATGTGGTGGGCTTGAGCAGTGAGGACGCAAAAAAAATAATTATATTGGCAATGTACACAGAGTTTATGAAGTTTACAAGGGTGGTTCATCAGTGTAACAACATGTACAAAGCTTGTTGCAACAACGCTGCATTGTGGCCTTATCTCTCATGTTCATGCCCTTTTATGTCCTCTACCAAGCTTTTATATGTGTAAATCCATTTTGCAGCACATTGTAGGAACCGAAAAGCTCGTAAGCTAACTCAATAGTCACACCTATGAAATGGGATTTGTTTACTATGGTCTGTGTGGCGGTTGCAACTCAAACCAAGGCATGGAAGGCCAGTTGTGAAGATCCTTAATACAAAAGTTGTTATGGAATTACTCATTTATGTCCTCCCAGTTGTCTTAGGATTTGTGAATTAGATTGTAAGCTCTACAAACCCATTTGCAGTATGGGAAAATACTTTCCTAGCTTATTAGTTTAAACAATAATCAACCCTTATAATGATATTGTCTTCCTCGTTTTGTTTGCAGCTTGTGACAAGTTGGGTGTGATGTGTTAGGCCCTGTAGTTCATAGGCAGGGATAACATCATGTTCTATTTCCACGATAAAAGGGAGCTTAACTTTTGTCTCGTCTTCGATCCAAACCTATGCATCAACAAGCATTTAATCAGTTTATCCTAAAAGCATACCTGTTGAAATGCCATGAGTTCTCACTCGTGGATTTATTTCTTAACTTCTCATCCACTTTTTGCAAAAATTTCCCAAATGAACTATGGTTCAACATTTTCAATCTTCTCCTAATATGTTATGGCTCCAATAAATGACATACATCATTGTCCCATGATGGCGTGTTCCCTCCATCCATGACTTCATGTGGGTGTAGTCCAAGCTAGCCATGACATCCTCAGCACAAACAAGGTCACTCAGTGGAATATGATTGTGTTTCGCACTTGGAGTTGAACTTCAAGTTCTATGAGCTCAGCCCCTAGGTGACCGGCATTTTGAGCCAAATATATTCCATCAGGTTTAAAATCTTAGTTAAAGTTAGTGTGGTTATGCCTGTTATGGGAGGCGAGGATAAATTTGTCATGTCGCATCTTTCTACCACAGACTATAGAGTCACTAGATTTGGCTAGGACATGGAACTGCAACTCGACGGTGTAGAGTTCCCCAAAAAAATTTGTGCTAACAGTAATGCGGTCATGCATGAGATCATTTGCCACCTGTAAATGAAGAAAAAATCTCTATGTAATATGTAGGGCTGCTGAATCATGTAGAATGAATGGATTTTAGGTCTAGTAAGTGGTAGAGACTAAAAATCTTGTATCTAACATCATATAACCATTTTGGCATTCGGCTCTAACAATAACACATTATTTTTGAACACCGATATAAACCTGTGTGGCATCTTGGCATTTCAATACTTAGTATTTCTATGTTATCCATACCATTTTGGTGTTTTCTTCTCATTCTATAATTTTTTGTCATCTTCGCATCTTTCTCTTTATTTTGGCATAAAAGATGCCTTTCCTATTGAGGTTAGAGATTTAATTCTAGTATTTCTTATTCCATGTTAGAATATCTCTTAATATCAATCTATAACACTTTGGTTATTTTTGAAGTTGTGATAAGTGGTGTTGCCATTTGCCTACTATTCCCTGACACATTTTCTTTTTTCAAGGTGTTGATTTATTCTTATTCTCTTTTGTAGTCCTCATCTAGTTGATTTTGAGGCCCTGGATAGTGTTGTGAAGGTCGGTATTGATTTGTTTAATTTGAGAATCAAATGTTCTTCTCAATTTATGTTCTCCCTGATATTTTTTTTGTGTTGTGTTTTTTTTGTGTTAGCATTGGACTGAGTTTAGAAGATGAGACGACTTGAGAAAATATAGCTTTGATGGAGAAGAATCACAACTCAAGTGAAAACAACCCCAATGAGGAAATGGATACAAAAGTATTATCTATTCAAACAAACTTTGTTATCTAATAAGCAAACTTTGAGTTGAGAATTATTTTCATTTGAAATTTCCTTTCTTCGAGGATTATTATTACTACTCACAAATCAAGCATGTGTCTGGTCCTTTCATACTTTTATTTTACATTCTAAAAAAGGTGTGTGTCTCTGCATCGCTAACCTTTTTGGCAATTTTTTTTGGTATTGTTGCATAATAGATGTAAACAAGATTACAACAAGTAGCACATAAACAACTAAACAATCACAAAAATATCCCACTAGTTCCCCATAAAAGAGAAGTTTATAACCTCTTACCATGCAAGACCAAGACTCGTCATGTTTTAACTTCATTGTATTGTTGTATAATAAATGCAAATAGAATCATGACATGTAATACATAAACAATTGAAAAACTACTACTACGATTTTATTGTTTGATTTTTACTAAGTTGACTATTTTGTGCATATATAATTATTGGAATTGTTTGTGGCTTCTTATTGTTATTATTGGAATCCCTATGTCACTATACTACTTAATGTATTAGCACAAACAAAAAAATAGAAAATTTTAGAAATTTCTATAGCAAAGCTCAAAACACATACTTATAGGATATGCTATATATAATGGATTTTTCATAATTACCAACACATCAACTGTTGTATTATGTTTTGGCTTTTAAATAATAAACCAAACCAAAACCCAAAAAATAGTCAAAGTCATGGCTTCATCACGGGTTAGCTACAACAATAAAAAGGAGAAATATAATTGCATAACCACCACCTATCCCTTGCTAATTTACAAAACTCACCCTAAATACTTCTGCTAAAAGTGTGTTAGACTTATAACCATAACATTCCATGAAACCACTTCTGCAAATTACATTTGCTTAAATGCCTACAATGCCTTTTCAAATAACCCATTTTTTGCATACCTTGCAACCGTGGCACTGAGATGACATTTGCTCGACACATTTCATTTGAAATCCTTAAAGCGTCATCAGGGAAATCATTATGTGCATATCCTAGAGGCATAGCATTCCAGGAAACCACTTTTGTTTCAATGATTATGTCAAATGCTTTGCAGGTCTTGTGTATGCTTTTGAATTTTCTTTGGTGGTGCAAACAAATCCTTGCATGGTTTAAAGACACATGTTGATCCATTAACCATGTGGTTCTTCATTTTACTGTGCAAATCTATAAGTTAATGACGTTTCCATTTTTTAAATTCTCATTCATGCAACAAAGTAAAGTTTAAATAATAGTCATTAATTATATTTAGAAATAAATTATAATAAATATATTTTACTAATGATATATTACCTATTATCTTAGCGATGATAGCCTAGTGGTAAGTGAGTTGAGTGTTAGAAGCGGGAGGTCTCAGGGTCCATTCATTGGGATGATCACTCTTTAGTGTCATTCCCACACTAAGCTACAATGGGTTATTCACGAAAAGTATCCAATGCAATGGACTATTGCCCTGGTGTTCAATGTGATGAGGGTCGACATGTGGCTTGAAACCTATGTTCAATGCAATGAGTCAAGTCCACAACCCATGGCTAGGGATACGATTCATTACTAGTTTGGGCATTCTAATTATAAAAATGTATGTACCTAAAAAAATTAGCTATTGAGATGCGGCTGAGTTGGTTAAGTGGTTTGGTTGTTTCAAGCCCCACCCAGGTTCAAATCTTTGGAAAGGCATATAAGGTTAGTTGTGGTTGTTGGTTGTATTCTCAGGGCCATTAATGGCAATTGGTTATTCTCGAGGTCGATGGTGGCCATTGTTGGGAATTGTTGGTATACATCTGGTAATATATGGTATACATGTGATATTACATGGGGATTTGGGCCCTTGATTATGTCCCAGACCAGTTCACACTCCAGTCAAAAGTCGTCACCTAGCAAAAAAATGATATATTACCTATTATATTATCTATTATTTACTTAGATTATATAATATATATTTAAATATAATGTTTATTTAAAATATAGTTATATAATACATTATTTTAGTATACTAATATGATATACTATAATGATATCACTTGTTAGATTATTTAATGTATATTTAGATTATATTATATATTATTAAACATAATATTTATTTATAATGTAATTATAATAATATGTTGATTTTCCAATTTAATATAGTAATATGGTATAGTATATACTATATATTACATGATATAATAGGTAATGTATTATTAGTAAAGTCTATTTATCATAATATATTTCTAAATAAAATTTTAATCGTGTAATGCCATTTTCCAATTCATACATATGATCCACTAATCAATTTGTACATCATTTAATAGCCATTACATAACATTAAAATCCATGGGCATCATAAAAACCTCGCAAGCAACCGAGGATTGATTCTTGACAATTTCATAATGTCAAATTGTTAACAAAAAATATGAAAAATGGAATTTATTTGTGTTTTGATCAAGTAAAATTATGGACATGTTATTAAGGGGTAGAGTGTTAACATCATACACAATACCTATCAAGTTTGTTGGCAAGGAGAGTAAATGCATTCACATGGCATAGGGCTCAAGAAATTTGGTGATCCAATTTATGTCTTCATCGCTTCAATTCTTGAGACATGTGAGTGAGCAAATTAGTGAAAAATTCTATTGTTAACCTGCAGATATTTAGGTAGATTTATGTCGCAAGAGAGCAAATCTTATATCAATTTGTTTAGAGTCTGGTATAGAATTTTTGTTTCATAGGTTTAAGATTTAGTAAATATGGGTAAATTTGGCAATGAATTTTGACTTTAAAAGGTTGGTTTTACAGGTTTTCCACAAACATATGCCATTGGAGGATGTTGATCTTGTCTTGAGGCTACTTAAGTAATAACCAAATCTTCATTGCACTCTTGTAAGTAGCTATGTCAGATGAGAGGCTCTTAAAGATTTGAGATACTAGTTGTTGCATGTGATTGTAATAACTTAGTTTATTCAAAAAAAAAAAAAAACTTTGATTGTTCTAATGTATCTGATATTAGCTTGTTTTATTCATACCTTGTAACTTTTGATATTTGATTGCTCTATGCTATGATGATCTATATTAAAATGCAACTTGAATCTTGTGTGCATCCTTTTTTTATCATTGTTATAATGTTATGATGATTTATATTAAAATGCAACTCAAAACTTTTGTGCATCCTTTTTTGATGAACTTGGTGATCGTAATATCCATCTACCAAATGGTCATCATGTGCCTACACTTTTTGACTTTAAACTAGAGGGTACTTTCAAAAAAACTCGTTCCTATTCTTTTCTTATGAATATGCATCTATTCTATCAGGAATTTCCCAAATTTAGCTTTATTGTCTAGCGTTATTATTTGGTAATGGTCCTACCTATTCACCCTTCACATATTATTATTATTATTATTATTATTATTATTATTATTATTATTATTATGTATGGTTTTGTTGTAAAATTGAGGATGACTCCTGAGTTGATTAAGTGGTTCATTACAGAGCATGCAAAGAGGCATTGTCTACAATTATGATCTTGGATTATTTACTTATATGGAAACTAAATTTTTTTTATGTCTAGGATTTGCATAGGTTTTGGTTCAAAATATAATGGGATAATAAGGAAAATATTGGAAGCATTGTCATCATGTTTTTTTATGGTGGATTTTGTTGTACCTAAAAATTGCATCCTTATTGTATTTAATCCTAGTATCTATTTGACCCTTATGGAACTTGAAATTTTTTGATCGCTAGATGTTCATTAACAGAAAGTAGATATTTATTTACAAATATCTAAACTAAATGAAAATACAAATTTTTTTTCATAGACGAACAAATATTTGTTTATTCATTTTTAACATTTCTATTAAGAATACACCTTTGATGTAATAGTTTAAATTTATTGAGCTCTATGTGTGTGTGTGTGTGTGTGTGTGTGTGTGTGTGTGTGTGTGTGTGTGTGTGTGTGTGTGTGTGTGTGTGTGTGTGTTTAAAATATTTATTAATTTAACTTACATTTTTTCCAACATTTCATTACAAACCTTTTGAAGTATGGTTGAAGAATTCAAATCTGTTCAAATCGATAAGTTGTGGGATAATGTAGGACTGCTACACCATTTTCAAACATAAAACTAATATTGGCTGATAAAAATGTTCACTCTATGATCAATGCTTAAAACAAATTTCAAAACTATTATAATCTCCTACAGGGACTTTGTGCTTGGTGCCCATGTTAGCATTATCTTCCCCCATGTGAAACTTTTTAAGAAGAAGTTTTCTGGAGTGCTTGCCACATCTATCTATCATGTTTTTAGGTTTCAAGCTCTTGATAAAAAAAATTATTGTTTACAAATTAGAATTATGTCCTTTGGATGATGTTTTACTTATATGATGAGTTTTACACTTACATGTATCGTTGGATGTTGTTCAAGTTGGTGGAGGAGATAATGGCACCCAAAAAAGGTAGGAAATTCACATGAAGGTTTTCCATAAGGTAATGATTCCCTTCCTTGGGATAATCCTTCTAATATAGTTTTACAATTTCACGAGTTTAATAATGTTTGTAAATGGATTGAAAATTATACCCTTGTTAGGTATATTTTTGGCAGAGTCCCCTATAATTCTATGCTTGAGAGTTGGGTATAATCTACATGGCAACATTGTGGTATCAAGTTTGACGGCTAGCAGAATACAATACAATTATTTTCTTTTTAATTTTGCAAATCTTGAACATTGTGTGACCATCCTAAAACATGGCCCTTAGTTTTTTAAAAGAACTTTGATTTTTTTCTCCCCATGGTCTATGGATTTTGTAGACTTTAATAAGGCCAAGCTCAAAGTGCTTGTTTAGGTTAATTTCTATGGTTTATCACTTTTCCTTTGGGGATTTAATAAACAACTTAAGGTGTTACAAACTAAACATGTTTTTATTTTTATCGATCTTAAAAGAGGGTCTGTGTTGAGGTTGACCTATCATAAGACCTTAAATAAACTATAAACATTTAGGTTTGTGGCAAGCACTTTACCTAAAGGGTTTTATTTATCAAAATTTTGAACACTTGTTTTTGTTGCCAATGAATTAAGCATAAAATAATTGTCTGTTTAACTATGATTTCTATGACTCCCATGGTTAAACCCTTTACTAACCATGTGAAAACTCTCAAGGGGATGCAAGATGGTTGGTAAGTTATTAGTAGTAAGAAGACCAACCATAATAATGTGAATAACCAAGTACTTGATGCAAACCCTCATCTAGTTATTGTGGATGCCACTCCTAATCTATTTCTCATGTCCTTTGTCTCATAAATCAATACCAAAATGTTTGTGTCAAGCACTCCATGAGTCACAAGCATTATTACTAGCTCAAGGGATATTACGTGTGCTTCACAACCTTCAATGAGGGTGATGACATCCACATTAGTCTCTAGGCCATAAGGTACACCTCTATCTCCATGATGGCACTTTACCTATTGGTCATGGAACCCTTCCCCAAAAGGAAAGGAGGGAAAATGTGTGCAGAAGAAGCGACAACTAATGTAGTTTGGTGATTTTTTTATAAAAACAACATTTTTTTCTTCACAATAGCTACAAGGCACTTGAGAGTCTTGATGAAAATAATATAAACCTTGATCAATATTCATGAATATATTATCTTGAAATATATGAGGTTTAATTGACCGAACCCATAAATACATGGTTAGGACAAGTTGTCAGCGATTTGTAAATATGTATATTTTATGCCTTTAAGAGGTATAAATTAGTAACTTCACTTTACAGATGGTTTTTTAACCTTGAAATGATCTAGGTGATCTTATTATTAACCCTATAATTGATTAAAGGATATATAAAAATGAAATGGCACAAGGGTGATAATCAGATCTATAACAGGCCAATTAATGCGAAACTTAGATATAAACATACACTAAATTTATTATGTTGAGTATAAACTAAATATAGAAAGTATAACGAAGTTATGTATGGAATTGACAAGGAAGTAATATACTTAGTTGGTTCTGATTCTAATATAGTGTTGGATCTAGAATAAGTAGGAAATAGGTAGGAAGACAGTTCTAGAATATTTGTGAGATTCTATATCTGATGCTTATAGCACTCTAGACACTAATGTCAGCTTTGTATGGTTGCATCGATGCTATTGTCTAGGTTTGATGTAAATGTCCTATACAGTGTTGGGTGTGAAGCCCATATTCATAGGTCACTAATCATGAGTACTATTAATGGGTCACTATTCATGAATGAGGTAGACATGGTGACTAGGTAGGTGAGGTGGATCCTAGGTGACATGGCATGCAGGTGTGGTATGTAGGTGATGTGATAGGAAGGTGATGTGGTAGTGGGGCCCACAGTGGGTCCCAAGTGTGATAATGTTGATGTGACAAGTGTGGGGCGTAGCACTCCACTTGAGGACATGGGTCTTATTCTTTGGTGTGTCACATGGGCTTGTCTTGGAGTTGTGATTTCAATGTCATGATGTGGGGTGCCATGTTTGGTGGTCCCATAATTCATGTGTATAGAAGTCAAAAAGGCGATTGGATTCCCTTTTGTGCACATGGGAAGGAGACAAGATGATTCCTATTGTTGATTGGCTTCACATGGGTTAATGGGGTACATTGCTATGAGTCACATGGAGTGACTTGATCTCGTCTAAAGTAGTGGACCTACTTTGTTGACCTTACACATGGAGATAAGCATCTTTACTATTTGATCACTTTTCATTACTCAAGTGGGGCACATTTTTCTCCAAGGCACATGGGATGCCTTGTGACTTATGCACATGGGTGCATATGAGGCTCTAATGTTTACTATTGAGCCTATGTGGAATATGACACCATATTTTATCTCTCCTCTCTCTTTCTCATATTGTAAAATGCTATTAAAGAATTATGTGTTGCTTTGTAATGTTTATCCATTTAGTGGATCACTTGGATCCTTGCAAGCTTGTGATTACATGATAGGAGGTTAGAGTTAGAAAGGCTTGTATGCCTAACTCACTTATATACTTGGGTTGTAAGCATCACATGTAGGGATGGAGGTTAGAGCCTTTGAAGAAAGTTATTGTTGGCTCACCTAGGTGCATGGAATGGATCCCTGGAGATGGAGCTTGGAGGCTTGATAGCTCAACTTGTGGAGATAAAGGTATATGTTATTGGAGCTCCATTAGATGCTATGGATATTAGCATTGTAAGAATTTCATGTTGCATCTTGGAGGTTAGAGCATGGAAAGCTTAGTTAGAGCATTGTAAGAATTTCATGTTGCAGCGTGGAGGTTAGAGCATTGTAAGAATTTCATGTTAATGCTCAATTTGTTAGCATTATAAAGGAGTTGCTGAGAGGAGTTGTGTAGAAGAGAGTTGCTAATGAAATATGAATTTTGGACACTTCCTTTGCCCCATGTTTTTTCCCTTATTGGTTTTGTAATGGTTTCCACATATATTTGGTGTTATGGTTTTCCTCTCATGTTTATGTTTTTTCTATAGCTTGTTTTATTTCTACAATTTTTATTTACTTACATATGTAGGAATGATTGTTTTTCCTAATAAGTGGTATCAGAGCCATGCTTTAATTATTGGTACCTGAGCCTTGTTGATCCTAACAAGTGGTATTAGAGTTAGGCTTTAACTATTGGTACCTAATCCTTATCGATCCTAACAACTGCTATCAAAGCCATGGTTGCTAGCTGGTTTGTGTAAGTGGGAGCTAAAGGTGGAGAGACCAAGTATGAAACAAAAAGAAAAATCAAAGATTTTTCGACAGATATTTCTCTCTATGGGATATGCAGATGGAGAATGGAGAAAATAAGCTGAACAACCTTTACTAGATGGATCAACGCAAATAAAATGTTCCCATTGAATAAACAATTGCATAGATTATGGTGGATCAAGCTAGTCTCCATTAGTGTAGATGGAGGGTGATAACAAGGCATGTGCCTTGTTGTGGTTCTCAGCTGGATAAGGGGATATAAGTTATGGGATCCTACTACGAAAATATGTTGGTTGAGATGTTCAGAAATCTATGTAGAGGAGGAGGTAACAAAAACTTGAATATGTACCTAATGGAATAGTTGATGGATGTAAAAGAACAATTTGAGACCCAAAGTTCTATGGAAGAAGAAGGTTAGTGTTGAATCTTTTAGATACTAAGAGATGCATTGAGTGAAGTGCTCAGTGGTTATGGTATAGTAGAAGTGAGTAGGTAAAAGGGTTGTGATGTAGTTGATGTGAGTAGCCAGGTGGATAGATGCATGGAATAACTCTACACATGAGTTGGTTTGACATGTAGTAGAGTAGGATGTAGTTCGCCTCCATGCTCAAAAAATCGGTAGGTGTTGTGATGCAGTAAGTAGTATGAAGACTTCCCAAGAACTATTGATGGGTAACATGTTGATTATGGTGGGTAGCGGTTTACTACATGTACAAGTTAGGTGTTGACTTATGTGGGTTTTTCTCTCTGATTGCAGACTATTGTTGAGAGTGTGGTGTGCACTTGTTATTCATAGTTAGAGTAGTGGGATGTGAAATCATCATTCTTACATGGTGGTCTCGTGATGAGATGGAGTAGCCAAGAGGCTATGAGGTTGAGGAAAAGAGTTATTGGTTTGCAGATTGAAGACTCTATGGGTTGAAATAAATATGCAGATGGAGTACATTGGTACCTTCATGTAGAGCCAAATTTTAGCAGAGATTGCTACAACGAATTGATGGCATGTTGGTTTTAGGCCCCAAAATGGTGGAGATAAATGTTTTGATGGCTTAGGTGATTAGGACGAGATGAAGCTAGTAGGATCAAACCAAAGATGGAGATGCATGAGGATACAAAAAACAATGGAGTGAAGTATCCCACTTATTGCAGTTATAAGTTATCTTCTAAAGTGTCTTAGAGGAGGAGAAGGTGGTTGTCTTATGTATTATATTCATTTGGAGTAGAAAGCCTCAATAAATCCATGGTGTGTACTAAACTGGATACTTTCAAGTAGTGGGAGTAGTGAGCAGTTCATGGAAGAATCCTTGGAAGAAGGATGGCTCTATGGTGAAGTGAGAGTCACTTCGATTGCTACAAATCTGCAATAGAAAAGTAGATGTTGACAAAGCTAATCAGGGTAGAGAAGTTTTAGTAGTGCATAAAACTTTTATTGAGCTTGTTGTGGAGCAGTAGTGGGCATTGGCATTGATAATAGTTGAGTGACAGTTGGTTGGTATAAAATGCAGGGATTTGAAAGTCATGTGTATATGACTTTGATGGGATATTATTGGGTGTGAATCCCTTATTCACACATCACTATTCATGAGTACTATTC
Source organism: Torreya grandis (assembly GCA_037957365.1). Classification (NCBI taxonomy): domain Eukaryota; kingdom Viridiplantae; phylum Streptophyta; class Pinopsida; order Cupressales; family Taxaceae; genus Torreya; species Torreya grandis. Next base: position 2,089,587 of record JARHVA010000965.1, on the reverse strand, counting down.
ATGAATGAGGTGGACATGATGACTGGGTAGGTGAGGTAGATCTTAGGTGACATGGCATGTAGGTGTGGCATGCAGGTGATGTGGTAGTGGGACCCATGGTGGGTCTCAAGTATGAACATTTTGATGTGACAAGTGTGGGGTGTAGCACTCCACTTGAGGACATAGGTCTTATCCTTGGTGTGTCACATGGGCTTGTCTTGGAGTTATGATTACAAGGTCATGATGTGGGGCACCATGTTTGGTGGTCCCATGAGTCACATGTGTGAAGAAGTCAAAAAGGAGATTGGATTCCATTTTGTGCACATGGGAAGGAGACAAGGCGACTCATATTATTGATTACCCTCACATGGGCGAGTGGGGCACATTTCTATGAGTTATATGGAGTGACTTGATCTTGTCTAAAGTAGTGGACCTATTTTGTTGACCTTGCACATAGAGGCAAGCATCTTTACTATTTGATCATTGTTCATCACTCAAGTGGGGTGCATTTTCCTCCAAGGCACATGGGATGCCTTATGACTTATGCACATGGGTGGATATGAGGCTTTAGTGTTTTATATTGAGCCTATATGAAATATGGCACCACATTTTATCTCTCCTCTCTCTTTCTCATATTGTAAAATGTTATTAAAACATTATGTGTTGCTTTGTAATGTTTGTCTATTTAGTGGATCACTTGGATCCTTGCAAGCTTGTGATTGCATGATAGGAGGTTAGAGTTAGAAAGGCTTGTATGCCTAACTCACCTAGATGCTTAGGTTGTAAGCATCACATGTAGGGATGGAGGTTAGATCCCAAAGGCTATTATGCTACACTCACCTAGGTGCATGGAATGGATCCTTCTAGATAGAGCTTGGAGGATTGATAACTCTACTCATAGAGATAAAGGTAGATGTTTAATCTCCCTTGGATGTTATGGATATTAGCATTGTAAGATTTGTATGTTGCATCTTGGGATTTTCTAGATCATGGAAAGCTTGGTTGTAAGCTTTATTCACCTGAGTGCTCGGTTTGTTAGCACTAGAAAGGAGTTGCTGAGAGGAGTTGTGTAGAAGAGAGTTATTGATGAAGTATGAAGTATGGATGTTGTATTTGACCTGTGGTTTTTTCCCTTATTAGTTTTTCAATGGTTTTCATGTGTACTTGGTGTTATGGTTTATCTCTCATGTTTATGTTTTTTCTATAGCTTGTTTTATTTATGCAATTTTTATTTACTTACACATGTAGGAATGTTTGTTTTTCTTAACAAGTGGTATTAGAGCAAGGCTTTAGCTATTGGTACCTGAGCCTTGTTGATCCTAACATACAAAATACCTGCTAGAAAAGGATGCAATCAACTAGATGCTTATAGATTTTTCTTCACCTTTTCTGGTGCATTTAGATCTCGGTTAGGGACTATTGCTCCTTTTGAAATGGCAAAACCTTAGTTCTCCATCTTCATAGTGACTTTGGAGAAAAATGGGTTAGTGGGCCCAAAGTGTGAATTTGGCCTTGAATACCTCATTATCAATGGACATTTCTTACATAGCCAATACTCTAGAAGAGGGCCTCAAACTCGTGTAGTTTTCCCCTACGTGTTGGCTCGTGTGTGAATCATACAACATGTGCAAAACAAGTATAATAGTGACCTAGATTGTAACTTGGTAAATTGGGTTCTTAGATTGCTCCTTCAGTAATTTAGACTTGTAAATGTGTTATACCTATGACTGGTATAGAAACAAGGAAGCTTTGTTTAATTGAATGCTTGTAGAGTGTTGTTGATAAGTTGCCTTGGTCTCTATAGTCTTTTGCTAGCTTCTGTAGGTGAGGAATGAATGATGGTTGATATTGTATTTATATCAATCACTTTGGGGTAATAAATTGCATTAAATCACTTTAACCAACCATTAAGATACATTTCATTTATAAATTGGATGAATTTAGGGCATTAAACCCTTGCGTTAGGTCAGGACACTAACATTAATGTTAATGTATATCCTGGACACTAGTATCCATATAGTAGAAAAGTAGGTACATGTTCAAAACTTGAATAGATGGATGATAAGTACATTTTAAGCATTATGGGAAAGATATAATACATGGGTCATCAACGTAAGACTGATCAGACTTAGAGATATAGGCCAAAGAGCATAAGATAGAGCAGATGTGAGACTTACAAACGTGGGAAAAGGTCCATAACTAGGATGAATAGCCAAGGTCTAAGTTTTCCATGTGTACAAGACTGAGGTGTTATATAATTCATAAATATCATCTATATCCCCCCCTCTTTAATATAGTAATGAAATTATTAGTTTAAATAAAATCAATGTGTATCTGGGTGTGGAGAACACACCTAATCTTTGTGTGTGCCCAACTTGATTGCTTTGATTGTGACTGACCTAAAACTAAGAACATGATTTGGTGTATAATTATTTCATATAATTTTGAATTTAAAATAGTTGAAATGGATTGAAAGTAAGAGAGCAAGGTTTAAAAGTACACTTATGTGTCGATGTAACCACCTTGCCTATTGACAAGCTGATTTGAAGATGTATCATTATAAGGCTCTAAAACTGAGATTAAGAAAAATATATATATAATTTGAAAGTGCATATATACAAGGAAATAGATAAAAAAAGAGAGAGAGAGAGAGAGAGAAAGAGATTGGAAATAACATGCCCTTAACCTTAGAATAAAGGTGAGTTACCACCTAGCAGTTGAGATTAGCTAAATTGTGCAACCCAATTATACTTATAACCGGTGAGGTTGGATGATACAATCAAATCCAACTTAAAAACTTTGTAAGATTGAGTGATTTGATCATCTCAACCACACTAAAAATTGAACCAACTATTGCAGTAGATTAGCTCGATAAAAATCTGTAAAATTCTATAGGGTATCAGTACAAAAAAGTTTGTGATGTGGTAACAATCCATAAACAGTTTTTAGAATCTAAAATTGGTTTGTATTTTTCTATATTAGGCACAAATTGCATAACATATGCACTTTAGATATGTATCATGCTAAAAATATGTATAACAATGGTACAAGTGTATAAAATTTTGCCACGATGTGAATCTGAATCATATAACTATGTGCTTTGGCCAATTCAAAAAAATATGTAAGTGTGGAGAACATGCTTCCGAATTATTCGCCCACTATATACAGAGAAATTTTAAAATTGATATAAGTACCAATGTGGATAACCTATTTTTAAAACATGCCCCCACTATAATATGGAGATGTTGAATATTAAATAGGTGTGGAGAACATGCTTCTAAAGCATGCCCCCCCCTGAATCTAAGAACCATGAATGTGTGGAATCCATGCCCATATGACATTCCCCCATTGAATCTTAGAATTGATATAAGTACCATATACTGAATGAATGTGGAGAACATGCTTCTAAAACATGCCTCCACTAAATCTAAAACTGTGCCAAATGTGGAGAACATGTCTTTATAACATGCCCCCACTAATATTTTTCCCCCTTTGAGGTGAGGGAAATATAAGAACTAATAATTAACTCACCTCAAAAGGATAAGATGATTGTGTAATCTATGATTGTAACTATGTTGCATATATAAAGAACATGTCTAGGTAGATATAACATTGAACTGCGTAGAACTAATGTGATCACATGTAGGCCTAAGATGCATGATAAGTATCATGGCAATGTCTAGATAGTAATAATATAAATTCAACAAGCAAACATGTACACATAAAAAAAACTCAAAAATAAGTCAAAAGGTAATGGTCTAATGAGACCATAAACAAGGGTCATGTTCAAATGTCGCACGATCAAAGGGACATGACTGAGTCAGATGTCCATAAAGGCAAGGATGACATATTCAAATGTCCATACAATAAATAATGACATATGAAAATGTCAAAGAAAACATAGATAGGCATGTGGGCCACAATCAAATGAACATATTCAAATTCTCGAACAAGCAAGACAATATCAAGGCAAGACACTCAAGAAAGTGCATAAATTAAAGCATAAGCAACTAGCATAAACATGTCATAGTAGCCCATGGATCCAATGTGTTAGGAAAAAAATATCTCGTGTATAGCATATTAAGTACCATGTGTAAGAAATAATCATAGATAAAGGCATGTGTAAGTACATGTGTAAGCTCAAAAATAATAAGGAAATGTGATCATCGAACCATTAAACTATGTGTATCAAGATTAAAAAAATGGATGCCCTCAATGTTTGCATGACATGAGTAGAGGGAATGCCCAACATTTGAAATATGATTAGATCATGTACCTGTGCATCCCTTTATCACTTTCAAGTAGAAGTGTGACACACATATGTATGTAGGAGTAACTAAATATGTCATCCATCAACATGAAACTAATACCTAAATACCAAAGAGCTAATATAACATGTAGGTGATAAAAATGTTTTTGGTTTTATGAATGTTTTTGATTTTTTGGGTATTTTTAGAATTTTTGAAGAGGAAAGACCATCCCATGATTCCATCTAATGGATGGTCATATATGTCTCCCCACTATGAACTTGGTGTAATACCCCTTTTACACTACTAAGGAGCATGTATATGTGCAATATATGTCATTATTGTATCAATGGTGCTTTATGTATGTAAAATAGGACTTCGTGATCATGAAGCAAAATTAGGAGTAATAGGAGTAGGGATTTTTGGAACCCATTGTAGACATCTAATTCCTAACACCATTGTGTTGAAATTGTCAATCTTACTCAAAATTTGTGAAAATGCACAAATTAAGCTAAAATCACTTAAATGTGCTAAATGGTTTGAGCTTATCATTTACAAGTGCCAATTTAGGCTAGTGTATCCCTAAATGGGGTAATACATTTTATGTGATTATTAATTTTTCTCAAATCATTTCGAGTCAAAATGATGAAAATGCAATTTAGTGCTCTGGATCACTCTTTTCTTCTAATTCAAAAGCACACAACATGTACATGTGTTATTTGGTGTTGACAATGTCCTAAATGGGATATTGGTCTGTACACAACTAACATCACCTTCTAATTCCTCTCTAGTTAAATTATGACCATGTAATATGACATTTTGATGAGTTTAATTAATAGTGTGCAACAATTTTCAAAGAATTGTATAAAATTTGATTAATCTCACTTAGGAAAATTAATCCAAATTAAGAGATTAAGGGGAAAATCCATAGAAGTTATTAAATATCTTTTAGTTGGAAATTGATTCTTAATATCTACACCATCAAATGACATCATTTATGGGGTGGCATCCATAAGCCATAAATGCAACAAATATCAGTTTTATGGTCTCCCATGCCTCTTTAATGTCCCTTCTTTTCAAATATTTATGAGGGTATTTATGGATTAATTATATAAAATTGGATTAATTCATGGCCACACATCTTGATCTCAAGATGGATGATCATGGTTGATCTTAAATTCAAAAATATATAAATATAAGGGTCAAGACCACCATTTTAAAGCTTCATTTGTGTAATCCTATTATGCATGATTCTCTCTACAAGCCATTTGTGTGTGGTATTTATTATGTTTAATTTGCAATAGGATAACTTCATTGATAGGCATAAATTTGATTTCATATCATAAGCCTAGTTTCATTGGTGCACAACAAATAATGGAGGAGCTTTGCCCTGCATCATTGATGAAGACTTGAGCACCAAATCAAGGGAAAAATCATGTTTTGAGCCGCATTAAGGTGGTGGGAGGATCTTGGAAAGGTATTGTGTATGCTTTATATTAATAGCTCTTAATTGCCATTTGCCAAACCCCATCAAAAGAGTTGGCTTAGTTTGTTATGTTCTTGTATATTTTTCTTGATTTTTCATGACTAATTCTTGATCTAATTATCTTTGTAATCCATCTTGACATCTTAGCACGCCCAATGGGACCCCACATCCCATACAAGAAAGGATACCAACTTGGCAATCTTAAATTTCCTAAAAAGTCATTAAAGATCCTTAAAAATCAAAATTATACTATTATTTTCCCATGTTTTTGGATTTTTTGTTGATACATAGGTTACACAATGATTGATATCAGTTTTGTGTAACTAATATCAGTCCTGACTAATTGGCATCAGTTCTGGTGTAGTTAAAATATGGCAAAAAAATTGGATTTTTAGTCTTTTCTTAAACATTGCAAGTTGATATTTTGGTTTATAAGTCTCTATTTGAACTTTTTATTCCATGATCCATAGCTTTGATAGAGATTTTATTCTAACTTGGGATAACAAGTGTTTTTTATGAAAAACATTTTTTGCCTAAGGGTTCATAGGCGACCGGTATAGTTTTTAATCGATCAACATCGATTCTTTTATGACCAGCATTGGTCTTGTTGTAGTTGACATTAGTCACTATTGATCGATGTTGGTCTCTGCGTAAGAAAAATAGAGCACCCAAAAGTAAGTTTTCAAAACTTACTTATTTCATTAATTATTGTGCTTCAAATAAGAAGGAAACCCTCTAACATTTACAGGTCACATGCATGGAAAAGTGACAAATTTAAGCATGATTAAGTCTTGAATCTTCCCTTTGGTGTTTAAAAGGAACCTAGATGTTTTTAAGTTAAGTTGTTTTGTGAAGTTTTTCAAAGTTGGAAATTAAGGCCAAGGGGCCAAGAACTTCATCAAACACTTCACTTTGGTGCTTAAAACTAACACTCACTTAAATTGCAAAGTTTTCAAAAGTGTGTTATTTTATGCAAGATCATCTATTACTTGTTTGTTTTTTGTTCAAAACGAAGAGTGCATGTATGCTCCCATCATCCCCTTTAGGGAACTTGGGTGACCAAAAGTGCCTTTTCCTTATAATTTTGTCTTTGTTCGAGGCATGAAAATAATGTTGTCAAGGCTCTCCCAAAAAACCCATATGCTTTGGGTGATCTAAAATCAACCTTTAAAGTCTTTTCACTTAGTTTTATTTTATGAAACTTGGCTTGTGAAGGGGAGTCCATAGCTTTTTCATGGATTCTTTAGGGAAGCTTTGACCTGGGGTTTCATCTCTCAATATTATTTCAGCCCTATTTTATGGTAGTGTATATAAATCAGAGCATGTATACTATGAGATCTAAGGAGTTGAGTGGATAACCTCTCCTTTCGTAATGAAAACATGAGTTCGATTTGGTTAGAGGATTCCACTAAGTAATACACAGATGGAATCGCTATGCAAAGGAATACACCCTTGCATAGTAAGTTAATGGGTATGAACTCAATTGGCATGAGAAATCTCTAGTGCTAATCACACTTGGGACCATCTAGACGATCAAAAATTTAAGTTTTAGAACAACCCCACTCACTATAAACATATTCTTGATGCAAAGCGAGTAGCCCAAAGGTCCATGTCATTATAAAATCTCTTGGAATAAGGAGGGTTGTAAAAACCTTACTACTTCATGTACTTTTATTTTTGGATTAACACTTAAAATCCTCCTAAGTGCATATATATGAATGGATTTTAGAAATACAAAGCAACCTTGTCAGTTTAGGGCATAAGATGTTATACTTAGTTGTATTTGTCTTTTCCTTTACTTACTTGGTCATTGATTTGTGTCTAAAACTTATTTGCTAAACCAAAAAGCATTAACCAAACACATTTGTTGCCCACCATTTTATTTGAACAAGGGAGGTGTTATGCTAGTCAAATTGAAATCATTTTTGGCCTTATTCAAATCCTTATTCTAAACATTATGTTTGTCTTATCTAAACAATGTTGTTATGCTGCCCATTTGAGTCTAAACCATTTTCTAGAAAAAACTTTAAGTCCTTCACTTTTTAATTCAAATTTGAAATCTCGCCTTTCTAAATTTTATGCCAAGGTGTTAATTGGTTTACCATTTGTACTTAGTTTGAGTTAACTTGGGTACAATTTCCCATTTGGATTGAAGGTCATTTTATAGACTCGTCATCATTTGATCATTGTGAACTTAGCTTATTTGTGTGTTGCTTATGCTCTAAGTTCTAGAACACATTTTATTCTACCTCCTATTATCATGTGGTAGTGTTGTGTTGCTTGTTTGGTTTTAGTTTTATACTTAGGAATTATTTCATGTTTTCACATCTTGAGTTTCTTAGTCCGCATTGTTACCTTCCTAATCCAAAGGACTTTCTTCTAATTTTCTAGTAGAAACTCGTCGAAGTTAAACTAGATTTTACAGTATTGATGTATCTCTAAACCTACATTTGGTGTACTAGTTTACACTATAGGTTTTTGAGTTATTATACCCTCCTCTAATTTAATGATTTCAACCCACCAAAGTGGAGTAATTTCATGAACATTTATTCTAATTGTGCGATACTACGTCACCTTCCTTTTTATTGTAGTCTCTTTTACCTTATCATTTATTTAGAGGAAAATCAAAACACGCCTTAATGTATGCAAAACATTTTCCAAATCTTAGAAAATGCAGAGAATAACCTTTTAGACATGACACAAAGGTACACTTGTAGTGGGGTCCCTTATGGCCCTATCTATTATGAGCAGCACTTTTATGATGGATAAGATAATTATGTGGTATTTGAGGGCATTCCCATGACTATAGGATCTGAGAAAGATTACTTTGAATATCAGTACCTAGAGGACAAAGATGAAACACTCCTAAGGTTGATTGAATTAGGCGCTAGATTGCCATTAGACTTTCCTATGGAACAATTGCATACCTTGGTTAGGGTAGAAGAATAATAGCAAGAATAATTCCTCATTGATATTAAAAAAAAACAAATGTTGCTTCTTATAGTAAAGGAAAAGAAGTGCTCATAGAGTCAACACCTAATGATCAAGATCTTGTTACCAAGATCAAAAAGATTAAGTCAACAATATGCAAACCAACTTATCGTAGATTTGACTGACTCTTTAGTTTCTACTTTTATACATAATGACACTTTTAAGGAGCAAGGGAATGTGTTAGAACCAATGAAAAATAATTTAGTTGAGAACACACCTACAATGGATCAAGATGTCTCAATTCAATAACCTAAGTCTCAAGAAGTTCCGCAATATGCTTCGCTAGACATGGAGCATACATTTTTCAATCATCAAGAACCTCGTGTTCCTTTACAAAACCAAAGACCAAAACATATAGTACATATTGAAGAAATTGTTCAAAATAATTTGGTTAGTTGGTCTCAACCAATACACACCTTGGTCAATAGACCAAAAATTCATAAAAATCAATAGAAAATTTATAATTCAAGACGACCGACTTCAGGGAATGTTAATCAACCCATAAATCAATGGCTCACTTACTCGACTCAAGGAGTGAACCAAAACAAAGTTGTAGATCATAGGGTGTATATCTCTAATAAATCCACACAACTTGGGCACTTACCACCCCAACAAAATTATATTCCACCCACTAATGCACCAAACATGTAAGGGTGGAATTTGATGAAATAAATTGTATTGCAATTAGAGATAGGAAACTAAATCAAGAAGTACAAATTTGATGAGATATGTCCATATCCATTTGATTTGAGTATTCTCTAATTCCCCTTTTTGCCTCATTTTGAGGTACCCAAATTTGACAAATACAAAGGAAAGGGTGACCCTCGTGAACACCTTTAGGTATTTTTTATGTTATGCCAAGAGGTAGTTTATAGTAGCATTTATTTGCTTAGTTTATTTTCAATAAGTTTAGTAGGAGAATATTTAGACTAACTTATTAAGTTACCCAAGGGATCAGTGGTGGATTGGAATGATCTATCTAAAAAAATTGTCAACTAATTATCTTATAATATTGAGCATGAATTGACTGTTGTTGACTTGTGAAAAGCCAAACAGTGAGATGGAGAAAGTTTCATGGTATATCTACATTGGTGGAGAGCATTAGTTAGACGCTTTCAACATAATTTTCTAGACAAACAGTTGGTTGACATTTTTGCACAAAACCTACACCTTGAGGCGGCACACAATCCATAGCTCGCTTCCTTAAACACATTTGAATAAATTATTGATAAAGGTGTGAATATCGAGAAGGCACTTGTTACTAAAGGCCTTGTCAAAATTTATTCTTAGGGTTAAATGTCAAATCAAACCCAATCTCCTAGTCAAATAGTTGAAATAGAGAAACCTAAGGGCTTCAACAAGAACAAGAACATGGTCATAAATAGAGTAACTGAATCAAGAGATGTACAAACAATATAGTCTTTGCTAGCTCCAAATGTGTAATTAGCTCCACCTAATCCACCAAACACTTTGCAAAGAGTCCCTCCTGGAAGGGTATTCAATAATAACTTTAGAGTCTTCTATAAACTAGGAGAGCCTGTTGAGGTAGTATTCTAAAAGCTGGTAGCTACTAATTTGATTGTATGGCCTATACCAAAGCCATTTCATGAAGACCAACCAAAACCCATTTACTATCAGGCAAATGAATTTTGCAACTTCGATCATGTTTTTGGTCATGGTGCTTACCATTGTGTTTAATTGCATCACCTTATTGAAGATTTGATCCAGAGTGGTGAAGTTGAGATCAAGCTTGCTCCACAGGACGCTAATCAAGTTATGGGAATCAACAAAGATCCATTTCCTTGACATAATCAATAATCACCAAGAAACAATCAAAACCAAGGATAAAATCAATGATAAGATCATAATCAAGGTCATAATCATAATCAACATGATCATAATCATGATCATAATACACATGCTAATAACCAGGGTTACAACAACATGCCTTACAACTACAACAACATTATGGGATGCATTTTTATGAACCACATTACCACTGTTACTATTAAAAACTATGAAATCTCCCATACTCCTCACAATATTTGACCCATTGTTATAGGGTCAACACCCTCTCCCTCAAGTAACATTGCATTGAGTTCACGTAATTCTATTGCACCTATATTTGTATGGGTTACTATTTTTGGACCCCATCCTTCCTCTAATTATAATGGCTCCTCATAGACTCAAAACATCTCAAATGCAACTAGATGCCCACAAGTTACCCTTTAAGGCCCTCTACCTTCATCTTTTGATTATAATGGCTCCTTGCCACGTTTAGATTGTGTAATCACAATTAAACACTCATGAGTTACTCTTCAAGGCCCTTTGCCCTCTTCTTCCAATGTTGAACCCAACATGAATGTTGTGCCATCAGATCCAATGGTGAACACTGTGCCAGCCAAGGCCAAGTCATATTATCCTACTATTAAGAATACTTATAGTCTATCAGACCAACTAAGTAAAACCCATGTGCATATTTTTATTTTAGATCTCTTATGTACATCTGAAGTCTATAGAACCATTTTTAATGGCCTTTTATAGCAATCTATTATTCCCCAAGATATAAATCATGAACAGTTCCAAATGCTTATAGGGCATTTGTATTAATTTTTCCAGGTCGCGTTTGATAAAAAAGACATGTCTACTCTTGGTCCAAGCCATAATAACCCCTTGTATATTAAGGCAGTCATTAAAAACCATAAGATCAAGAGGGTTCTTCTAGACAATGGTTCAAGGTTGAGTATAGTGTCCCTCAAACTGCTACAAAGATTAAGCTACACTACAAAGGACATTCATCTAAAGATAATCACCATAAAGGCTTATGACAATGCCGAGAGGGAATCTTCTAGTGCCATTTGTTTTTTAATCATTTTTGGGTTTGTGTCCCATCACACATTGTTACATATTATGGATATTGAGTTGCCTTATAACATACTTCTTGTTCATCCTTAGATTCATAAAGTATAGGTCATTCCAACCACCTTGCATTAGTGACTTAAGTTTCCCCATGATGGGATCAAGGTCACTATCTCTGCCGATCTACAACCTTATCAGTATTGCAAACATCTACAGGCTAAATATCATAATTATAACTATTGTCTTGGTTTTTAATTCATTGTAAATAAGAATAAGGAAATATTTTCACATCTGCTAAAATCTAATTATATCAACCCTATTGACCTTAGTCCACTTCTATTGATTTATTTCCCACAACTCTTACAAGACAAGTTGTTATAGAAGATGTGGGCATTTCCACGTATCATCTTAAAGATGCCTTCCATGTTGATAAGTTGTCAAAGTCTCCTAAAACATTTGGTAAACCCAAACCTTCCAAAATCCCTAACATACCCAACTTGATTTGGCAACATAAGAAAGAAACCACTTATGGTATTTGTACCTACTACTTTGCCAAAATAGGATCGAGAGGCTTTCACTAAAAGAGACTAGTTATATATTGATGGCATTACTGATTGTTTTCAGAATCCAAAATATCCTATCCCTAATCGGATCATGGATAATTTTGATTATACGAGAAAAAGCCTTGGCCCATGAGCACAAGGAATCTTGGAACGTTTATCAATTGGTATACCTAATTTGAATTTATACTACTTGAGGGTGACCTCATGACTTTCGATAGTGATTATTTTATGATGAGACTACTAGAAATGATGTAGCATCCCATTATAGCCTTTTCGATGAGTTTACTGACATGGACTTATTTGATTATAATGCCTTTATGACCATAACACCTCATTGTTCCCTGTGCCTTTGTCATCCGAAACTCATTGATTGGGACCAATAAAATTTGGTCATACGCCTCCATGAATTCTAGAATGAAGAATCAATTGTAAAATACATGGGCCTTAGAGATGGATTATTCATTAGCAATCATAAATAAGGTTTTAATTTTTCTTTGAATCTTTCTGCCTACTTTAGAGAGTAGGCAAATTTTCTTGGTCATAACAAAGATAAAACATCAAGATCTTCGAGTGAAAACCTCTTTGAGACACTCATTAATTAGGGAAAAAGTAAAGTTAAAGACAAGCCCTTGACTGAAAATAGGTTTCAGGCACTCTCAGATGAGAAAGTTTGCTCATCCCCTAAGGACCCATAAGGTCTATCAAGTCCTAGTTCTATAGCTAGTAGTAGCATCACATCAAAACAACAAGTCTTTGAGCATCTTGCTCTTAACTTTCTTGAGATTTTTGCTAGTTGGCCATTACCTGCTTTGGTGGATTTAGATTCATCACATTATCCAGAGTTTTGGGAGGAAAAACAAAAAATTATAGCAGAATAAGTTGATCACAATCACACATTGCCTACTATTCTTGAAGATGGTTCTACACTCCTTGTAGAAAACACTGTTAATGTGAACCTGGGAACATATGAGGAAACCAAAATTATTTGCCCTTGAGCTTACCTTACTGAAGCAGATTGAGAACACATTATATCCATTTTGATTGATTTCATTGATATTTTTTCATGGGCATATTCAAACATGTCAGGCTTAGACCCTCACTTGGATGTGCATCGACTTGTTGTTCATCTATATGCCAAACCAGTCAAACAAAAATTGAGGAAGATGTATCCATGCATCACTCTATTGGTAAAATCCAAATTGTAGAAGTTATTAGGAACATGCTTCATTAGACTACCAGACTATTCTGAATGGATATCAAACATAGTTCCAGTTAGCAAAAAGCCATAGGGTATATGTCTTTGTACTAATTTCAGATATATCAACAAAGTATTCCCCAAAGATGATTTTCCTCTACCCAACATCAACATGATTGTCAATTCTACTACTGGGTATGAGATGTTGTCCCTCATGGATGGATTTTTTGGATACAATCAAATCAAGATAGCCCAATAAGATCAACACAATACTGCATTGCCCACTCCGTAGGGAACATTTTGTTACCAACTCATGCCATTTGGCTTGAAGAATGTTGGAGCCATTTATCAACGTGCTATGACAGTAATCTTCCATGACATGATCCACAATATTATCAAGGACTATGTTGATGAGATCCTAGTTAAATAAAGAACACATGTTGGACATCCTAACATTCTACAAAGCATATTTGAAAGACTTCATGAGTACAAGGTCCATCTGAATCCCAAAAAGTGTGTCTTTGGCATCACTTTGGGAAAATTGCTAGGTTTTATTATATCATAAATAGGGATCAAAGTCGACCATGTTAAGGTCAAGGCCATTTTGTAAATGCCTCCACTTTTAAATCTTAAATAGCTCTAAAGCCTGAAAGGAAAGATTCAATCTATTCATAGGTTCATTTCTCAATTTGTAGATAAGTGACACCCATTTACACATATCTTGAATAAAGTGGTCATGTTTCAATCGGATCAGGAGTGTCAATTAGCATTTCCTGCCAATTTTGAGACTGCCAACACCTAGACAACCACTGCTTCTTTACATTTCAGCAACTCAACATGCAATGGGGGTACTTTTGGCCGAACACAATGATTAAGGTAAAGAACATGCTGTTTATTATTAAGCCACACACTGGTGGCTTATGAACACAATTATACTCCTATTATAAAGCCATGTTTAACTATAGTGTTCATTTTCAAAAAATTGTGACATTATATGTTAAACAATAAAACCATTGTTATTACTAAGGTGGATCCTCTCAAATTTTTATTATCCAAAATAACTCTCACAAGACGCATGGTTAAATGGGTCATGCTCTTAAGCAAGTTTGATGTTGAGTATCAACATCAAAAGGCTATCAAATGGTAGGTTATTACTGATCAACTTGTAAAAACCCCTATTATAGACACTCAACCACTCAGATTCAACTTTCTAGACAATTCTATTATGATAGTGGAGGAAGTGCAGTAGGAACCTGAATAATGGAAACTATATTTTGATGGTTCCTTTACTTCTTGAGGATTTAGAGCTGACATTTTGTTGATTACACCATAAGGGGATCTAATTCCCAAAGCATTATATATCAATTTTCATTATACCAATAATTTGGTCAAGTATGAAGCACTTGTTGCAGGACTTCATTTTGCAGTGTAGTGGGATATCAAGCATTTAATGGTTTATGATGATTCCTAATTGATTGTCAATCAAACCACTGATCAATATCAAACTAGAGATGAAAAGATTTTACCCTACAATCATATTATGGATAATCTCAAAGCTCGTTTTAAATCTCTATAGTTTGAACAAGTACCATGGGCCAACAATAGACCTACTGATGCAATGGAAATAATTGGGTCCATAATACAAGTTAATAACAGTGCTAAAGAGTATTAGTTTCTAATTGAAAATATTCTACAACTTGCACATGTCTTGTCATATTCAAAAAGGGTATGCACCATTGTTGTTCCTAATCAACCAGCTGAATTACCTTGGTATCAATATCTTTATAATTATTTCCATTATCACATTTTCCCACTTGACATTTATAATAGTCATCAAAAACTTTTCCTTCATCGCATAGCTCGTTATACCCTCTTGGAAACATGCTTTATCACAAAGGCCATGATGGAATGCTACTTTGTTATTTATCTTTGGGAGAATCCAAGTTAGCACTTAAGTAGGTTCGAGAAGGAATGTGTGGGGCCCACACCAATGGTGTAGTCTTAGCTAAAAAGCTCCTCAGAATAGGTTATTATTATCCCAAAATAGAGACAAATGCTTATAATTATGTGAGGAGGTGTGTTCCTTGTTAGCAACATGGAAATTTGATACACGCACCTTCTTTACCACTATAATCGATCACTACACCATGGCCATTTTTACATGGGGCCTTGATCTCATCAAGAAAATAAACCCAACATCTTAAGACAGCCATAAACATGTTATTATTACTATCGAGTATTTTACTAAGTGGATTGAGGCCATTCCTCTCACTTGTGTCACTGATAGGTAGATTGCCAAGTTTATACATTATCATATCATCTGTCAAAATGACATCTCATCATGAATTATATTTGATAATGGTGGATCATTTGTAAATAAAGATGTCAAAGAACTTTGTGCAAAATTCAAGATTGAGCACAAGAAATTCACACCATATAAATTGCGAGGTATCAAACAAGTTGAGGCATCAAATAAAATCATTGTAACCATATTAAAGAAGATTATCAATAATGGTGGCCGTAATTGACACTAGTAAATTTTTCCTACCCTTTAGGTTTATCGAACTAGTCATCGAACCCCCACAGGAGCCACTCCATACTCCTTTGTTTATGGCATATAATCTATTATCCCAATTGAGATCAATCTGCCTTCATTGTGAGTATATTTGGAGAATATTGAAGATGACAAAGATTATAGAGTCTCAAGGTTACAAGAACTAAAACTACTCGATGGTAAGCATTTGGCTGCCCTAGAAAACTTGCAAGCCTATCAAAATAGATTGCAAAGAAGCTACATCAAGTGAATTCTCCCTCAGGAGTTTGAAATTGGTGATTTGGTCTTGAAAGAGAACCAGAAGAACACAAATGTTGAATGGAAGAAAAGGGGCAAATTCTAATTCAATTGGCTTGGCCCTTACATGATCATAACAAATTATGGATCGGGGGCATACTGGTTAGCTACTCCAAGTGGAGAAAAAATTTTAGAGCCTATGAACATTGTGCACCTTAAGAGGTTCTACACTTTACAACCATTTAAACCATTGTTTACAAGACCCCGTATTTAGAGACAACTTGTGCTGAAGTTATTTTATCCTACCATTATATCCTGCAACATCCTATGATAGACAACATTCATTTTTTGTTTTGACCTACTCTAAACCATTCTCATGAGAACCACATTGTTTTTATGACTTTGGACAGTTTAAACTTTGGACCATTCGCACTCTAGATCATGTGTATCCCAACTTGACTCATTTTATCCCAGCTTGGACCACCCTATTTTAGACCCTATTCATTTTGGACCATTCTATTTGGAACCATTTTTTTTTTCATACCCTAGGTCATTGTAACCTAGAAATATTTTATCCTTTGAAAAATTATGGTCCTAATTATGAATAATAAGCATTATGAACACATTGAATGCTAGTTCTACAAAGCAGTTCAGTGTGGACAATATTTTGCAGCTTCTTATTACAAACAAGTGAACATGGATACACCTTCAGCTCAAGATTTTTGCCTACTAGATGGTTCTTTAGAGTTATCTCATGCTACATATTGTTCTGTAATTTTGGTATTTTTTGGTAAGCATTGTTGCCTTAATAGGACCTCACTTTCATTGATTTATGAGCATGGACCATTATAGTTAGCTTAGCTATTATTTAATCTCTTACTTGTGGATGTGCATCTCCTCAGCAAGGTAGTTTCCTAGACCTTTTATGAATAATTCATTTTTATTTTTTATTCAAAAAATATAAAGACATTAGAAAGTGATCAACGAAAACAGGCAAACATTATCTTACACCTTTTATTTCTTCTAGTCTCATCCCATACTCTTGCCATTTTGTAAGCATTAATTTAAACGCTCTCACCATTTTACGAGCCCGTTTTCCTTATTTCCTCTACAACATGAATCATATTTTCTTATCATCACTTTTATTCTATCCCATTTCTTAGGAGAACTACATTTGGCCTAAAGCTCATATTGGACCTTGCATCCATGGAACTATGTAGGTAGCGCTCACTTATCTTACACATTTGGAGTCAGCTCAGCCACCCCTTCCTTTTCTTCTTTTCCCAATTTTTCTTATGTGTTGTTTCCCTGTCACTTAAGGGCAATTTTGTGTCCTTTGTTCTTGTTACATTGTTGTAGAAAGTAATGCCTCTACTCCATGTGCATGAACAATTATTTTCAAAATCACACTAAAATATTTATGACTAACTCTTGTTTGTGTGTGTTTATTTGATTTATATTGGTGTTTTCTTGTCTCTTCTTTTATTTATTTACTTTGTCTTTTCTTCTTGTATTTATTCTTGGTATTTTATGTCCCTGTTTTGTCTTGTTTCTTTATTTTATTTTCTAAGTACATCTCGATAGTACACATAGATATTGATTATTCATATCTATCTTTTATGTTATTTATTAAGTTGTTCTTGTTTGGCTTTTATACATTCTTGTTTGTACTTAAATCTTGATTGTTCATCTCTAGATTTTAAGTTAGGTTACATTTATGTATTTATTTTTCTTTCTTTTTGATTGTTTTTATTTAAATGTAAAAAGTTGTAACTTTGGTATTGGTAGTTCTTATCATTATCCTTAGTTATAAATATTCACATTTGAACCAGCTCATAGCAATTAAAATGCCATGTCATTATAAGTTATTCATACTTATGATGCATAATTTAAATTTGTTATAGCAAGCAAAATGTGCTTTGGATCCAAGTCTTAGATTCAATGTTGCTTTGATGATCAGCTTTCAAGTGTACCAATGAAACTAGGTACTAATGGTTTATCCCATACCAAACTCTATGCAATACGTGCATTTGTTGGCGTACATTATGAGTCTAATTGAATAGTGTTCTATTTTTCTTCTATTCTCTATTCCTCATTCCATCTTCTCCCACTTCTAGGTGAACTACATTAGCTTGAGGTCCATCTGGAACATTTATGCAGTGATTGGATACATGACATATCTCGAGTTAGATCGACCATCTTTATTCTTTTATTCATCTCTTTCATCACTTTATGCATCCTCATATACATGGTTTCTTATGAATGTTTCAATCATTAGACCATCACATCTATGCTTGTACTAGTTCATATTTAATTTATGCAATAGGTTATATCATTGAGCTATTGCTTGCTAATTTTCCCTATGGGGCACCCCATTTAGAACAATTACTAAATCAAATTAGCCCTACTAGGACACAATTAATTATCAGCGATCAAAATTCACCTTACTAGGGTAAAATTACTTTATCAATCGATCAAATCTGCTCTACTAGGGCACATTATTATTTCCTCTCTCTAGAGCAATGCTCTCTTTTTTCTTCTAATTCCAAGCTCTATGGACTTTTGCCCTTGTTCTGATAATATTTTAGTATGTAACTTGTCTCAGGATTGATCAGTTCTTAAGTGCACAACTTGCACCCTGGCTTTAGGTGTGTTCAAAGTGTTTCACTTATATTTTTGGATTGTATCATTCTCATTCCCCCGTCTTTGAGGTCCATTATATTTTAATTATATTTTGATCATTGATGGAATTAATGCATGCAAGCATTAGCTCGTCTGGATTTAATATGTCCCAAGGGTTAATCTCACTTTCTCTCTCTTTTCAAGAGTCTATCCTTCTCTTTCATCCTATTATGTCTTTTCAAGGGGGCATCATGGGCCATTTCCTTCCAACTTCTTCTTGACAAACCTTTTCTTTGAAAAGACAATGTTTCATCAAATGTCTCATCATGCCTTCTCAAACAAGGGCAAGAAGTAGACATCTAATTCCTAACACCATTATGTTGAAATTGTCAATATTACTTGAAATTTTTTTAAATGCATAAGTTAGGCCAAAATCACTTAAACATGCCAAATAGTTCAAACTTGTAGTTTACAAGTGTCGATTTAGGCTAAGTATTCCTAAACGGGGCGATACATTTTATGTGATCATTAACTTTTCTCCAATCATTTTGAATCAAAATCATGAAACTGCATTTTGGTACTTTGTATCACTCTTTTCTTCTAATTCAGAAGCACATGACATGTGCATGTGTTATTTTGTGTTGTCAATGTTCTAAATGGGATGTCAGTCCATACACAACTAACATCACCTTCTAATTCCTCTCTAATCAAAATATGACTTGGTAATATGACATTCTGACTAGTTTGATTAATAGTGTCCAACCAATTTCCAAAGAATTACATAAAATTTGATTAATCTCACTTAGGCAAATTAATCCAAATTAAGAGCTTAAGTGGAAAATCCATAGAAGTTATTGAATATCTTTTAGTTGGAAATTGATTCTTAATATTTGCATCATCAAATGACATCATTTATGGGGTGGAATTCATAAGCCATAAATGTAATAAATATCAAGTTTATATCCTCCCATGCCTCTTTAATTCCCCTTCCTTTCAAATATTTACGAGGCTATTTATGGATTAATTATATAAAATTAGATTAATTCATGGCTAGACATCTTGATTTCATGATGAATGGTCATGGTTGATCATGATCAAAATAAAAAATCTATAAATAGAAGGGCCAGGACCACCATTATTAAGCTTCATTTGTGTAAACTTATTATGCAAAATTCTCTCCACAAGCCATTTGTGTGTGGTGTTTATTATGTTGAATTTATAATAGGATAGCTTCATTGATAGGCATAGATTTGATTTTATATCATGAGCCTAGTTTCATTGGTGCACAAGATATGATGGAGGAGCTTTGCCTTGCATCATTTACTTAGACTTGAGCACCAAATCAAGGGCAAAATCATGTTTTGAGTTGTATTTGGGTGATGGGATGCTCTTGGGAAGGTATTATGTATGATTTCTTTCAATAGCTCTAAATTGTCATTTGCCAAACCCTGTTGAAAGAGTTGGCTTAACTTGTTATGTTCTTATGCATTTTTATTGAGTTTTCATGATTAATGCTTGATCTAGATATCTCTGTAATCCATCTCTACACACATAGCTGAGTGTTTATTTATTTCTTTGTCATATAAGTACTATGTACATTTCGAGGTGTTTTATTTATTTGAACATGGTGTATAGTAGAAGATGGAAATTTTGTGGAATCTACTATATGTCTTTGATGTAATGGTCTCTCAAGTACTGGTCACTTAGTAAAGGGGATTGCCTATTGCTTACCCTTTTTCGGTGAACTAGCCTTAGTAGGCTTGATAGATAGTTTTTTGGGTATAAGTTTGTTTTGTTTAAGAGGATGTTCATAAAATTATGGAAATTATAGTTACCCGATTGGAATGAATGTAACTAACACACATGTGCACTATATATGGTACTACTTGAAGAGTGTGTATCCAAGGTCTTCCCAATAGCATATTAAAGATGCTAATGGAAGGGATAATTGAAAAAGTGGTAGCCACATGTACGGTTCTAATTGTAAAGGTAAGTCAATCTTGGCAAGAACCTTCTAGGAAGTCCCATAGAATGCTCTAAATGATCTAGTAGAGGGGTGTAAATCATGATGATTATAACCCAAGTATGTAAGTAATGTCATTATGCAAACATTTTTGCTTGCACCATTATCAATCATAACACTACATATGGGGTTTTTATCAAGATATGCTCGAACAAATAGAGAATAAAGATCAGATTCATCATCCTTAATTTCATTTCTATCAAAGGAAATAGGTCTCTGAACCATAAGAGGTATATGTCATGTGTAAGTAATAATAATCCCATCGAGTGGGTTCTCATAATGTGAGGGAGGAAGATGTGCATTATATGCCATTTGGACTTGTGGTTCATTTTTAGAATGGTCATGCAAAGGATTTTTAAATATTTTATGTTTATGGTGATCATTAGGTTGTGATCTTGATTCCTTTGGAGGATCCTCAAATATAAATTTTTGGTCATTGATAAGATCTTATATCTTGTGCTTCAAGGTAAAGCATATGCTTGTAGAATGCCTAGGTCCTTGATGATAGTCACAGTAAGTATTCACATCATATCTTTTGGGTAGAGGTCAACTCGTATTAACTTCAATAGTATGAGGGAGAAATTTAAGCTAAAAATTTAGTAACTATAGGATTAATGAAGCTAGGGACTTAGGTAAATGTGTAAATTATCTCCTTGGTGTATTGGATAAGACAAGTCGATTAGGTTATTATGAAACTATGTTAACCATGGTGGTTGTTTTGTTTTAGGCTTAATATGTTTTACCTTGTAATTTAGTTTGATTGTGAATTTGGTACTAGATGTAGATGTAGATGGTGTGTTTGCTACATACTTGAGCTTATTCAATGACATGATCTTCATTTCACAGTCCTGTACAACATGGCATAAGTCATAAAAAGATTTGAACTTATTAAAAAAGAATGGACTCATGTAAAAGAGCAAGTAAACTTTGCTTGAAGATTGTAATGGTCTCTCAAGTACTAGTCACTAGCCTTAGTAGACTTGATATCTAGTTGTTTGGGTATAAGTTTACTTTATTTAAGAGGATGCTCTTTATAATTATGGAAATTATAATTACCCGATTGGAATGAATGTATTTAACACACATGTGCACTATAGATAGTATTACTCAAGGAGTGTGTATCCAAAGTCTTCCCAATAACATATCAAATATGTTCATATAAGGGATAACTAAAAAGGTGGTAACCATGTTGTGTGCTACTAACTTGTAAAGGTAAGACAATCTTACCAAGAACCTTATAGGAGGTTCCATAAAATGCTCTAAGTGATCTAGTAGAGGGGTGTAAATCATGACAAGTATAACCCAAGTGTGTAAGTAATGTCATTGTGCAAACATTTTTGCTTACACTATTATCAATCATAACACTACATATGGGGTTTTTATCAAGACATGCTTGAATGAATAGAGAATGTAAATTAGATTCATCATCCTTAATTTCATTATCATCAAAGGAAATAAGTCTATGAACCATAAGGGGTATATGCCACATGTAATTACTAATAATTTCATCGAGTGGGTGCTCATAATGTGAGGGAGGAATATGTGCATTATATGCCATTTGGACTTCTGGTTCATTCTTATAATGGTCTTGTAAAGGATTGTTAAATATTTTTTGTTTATGGTGATCACCAGGTTGTGAGCTTGATTTATTTGGAAGA
Organism: Torreya grandis; assembly: GCA_037957365.1. Classification (NCBI taxonomy): domain Eukaryota; kingdom Viridiplantae; phylum Streptophyta; class Pinopsida; order Cupressales; family Taxaceae; genus Torreya; species Torreya grandis. The sequence continues at coordinate 2,067,173 of JARHVA010000965.1, read as the reverse complement.
TCCTTAAATATAAGTTTCTGGTCATTGATAAGATCTTAGTCTTGTGATTCAAGGTAATGCATCTTCTTGTTGAATGCCCAGGTCCTTGATGATAGTCACAATAAATATTCTCATCATATATTTTGGGTAGAGGTAAACTCATATCAACCTTAATAGGATGAGGGAGAGATATAAGCTGACACTCTAGTAATCGTAGGAGTAATGAAGCTAAGGACTTAAGTAAACATGTAAATTGCCTCTTTGGTGCATTGGATAAGATAATTTGATTAGGTTGTTGTGAAACTATGTTAACCATGGTGTTTTTTTCATTTTTAGGCTCAATATATTTTACCTTGTAGTTTAGTTTGATTGTGAATTTGGTATTAAATGTAGATGCAGATGGTGTGTTTGCTACATACTTGAAATTATTCAATGACATAATATTCATTTCACGGTCCTGTACAACATGGCATAATTCATCAAAAGATTTCAATTTATTAAAAAAATAGACTCATGTAAAAGAGCAAGAAAACTTTGCTTGAATATATCTTGCAACTCTTTGCCTACCATAAGATTGGTCATTTTGGCTAGCATTGTCTTATATTTCAAGACATTCATTGATAGGTTCATTGGTTCCTTATTTGATTTTGTAAATTTGGGCATAGGAAACCTTTTCAAAAATATTAACAAAAAAATGTGTTAAAATTTGGTCTATAAGAGGTTTGAATGCTTTCACAGATTGTAGAGGTAAATCTTACAACCACCTCAGAGCATAGACTTTGAGGCTTATTGGAAATAGTTTGGTCAAAAGTTTATCATTAGAGGCATAGTCAAGGCATGTGTCATAAAAGGTTCAAAGATGTTGTTCAGGATCACCCTTGCCATCATAAAATTTGAACTTAGGCGCAACAAATCCTGTTGGCAAAGGGTGAAAAGATATCTCAAGTGCAAGAGGGTTATGCAACACATCTTGTGAATATATAGCATGAAGGGATCTTAAAGAATTTTGTTCAATTTTTATAACCTTTTCCTCTAAGATATTTATAATTTGATGGAGTGATTGAATTTTAGATCTAGTGGGATTTAGATTAGGAAGTTGAGTAGTCACCAAAGTGGATATAAACATGGTTTGAGTAGTAATATGTATTGAAACTGGTAGTTATGTTGAAATAATGGGTAATTACATGATAGATGTAGCAATAATAATTGTAGGAAACAAAGGTTTAATCACATAACCCATGCCCCCACTATATTTATTCGGTTATAATCTATTCATGGGGAGGGATGTGTCCACTATGATTTTAGAACTTTTTACTTTAAGTATAATTTTTAGAATCCCATCAAGATCATTAGGGTGTTGTCAAATATAGTCACAAAATAATGTAATTAATTGCACTTGATCACGGTAAATTTATTCATTTTTATTTAGTTAATGGTTTTCATTATCAGAATCTTCTTCTACGATAACCCTGTCAATATGTTTTTCATTGTCAACATGGGTATCATCATGATCTAAATTATGAGATCCCTCATTGGTTTGAGACATATTAGATGGTGTGAGGGGAAGCTTAATGTGTTCAATAAGCACACCTCCCAATATAGCGCTACGCCTAGGTTGCATGAAAAATAATAGAAGCAGGAAATGAAAAAGTATAATAATCTGAGACCCTAGCTAGTTTAAAACCCTAAGAATCAAAAAAATTGCATTAAAATGAATTGGGTTCACCAAATGTTTAACCCTAAAATCATCTAAGTGATGTTATTGTTAACCCTATTTTGATTAAAAGGGTATATAAAAATGAAATGGCACAAGGGTGATATGTGTGTGTGTGTGTGTGTGTTTGTGTGTGTGTGTGTGTGTGTGGGTGTGTGACCCTTGTATATGTATATGTATATGTATGTATGTTAGGCAATAAAATGCTAAACTTAGATATAAGCATACATTGAATTTATTATGCTAAGTATAGGCTAAATATGGAAAGTACATCTATGTATGGAAGTGACAAGGAATTAACATACTTAGCTGATTATGATGCTAATATTATGTTGGATCTAGAACAAGTAGGAAGATAGTTCTTGAATAATTTGAGGTTTTGGATCTAAGGCTTATGGCACTCTCGACACTAACGTCAACTTGGGATGGTTGCATTGATGCTACTATATCAATTCGATGTAAGTGTCCTTTATGAAATACTTGTTGGAAATAGATGTGACCACTTGGATGCTTTTGGGTTTTCTTCACCTTCATTCTAGTGCTTTTAGATCTAGTTCATGGACTATTGTTCCTTGTGAAATGGTAAAACCTTAGTTTTCTATCTTCATAGTGATCTTGGAAAAAAATTGGTTAGTGGGAACACTATGTTGAGTTGATCCCAAAGACCCTATTGTTAGTGGGAATTTCCTACATAGCCAATACTCTAGAAGAGGTCCTTAGACTCATGTAGTTCTCCCCTAAATGTTGGCTTATGTGTGAATCATACAATATGTGCAAATCAAGTATAACAATGGCCTAGCTTGTAACTTATAAAATCAAGCTCTTAGGCTACTCCTTTAATAATTGAGACATGTATATGTGGTGTACCTTTGACTGGTATGGAAATAGGGAAGCTTTGTTTAGTTAAATTCTTGATAGTGCACTTTTGATAAGTTGCCCTGGTCTTTTAGTCTTTTGTTAGGTTTCATAGGTGAAGAATGAATGAGGGTTGATCTTGTATTTATATCAATCCCTTTGGATTAATAACTCGCATTAAAGCACTTATTTTGAGCATTAATATATGTTTTATTTGTAAATTGTATGACTTTAGGGCACTAGACACTTGCCTCAGGTTAGGACCTTAACATCGATACTAGTGCCTATCTTGGACATTAGTGTCCAAAGATCAAGAAAGTAGGTACAGGTTCAGAACTTGTAGAGATGGAAGAAAAATACATTTTAAGAATTTTGGGCAAGATAAAATACCTAGGTTATCAACATAAGGCTGGTCGGACCAAAATATATAGACCAAGGGGCACAAAATAGAGTAGATGTGAGACTTGCAGAAGTGGGAAAAGTCTAGAACTAGGAGAAATAACCAAGGTCTAAGTTTTCCAAGTCTACAAGACTTAAGTAATATATAATGCATAAATATCTTCTAAAATGGTAAATAATATTATTAGTTAATGTTATTTGTTACATGTCATGCCAATAAGTTAATCACAATGGTTTTTGTACACAAGGAAAACTACATGTCTATCTTGAGCACTTGAATTTCCAAGGATGGGATGAGACAACAAAAATAAAGGGGAGAACATGAATAAAGGATTAAGCACATGATGTGCATTGAGGGGAAGTCAAGCAAGTCTTTGTAACAATATTTTAAAATCTAAGTTTATTGGTCCTAGTAATTTTTTGTGGCTTCAATGTGTTTGTTAAGGGCATTGAGTCGGGGAATAATCAAATGGGGGTAATGATTGGTTCTGAAAATCAATTGGTGATGCTCTTGGTCAACATTATTTTGAAGAGAGATGGAAGGGTTATGACTATTAACATAAAATATTATCCCAACATGTTTGGGTTGACCTTACATTGAACGCACCATTAAATGATTGAGAGGGAAAAGGTAACACAAAGCTAACAAACAACTTAGGTAAATGTGTTGAGAAGGTTTGGCCAAATGATTATTGGAAAGAAGGAATGAAGTACAATAGTTAGGATTAGATTTGTGATCTTTGACAACTTCTAATTTGATAAAAAATATAAAGTAATTGAAAGAAGCTAGATCAAAATAGCAAATAAAGGCAAGTAAAGTAATACTAAAATTTTACTTTCATACTATTTGTGTATAAGTAGCCCACTTAGCCAAGAATGAAACTAACTAAAATGATGCAAGCAAAGATGTTTATAAGCTATGTTTTTGAGATATAAGATGTCAACTAAAATTAAAGGTACTTACAACTCTCTACACACTTAATACAAAAAAATGTACAATATGATAGAAATGATTATAACAAAGGGGAAAACAACAAGAAAGGAAGAAGTTTGTTCTGAAAAGATAACAAAATAGTTAAAGGTGAACAAAGAAATGGTTGTACACATAAAAAACTTGAAAACAATGAAGGGAAGTACCAAAACTATGTATTTAAGTCACAAAACAAGAAGAAAGAGAAGAACATTTTAATAATTAGTATGACGGTACTAAACACAAAAGTCTTACACACTGAGCAAGTTATAATGTTTGTACCATGACTTACCTATGTGGCATTTGAAGCAAACCAAACTTATACACCCACAAAACATGTGTAATTTATAATAATTTAAATTAAGTAATTACAAGTTTGAAATAAAGATGATATCACTTACCATTTACGTAGGGGAAAATAATACTTCCTGGGTTGCCTCATCGAGTGTGTTACCTAAAAGGTGGTACCAAAACACTAGTTGAATCATGGGAAGCCACGTGCCAACCTACAAAACAAAAAGAGGGATCAAGTTTAAGTGTATAATAATTATTGTAAAGAGTTTTTGAACAAATAGAGATAGAAGGATGTACCATTAATGCAGGGAAAGGATATTACCTATATCACCACATGTGGATCCAAACTTACAAAATAACACACAAAATAACCCAAAAATAAAACACCTAACTATAAGACATCCCTTAAAGTAGAGAAATAGATAGTTGAAGTGCTAAAAGGGGTGAAAAGGGGGTCAAATAAAATTAAAAAAGTAACCTATGAAAGATGTCTTAACACAAAACACAATTATTGTTAACATTCAACCAAAGAGAAAACTTGTGCTCTAGCCCATGAATAACTGTAGATTATGTTTTAAGATTATATAACACCTTAGTCTTATACACTTGGAAAACTTATACCTTGGTTGTTCCTCTCAGTTCCTTACATTTTCCACTTCTACAAGTCTCACATCTACACTATCTTTATGCCCCTTGACCTATATCTCATAGTCTGACTAGTCTTGTGTTGATGACCTAGACCTTTTATCTCACCCAAAATACTTAAAATGTACATGTCTTCCATCTCTTAAAGTTATAACCTTTACCTAATTTCATGTTCCCTTGATACTAATGTCTGGGGTGGATAATAATGTTGATGCTACTGTCTTACCATGATGCAAGTGCCCAGTGCCCTAAAGTCATCCAATTTACAAATGAAATGTATCCTAATGGTCAGCCTAAGTGATTTAATATGAGTGAATACTCCAAAGGGATTGATATAAATACAAGATTAACCCTCATTAATTATGACCTATAAGACTAAGATTTAGATAAAAGAACATTCAATTGAACAAAGATTCCATATTTATTCCTATTTTCATACTAGTCATAGGGACTACACATCTACAGGTTTGAATTATTAAAGGATCAACCCAAGAGCCTGATTTGCCAAGTTACAAGCTAGGTCATTTTTGTACTTTTTTTGCACATAATGTATGATTCACACACAAGCCAACACGTAGGGGACAAATACATGATTTTGAATCCCTCTTCTGGAGTATTGGCTATGTAGACAATGCCCTCTAACGACAAGGTTTTTAAGGTTAGTTCGACATTGTGTGCTCACTAACACATTTTCCCCCAAAGTCACTATGAAGATTAGGGTTTTGTCATTTCATAAGGAGTGACAGTACATGACCTAAATATAAATGCACTAGAGTGAAGGTGAAGCAAAACCCATTAGCATCTAGTTAGTCACATCTTATTCTAGTAGGTATTTTATATAGGGCACTAGTGTTAAACCTAAATAGTAGCATCGATGCAATTGTCCCAGGCTGACGTTACTATTTATAGAGATAGAAGTGTCAAATGTATAATCTAATAGTTATTATAATCTTGTTTTAGTCTACTTTATGCATATTCCATATTCAAAACTGCATTAGGAGTAGAATAAGCTAAGTACATCACTTCTTTACCATTTCTATATCTAACATAGTTTTACTTTCCATATTTAGACGATCTCAGCATAATAAATTTGGTATATGATTATATCCAAGTTTAGAATCTAATTGGCTTAAAATATATTTGATTATCACCCTTGTGCCATTTCATTTCTATACACCCCTTTAATACAAAGGTCTAGGGTTAACAATAAGATCACCTTAGACCAAAACATCTTAGGGTTAAACATTTGGTGAACCTAATCTTGAATGTCATTATGCCTTAGTGTACCCTATTAGATACTTATTATGTATTTTTTCCTAATATTTATTTACTTCATATCTCTTATCATGGATGATAGTGATTGCTTTGATGACTATGATTATGAAAACATGCAATTCTCACTCAAGAAAGGAATTAGAATTGAGTGCTCTTGCATTCTTCCAAGTGATAAAGCATGTAATATAAAAGCCTTAAATGGTGGTATTTATTATCCCTCTAATTAGGTCTACATTCCCAGCACTTTAAGACATGAGTTCATCCATATTAATGAAGATAAAAAGCCTTTAGCCATACTTCCTATACCACCATTTTATGACTTTGGCATTCGATACTTGTAAAAGTATGGATACAAATTCTAAAGATTCAACAAATATGAGCAAGGTATAATCCACCTTATATCTCTTAATAATAACAATATAAATAGGTAGGGGTTGGGATTTTCAAAAACACCTTTGAGTCACCAACCATTCAAGCCAACAAAACATGTGAATTTTACCAAAAATGTGCATACATATGACCAAAAGGTTCCTTCATTGATCGTCAAAAATTCTGATAACTACATAAAGATATTATGGTTGATTTACAAACAACTAATATGGGAGACATGCATTTAAGCAAATTGATTAAACCCCCCAACATTCCTACATTTCCAAACAATATCCCTCGATTTAAGGGTGATGTTTTTTTCCTACCTTCATTTAAAACAAATTCTATATCAAAAAATGTATCCTTACCAAACTTTTCCAAAGCTAAATTATTATACCCTTACCAAAGGAAAATAAAAAAAAATCTTTAAATGGTACAAGTTTTTAAAATGAAATATCAAATTTACCAAAGTTTGAGGATCCCATACCATTACCAAAATGTCCTAAATTTAGTGATAATGAACTTGCACTTTTTATACATAAGAATGATGATACTCATATTCCTAGATTTAAAAGAGGTGATGAGTTGTAACCAATGATAACGCCTATGACAAAAACCTCTATCCCCATAAAATATCTAATGTCTACATTGACCACTATTGGGGATCTTCAAAATCAATTTTATATACTCTAACTGCAAATGGATTCCCATAATGATAATGCACATGTCACCTCATTCAATAATAAACCTCTTGCACAATCTATACTTGAATATCTTTACCCACAAGATTTTGAATTACCGGATTTGCCTATCTTCTCAAGACACAAGGAACCCTTTGACCACATGATTTGCTATGTACATTCCTTTGGTCAATAGGCACAAGATGACAAACTACTGATATTTTTTTTCCGTATGAGTATTTTTTATGAGGCTCAAAATTGGTTCTATAGTTTACCAAAAGTTTCCTTAAATACTTTCTTGCAATTAGTAGATGCATTCTTCATGGCTTTCAATATCCACAAGGTGCCAAAACTTACATTGGAATATTTTCATAATTTCAAACAATGTGATGATGAGTCCCTTCAAGATTACACTATACGGTTCAAAAGTACATCCTATGAGATAGTATTTAGACCCTCATATTTGGAATTTCAATTTCTCTTTAGTTGAGGCCTTCTTTCCCAATTAAAGGAAAGGACATTGCATAAACAATGTGAATCATTTACCCATTTATATAATGATGTGCATAAATAAGCTTCCTTCATAATTACTCATTCAAAGGAACTCAACATGTCTTCCTCCATATACAAAAGTTTTATCCCTCACACAAATGACAGAGATAACCTACCTAAGGAGTATTATGAACAAAAATGTGGTATTCCTAATCTTTATATGACCAATTTACAAATGTTACATAAATGGGGTTAATCCAATGCTCACATCCTATGCAATAATCTCAAAGTAAATAACATAAAAAGCATCCACGCTAACAAGATTTGACAATTAGCTTATATATGGGTGGTGCTTATTTTTAGCATAACCATATTGATCCTACACAAGCAAAAACTACTTACAATATAATACACTTCAACAAATTGGCTTCAATCTAATAAACTTACAAAATAAAGGAGTTTGGACAAATTCCTTGGGTAATTTATTAATACCAATTGCTTTTGGTCCTAAAGTAATTCAAACACGAGTTTTGGTTATGCCTACTATTGGTTGAAAATTTTGTCGATCAACGTACTGATAAATAAAATAGGTCTGATCAGCCAAAGTAGGAAGATTAGTCGTCCAAATGTGTAGTTTTACCACATCAGAAAGACACTGATCTCTCCTCTCATCAAGGGGAGGTTCCCTGTAGGTATGCTATATATATATATATATATATATATATATATATATATATATATATATATAAAACAGAAAATAATATCATGGGTGGGACAAACCATCCATCTCTCTTCCTTTAGAGACAATGTGTACAAAACAAAGGAAAAACTTAAATGAATGACAGACAACACTCCTCTTCTTTCAGAAGAACTATTCAACGAGCCACAAGAATACTCCTGGAAATAAAAGCAAAATGTAACTGAAGATATGGTAACCAGCAAATCAAGACACAACACAAAGTCTGCCCCTAAAATACTCAAGAGTAATATACGAATGGCAATGAAAGCTCAAAATCTTCTCAAAGTCCTTCACACAAAAATGAAAAGAAAACAAACTAAAGGCAATTATGGGGGCACAAAGTCTCTCCACAGTCGACTCTTTAGGACACTTTTTTGACTACTTTTACTAATCCTGCTTGTTGAATTAAAGGAACAGAGGATATATTGAAGAAAAAGACATAAGAACAATTTCCTCAACAACAAAGATATTACAGCACAAAGTCTGAAAAACCACTTGCTTTCTTATTCCAGTAACAAAATATGATCAACAGATTGAGCACAAAGTCTCAATGATGCCTCTCAATTTGGGCAGAGTTTCGTTCTAAATGTCAAAAAAGAGATCCTTATTACAATAAAAGAAAGTCCCTTATATAGCCTCTTCAAGAAGGACTTGGGAACAATCAATACACCATTTTGCGTTGGAATCTATTAAGAAGACACGCTAAAACTTAGGAGCGCTTTACCCATTTGATTTTATCAATGCAAGGAAATAAGTCGCGCTTATTGAAAGTTTGTAACTTTCAATGTTCCAGCTGGCGATCTTATCTTATCTTCATCGTTCCTCCTTCTCTGGCTAATTGAATCAGGTCCTGGATTTAATTTACTATTCTGTTCCTTTTCTGCTTTTTGCTGGTCCTCTTTTTGAAATCTGTGAATGTATTCTGGTCTGTATGTTTAAAGGATCAATGGCTAATTCACTGTGTTAAATTTCACATTTTCAGGCGCGTCATTCCTTTGTCTTCTTTCGGCTTTTCTGTTTGGCACTTTTTTCGGATTGCACTTGCCCTTTTGGGCCTTAAGCAAGGACCTATTTTGAGTCGAGAAGAGTTTCTCACAAGGGTATCTACCCTTCAGGCAGTCTTTAAATGGCCTTCGAGCTTCTTTGAACTTAGGCGATGAACCATTATGTTAAATCAAGACATTGAACCAATCAGTTGAACCAAAAATGGTTCAAGCCGATGGTTCAATTTGAGTGAACTGAACCGATGAACTAAGCATTGAACCGAACGTTGAACTTGCCTTTGAACCAAGGCATTGAACCTTTTCATTGAACCAAACGTTGAACCTTCCGCTGATGCTTACCGATGGAAATTGTTGTTTGAACCAAGGCGATGAACCAATTCTGAAAATGACCAATTGTTATAAAACTGATTTTTTTGATTGAACACACCTACAGAAGTCGTGAAGCCCGTTGAATTTGTAGAAATGAGCTTGTTTAAAGTTCGTAGATTTTTTAAAAGCTTGAAAAATGAGGAATTTGAATGCTCAAAACAAAATTTGGAAAAGGAAGAGATTATTTTGGTCTGTAGGACCAAAATAATTCAAATGTTGTCCCAAAAATAGCTGACATTTTTGGGGGACAACAGCTGGCTCTAATTGGGAAAATTCTATCAATTTCAAAAAGAATTGAAAGGAGTAGAATCCAGAATCTCCAGTGTCTTCATGTGTACCATTGGGTTATGGAGTCATGCTACCCAAAAATGAAAGGCTTCAAAAATGGAAACAAACAAAACAAAACATAATTAAAAACTGTACAAATATACATATATAGAGAGGCAATGATCTTATACTTCAAGAATTGAAGTGTTTCAGATGCTGCCCATTGTGGGGCAGAGAAAAGAGCGTGCCATCTTGGTATTTCAATAGAAAGTTGTTTTCACCAATATGCTGATGAATTATAAATGGGCCTCTCCAAAGGGAGTCAAAATTTCCATGCATCCCCTATGGTTCTCTTCTTTTATCCCAAAGTAGGACTTGATCCCCAATCTGGAATTCAGGATTTTTGGCCTTTTGATCAAAGAGTTTCTTTACCAGAGTTTGATCAGCATCAATTCTGTCCACCACCATGGTTCTCTGTTCTTCTAGCTGAGTCAGGTACATGATTTTTTTTCAAGAGAACTCTCATATGTCTGATCTTCAATGGCCTTCGCCAATTTCAAGGCTGGTAACTCCAAGGTGATTGGTATCTCAGCATTAATACCGTAAAGAAGTTAAATTGCCCTCTTTGGTGTGATCATGTCTTCCCACAGAGCATCAACTAATACTTTATGCCATGTCCTTTGATTATCATCTGCTAGCTTTTTGATAATAGATACCAAATTCTTATTGCTAGACTCAACTTGTCCATTCCTTTGTGAAAAATAATCAGAAGAATGAGAGAGTGTAATTCCATAATGAAAATAGAATTGTGTAATCTCTTGAGAGGTCAAACAAGCCCTATTATCAGTAATAATTTTGATTGGAACTCCAAACCTATAAATGATATTTTCTTTGAGAAAGTTGCATACAACTTCTGAAGTAGCATGCTCAGTTGGGATTACTTCTACCCACTTGGTGAAATAATCAATTGCTGTAAGGACATAATCATGTCCAACACTTAAAGATGGGCTTATTATCCCAATAAAATCAAGTCCCCATTGCTGGAAAGGTTCCTCTATGATTACTGGCTTGAGAGGCAGGGCAGCCAACTTGGGTCTTCCAACAAATTGCTGACAGAGTTCACATTTTCTCACCCACTTATGTGCATCTTAGAAAAGAGTTGGCCAGTAATACCTGGCTCATAGAATCTTGTGAGTAGTCATGAAAGCTGAAAAATGTCCTCCACAGGCCAGATTATGGAAAGATTTCAAAAGCTGGGTTTGCTGCTTCTTGTCTACACAATGAAGGAATACTCCATCTATGCTTCTCTTGTACAGGCCGTTATCTCAAAAGATAAAATTGGCAGCTTCTTTTTTTGTAAGACAAATGAGCAGGACATTCACCATAAGTCAAAAAATAGGCAATACCTGAGTACCATTCATTGGTAGTGGAGATAAAAAGGACTGTTGGAGTATTTTCCACTTTAGCTTCTTCATGCTATGTATTTTCTGACTTATTGTCAGCCATTAATTGGCAAAGGCCTTTACCTCTGACCAAATTTGTCGACTTGATATCTAGATCAAATTCTTGGATTTTTGCAATCCAATTACCTCTCTTTGTGCCAAACTCCTGTTGAGTTAATATAGACTTGACTGTAGTGTGTGGAACTAAGACAGTAGTATGTGAATTTAGAATATAGAAGCAGAAATATTTGACTAATTTCACCAAGACATAGGCGTGCTTCTCTATATTTGAATAATTCATTTCATGGGTTTTGAGAGGGCAACTCATGAAAGAGATGGGGGATTCCATACCTTCTTTGTCCTGTTAAACAAGAATCGCTGAAAGAGTATGATCAGACGCATAGTTGTATATGATGAAATCTTTATGGTAATCTAGACAAACCAAGGTAGGGGCGTGAGCAATGGCAGTCTTGATATCATGAAACACTGATTTACCTTCTTTATTCCAGCTGAAGACAGTCTTCCCTTTCATCATGTTTACAATATGTCTAGTCTTCTTAGCAAATTTGGGGATGAATCTTCGTAAAAAATTTACCTTTCCAAAGAAAGAATGAACAACATTCTTATTTGTAAGCAGATTAAGCTCTTGAATAGACTTGACTCTATCTGGGTCAATTTTTATGCCTTCTTTGGACATAATGTGTCCAAGGAGTTTCTCCTCTATTACTCTAAAAATAGACTTTTTAGAATTTAAGAAAATACCATTCTGGCGGCAGCGCTCCAACACTTGTTGTAGGTGGCATACATGATCGGATCGACACTTTGAAAAGACTGTAAAATCATCAAGGTATACCACTATGAATTTACCAATCTCATCTTTGAAAGCCAGATTCATAGCTCTTTGAAAATTATCACCAGCATTTATTCGACCAAAAGGCATTCTCTTATATGCAAATGTACCCCAAGGCGTAGTAAATTCAGTCTTGTATTGGTCTGTTTCACCAACTTCAACCTGATTATAACCTGAAAAACCATCCAGCATTAATAACATCTCTACACCTGTCACTGTTTGAAGCACTTGATCCATAATTGGTAAAGGATAATTATCTTTCAAAGATGCTTGATTCAGATTTCTAAAATCTACACAAATGCAAATTTTGCCATTTTTCTTCCTTACAGGCACTATGTTTGAAATGCATGTAGAATGATGGATTGAGAAGATGATTCTAGCATTTAACATCTTTTGTGTCTCAGACAGAATAGTACCTGACATTTTTGGATTATACTGTCTAGATTTTTGCTTGTATGGCATTGAGTTAGTCTTGAGGGGAATGTTATGGTGGATTTCATCTGGTTTGACAGACTTCAAGTCTTCATAAGAATATGCTAAGACATCTATGTATTGACAGAGTAAATAAGTGAACTTGAATCTTTCTTTAGGGGTGCAACACTTACCAATATTGATCATCTTGGGATTTTCTTCAGTAGATTGAATCCTTGAGAGAAATTTGAGTCTGTTTGTTGTTATTTAATGAATCTATCATGTTTGTCAAACAACTTTTCAAGAGAAACTAGGCCTTTGGGAATTTTGTTTCCTTTCAGCTGTAATAATTTTTTATTTATTCTGAGCTAAATTCAGACACAAATTCATTCTTTTGAGGGTCACTGCCTTCAAAACAAAGCTGTTTAAAATTATCTTTTTATTCCAAGAAGGCAAGGATTTGATGATCATCATTGAACACTTGGCAATGATCATCATTGTCAAGAACACTTAGCCTATAAACCAACTCAATGATATATCTATCTTATTTAAAATCTGAATGAGGAACTAAGAGAGTTTCTGAAACAACAAGTGCATCAGCTCTGTCATTAGACTCTCTAGGTATGACAGAAATGTTGAAAGCATCAAAACTTTCAATTTGGTCCCAAACCAAGTTATGGTAGTGGCGTTATCATTCATTCTTAGTTTGGTATAAATTTCTCACTTGGCAAACTATTAATTCAGCATCCCCTTTGGCATGAAAAAATTTAATGCCTTTTTCTTGAGCAGCCTTCATGCCCAGCAACAAAGATTCATATTCAACTGTATTGTTAGTGTTGTTGAACTGTAATTTGTAAGATGAAGGGAACATATCTCTTTGAAGAGATATCAAAACAATCCCAGCTCCTGAACCGATAGAAAAACAACTGCCATCAAATTCCAAGGTCCATATTTCATCTGATACTGACTTTTCTTTAGACTTTCCTTCATAAAAAATGGAGAATCCTCTTTCGTCTATATTGCAGCTTACCAATTTTTTTGTTGTTCTTGTTGAACTAATTTTTGAGTTGACACTTTCAGGTGTTTCATGCACTTCATCTATAGACAGAAAATAATTACCCATACCTATGAATTCAAAAAGAATTTGAGCTTCAGGGGCTGACGTCTGAGTGACCACAAATTTTGCTTCCTTTTCAGGGAGCAGTCTCTTCATCACGACTTGGACATGGATCCTTGCTTCAGATAGATCCATGTTTAATTTTCCTCCCACGTCCTTGCAAAATTTTTATCCAAGCCAGATGCCATAAGATGCTGGAACGTCAGCCACTAACATAGTCATCTTAATTCTCTTGGCTGAGAAGGCTGCAAATGGAAATTGGGCATCTTTAATTTGTCCCAGCAATGGTACTTGGTTATTCTCCATGGAGAAACATCTCCCAAATGTCTTGGTCAGTGTGAGACCAAGGGATTCAGCCACTTTAGCAGGCATGACATTATCTGAAGCTCCAAAAAATTTGCTTTAGCTTCAAGATATCCAACTACCGAGTTGTTTGGAGGTGCTTCAAGGGAAAGATTCCTCTGTGGGGGAGGATGGCAATTTTGTTGTCCGTAATTTCTAATAGCATTGCCTTAGTACACTTGATTCTGAAAAGTCCTCCTGGGCATATCTCTGTATGCAGGAGCAGATGACATCCCTTGCGCCACTTGCTTTCTTAAAGCTAGCATTTTATTTGCTAGCTTTTGTACCATTGGGTTAGTAGTGACTGCAGGGGAGTACTCAAAAGATGAAGAAGAATTTCTTTTATTAGGGTCTCTCCTTATCTTTCTAGCTAAGATAAGATCATCTTCTACCTCAGTAGCCAAGTCTTGAGCAGCAACAAGGTCTACGTGTCTGGCCCGTCTTAGCAAGAAACTCACTTCAGGCAATTATGAGTTCAGGAAGAAGCATTTGAGGTTTTGAGTTGTTGGTTGGGTGGCCAAGGGAATCTTGTGCCTTAGCTTATCGAACCTGGCAATCAACTCTCTCATAGGCTCATGAGGCTCCTTCTTCATCTGAGTGAGCTGGGCCAGCAAGGCATATGCATCTTCTGCAGACTTGAATCTTGCTTCAAATTTATTTTTCAAAGTATCCCAATCAGTCACTGACCTAGCTTGCAAGTGGTAGAACCAGTCAGCAGTAGCGCCTTGTAGTGTCTCCATGAATAGCCTGATCGCTATATCTTTAAATTCCACCCTATTACCCTGTAGGCTATGCTAAAAGTTGCAATGTGTTCATCGAGATGAACCTTCCCATCACCAAAGAATTTAGAAAAATTCTTCCTTGAATTGCGTGCAAGCTCATGTAGGGATGGAGTCAAATTTAGGGGACCAAAAAAATTACCCCAGGGTCCTAGAGCCATGATTTGATTATGCAAAAGTGGGATTACTAATCCAGGTGGAGTGTGGGCAGGCAAGGCTCGACCAGTAGTTCGTCCAAGGGGAGATTGTGGAGAAAACAAATCAAAATTATTCTACTGTGCCAACTCAAAAGTAGGGTCTACAACACCCTGGGATTTTTGGCCTTTGGTATATCGTGAAATTGCCAAATTGTAGAACAAAAATTGGAAAAGAGCAGGCTCTGTTTCAACTTGAAGTTTGAGACTTCAAACTGTGCGCTCTTTCCCCAGCGGAGTCATCAAAAACTGTTGGTTGAATATTTTATCGATCAGCATACTGATAAACAAAATAGGTCTGATCAGCCAAAGTAAGAAGATTAGTCACCCAAATGTGTAGTTTTATCACAACAAAAAGACACTAATCTCTGTTCTCATCAAGGGGAGGTTCATTGTAGGTATGCTATATATCTATATATATATATATATATACTCATGGGTGGGACAAACCATCTATCTCTTTTCCTTTAGATATGATGTGTACAAAACAAAGGAAAAACTCAAATGAATGACAGACAACACTCCTCTTCTTTCAAAAGAACTATTCAACCAGCCACAAGAATACTCTTGAAAATAAAAGCAGAATGTAACTGAATATATGGTAACCAGCAAATCGAGACACAGCACAAAGTCTGCCCCTGAAATACTCAAGAGTAATATACGAAGGGCAATGAAAGCTCAAAATCTTCTCAAAGTCCTTCACACAACAATGAAAAGAAAATAAACTAAAGGCAATTATGGGGGCACAAAGTCTCTCCACAGTCGACTCTTTAGGACACCTTTTTGGCTACTTTTACTAATCCTATTTGTTGAATTAAAGGAACAGAGGATATATTGAAAAAAAAGACATAAGAACAATTTTTTCAATAACAAAGATATTACAGCACAAAGTCTAAAAAACCACTTGCTTTTTTATTCTAGTAACAAAATATGATTAATAGATTGAGCACAAAGTCTCAATGATGCCTCTCAATTTGGGCAGAGTTTCGTTCTACATGTCAAAAAAGAGATCCTTATTACAATAAAAGAACGTCCCTTATATAGCCTCTTCAAGAAGGACTTGGGAACAATCAATACATCATTTTGCATTGGAATCTGTTAAGAAGACACGCTGGAACTTAGGGGTGCTTTACCCATTTGATTTTATAAATGCAAGGAAATAAGTCACGCTTATTAAAAGTTTGTAACTTTCAATGTTCCAGCTGGCGATCTGATCTTATCTTCATTGTTCCTCCTTCTCTGGCTAATTGAATCGAGTCCTAGATTGAATTCACTATTTTGTTCCTTTTCTGCTTTTTGTTGGTCCTCTTTTTGAAATCCATGAATGTATTATGGTCTGTATGTTTAAAGAATCAATGGCTAATTCACTGTGTTGAATTTAACATTTTCGAGCGCGTCATTCCTTTGTCTTCTTTCAAATTTTCTGTTTGGCACTTTTTCAGATTGAACTTGCCCTTTTGGGCCTTAAGCAATGCCCTATTTTGATTCGGGAAGAGTTTCCCGCAAGGGTATTTACCCTTCGGGCAGTCTTTAAATGGCCTTCGGGCTTCTTTGAACTTAGGTGATGAACCATTCCATTAAATCAAGACATTGAACCAATCAATTGAACCAAAAATGGTTCAAGCCGATGGTTCAATTTGAGTGAATCGAACCGATGAACTAAGCATTGAACTAAACATTGAACTTGCCTTTGAACTAAGGCTTTAAACCTTTTCATTGAACCAAAAGATGAACCAAACGTTGAACCTTCTACTAATGCTTACCGATGGAAATTGTTGTTTGAACCAAGGCGATGAACCAATTTTGAAAATGACCAATTGTTAGAAAACTGATTCTTTTGATTCAACACACCTGCAGAAGTGGTGAAGCCCGTTGAATTTGTAGAAATGAGCCTGTTTGTAATCGGTAGATTTTTGAAAAGCTTTAAAAATGAGGAATTTGAATGCTCAAAATAAAATTTGGAAAAGGAAGAGATTATTTTGGTCTCTAAGACCAAAATAATTCAAATGTTGTCCCAAAAATAACTGACATTTTTAGGGGATAACAGCTTGCTCTAGTTGGAGAACTTATGTCAATTTCAAAAAGAATTAAAAGGAGTAGAATCCATAATCTCCAGTGTCTTCGTGTGTACCATTGGGTTACAGAGTTATGCTACCCAGAAATGAAAGGCTTCAAAAATGAAAACAAATGAAACAAAATAAAATTAAAAACTGTACAAATATACATATATACAGAGGCAATGATCTTATACTTCAAGAATTGAAGTGTTTCTGATGCTACCCATTGTGGGGCAGAGAAAAGAGCGTGCCATCTTGGTATTTCAATAGAAAGCTATTTTTACCAATGTGTTGATGAATTATAAATGAGCCTCTCCAAAGGGAGTCAAACATTCCATGCATCCCCTTTGGTTCTCTTCTTTTGTCCCACAACAGGACTTGATCTCCAATCTGGAAATCATGATTTTTGACCTTCTGATCAAAGAGTTTCTTTACCAGAGTTTGATGAGCAGTAATTTTTTCCACCACCATGGTTCTCTGTTTTTCCAACTGAGTCAGGTACACGATTCTTTTGTCAAGAGAACTCTCGTATGTCTGATCTTCAATGGCCTTTACCAATTTCAAGGCTGGTAACTCCAAGGTGATTGGTATCGCAGCATTA
This sequence comes from Torreya grandis, assembly GCA_037957365.1. Lineage (NCBI taxonomy): Eukaryota > Viridiplantae > Streptophyta > Pinopsida > Cupressales > Taxaceae > Torreya > Torreya grandis. Next base: position 2,049,329 of record JARHVA010000965.1, on the reverse strand, counting down.
ATACCATAAACAAGTTGAAAAGAAGACATACCTAATCTACTAACTTTTTGATAATAGATACCAAATTCTTATTGCTGGACTCAGCTTGTCCATTCCCTTGTAGAAAATAATTAGGAGAATGAGAGAGTGTAATTCCATAATAAAAATAGAATTGTGTAATCTCTTGAGAGAATAAACAAGCTACATTATCAGTAACAATTTTGAGTGGAACTCCAAATCTAGAAATGACATTTTCTTTGAGAAAGTTGCATACAACTTCTGAAGTAGCATGCTTAGTTGGGATTGCTTCTACCCACTTGGTGAAATAATCAGTTGTTGTAAGGACATAATCATGTATAGCACTTGAAGATGGGTTTATTGTCTCATTAAAATCAAGTTCCCATTGCTGGAAAGGTTCCTCTATGATTACTAGCTTGAGAGGCAGGGCAGCCAACTTGGGTCTTCCAACAAATTGTTGACAGAGTTCACATTTTCTCACCCACTTATGTGCATCTTGGAAATGAGTTGGCCATTAATACCTGGCTCACAAAATCTTGTGAGTAGTCACATAAGCTAAAAAATGTCCTCCACAGGCCAGATTGTGGAAAGATTTCAAAAGCTAGGTTTGCTGCTCCTTATCTACACAGCGAAGGAATACTCTATCTATGCTTCTCTTGTATAGGCTATTATCCCAAAGGATAAAATTGGTAGCTTTCAACCTTATAGTCCTCCTTTATTTGTAAGACAAATGAGCAAGACATTCACCATAAGTCAGAAAATAGGCAATACCTGAGTACCATTCATTGGTAGTAGAGACAAAAAAGACTGTTGGAGTATTTTCTACTTCAGCGTCTTCATGTTGTGTATCTTCTAGTTTATTGTCAGCCATTAATTGGCAAAGGCCTTTACCTCTGACTAGTTTTATCGGCTTGATATCCAGATCAAATTCTTGAATTTTTGCAATCCAATTATTTTTTTTTGTGCCAAACTCCTACTGAGTTAATATAGACTTGACTGTAGTGTGTGGAACTAAGGCAGTAGTAGGTGAATTCAGAATATAGAAGCGAAAATGTTTGACTACTTTTACCAAGGCATAAGCATGCTTCTCCATATTTGAATACTTTATTTCATGGGTTTTGAGAGGGAAACTCATGAAAGAGATGGGGGATTCCATACCTTCTTTGTCCTGTTGAACAAGAATCGTTGAAAGAGTATGCTCAGATGCGTAGCTGTATATAATGAAATCTTTGTGGTAATTTGGACAAACCAAGGTAGGGGCGTGAGCAATGGCAGTCTTGATATCTTGAAATACTGATTTACCTTCTTTAGTCTAGCTGAAGATAGTCTTTCCTTTCATCATGTTTACAATATGTCTAGTCTTCTTAGCAAATTTGGAGATGAATCTACGTAAAAAATTCACTTTTCTAAAGAAAGAATGAACAACATTCTTATTTGTAGGTAGATTAAGCTCTTGAATAGACTTGACTCTATCTGGGTCAATCTTTATGCCTTCTTTAGACATAATGTGTCCAAAGAGTTTCCCCTTTATTACTCTAAAAATAGACTTTTTAAGATTTAAGAAAATACCATTCTAGCAGCAGCACTCCAGCACTTACTGTAGGTGGCGTACATGATTAGATTGACGCTTTGAAAATACTGTTAAATCGTCAAGGTATACCACTATGAATTTACCAATCTCATCTTTGAAAACTAGATTCATAGATCTCTGAAAAGTAGCACCAGCATTTATTAGACTAAAAGGCATTTTTTTATATGCAAATGTACTCCAAGGTGTAGTGAATGCAGTCTTGTATTGGTCTGTTTCACCAACTTTAACCTGATTATAATCTTAAAAACCATCCAGCATTAATAACATCTCTGCACTTGTCACTGTTTAAAGCACTTGATCCATAATTGGTAAAGGATAATTATCTTTCAAAGATGCTTGATTCAGATTTCTAAAATCTACACAAATGTAAATTTTGCCATTTTTCTTCCTTATTGGCACTATGTTTGCAATCCATGTAGAATGATGGATTGGGAAGATGATTCTAGCATTTAACATCTTTTGTATCTCAAACAAAATAGTACCTGATATTTTTGAATTATACTGTCTACATTTTTGCTTATATGGCATTGAGTTAGCCTTGACATGAATGTTATGGCGAATTTCATCTGGTCTGAGAGACTTCAAGTCTTCATAAGAATATGCTAAGACATCCATGTATTGACAGAGTAAAGAAGTGAACTTGAATCTTTCTTCAGGGGTGCAACATTTACCAATATTAATCATCTTGAGATTTTCTTCAGTAGACAGATTCACATGATCGAATATTTGAGAGAAATTCGAGTCTGTTTGTTGTTGTTTAATGAATCTATCATGTTTGTCAAACAGCTTTTCAAGAGAAACCAGGCCTTTAGTAATTTTGTTTCTTTTCAGCTGTAATAATTCTTCATTTATATCTAAGCTGAATTCAGACACATATTTATTCTTTTGAGGTTCGCTGCCTTCAAAACAAAGCTATTCAAAATTATCTTTTCATTTTAAGAAGGCAATGATTTGATGATCATCATTGAACACTTGCCAATGATCAGCATTGTCAGGAACAATTGGCCTATAAACCAACTCAATTGTATACCTGTCTTTTTTTAAATCTAAATGAAGAACTAAGAGAGTTCATGAAACGGCAAGTGCATCAGCTCTGTCATTAGACTCTCTGGGTATGGTAGAAATGTTGAAAGCATCAAAACTTTCAATTTGGTCCCAAACTAAGTTATGGTAGTGACGTAATCTTTTATTCTTAGTTTGGTATAAATATTTCACTTGGCAAACTATTAATTTAGCATCCCCTTTAGCATGAAGAAATTTAATGCCTTTTTCGTGAGCAGCCTTCATGCCCAACAACAAAGATTCATATTTAGTTGTATTGTTAGTGTTGCTAAACTGTAATTTATAAGATGAAGGGAACATATCTCCTTGAGGAGATATCAAAATAATCTCAGTTCCTGAACCAGTAGAAGAATAGCTGCCATCAAATTCTAAAGTCTATATTTCATCTGATACTGACTTTTCTTTAGACTTTCCTTCATCAGAAATGGAGAATCCTCCTTGGTCTATACTGCAACTTACCAATTTTTTTGCTATTCTTGTTGAACTAATTTCTGAGTTGACACTTTCAAGTGTTTCATGCACTTCATCTGTAGACAGAAAATAATTACCCATACTTGTGAATTCAAAAAGAATTTGAGCTTCGAGGGCTGATGTTTGAGTGACCACAAATTTTGCTTCATTTTCAGGGAGCAGTCTCTTCATCATGCATTGGATAGGGATCCTTGCTTCAAATAGATCCATGTTTAATTCACCTCCCACGTCCTTGCAAAAATTTTGTCCAAGCAAAATGCCATAAGATGTTGGAACGTCAGCCACTAAGACAGTCATCTTGATTCTCTTGACTGAGAAGGCTGCAAATGCAAATTAGGTATCTTTAATTTATCCCAGCAGTGGTACTTGTTTATTCTCCATAGAGAAACGTCTCCCAAATGTCTTGGTCAATGTGAGACCAAGGGATTTGGCCACTTTAGCAGGCATGACATTGTCTGAAGCTCCGGAATCAATGATGTAATTATTCAGCTTGTATCTATTTATCAGCAATGTGACATAAAAAGGTTCAGTCCTACCAGGAGCAGTAGGGGGAGTGGTGACAAGGTTGTTCTTGGTGGGTCCATTTTTGGCAGCATCATGTGTCACCTTGGAGATCATTCGTTTAATAGGGATGTTTTGATTTTTAACACATTGAACCAATCTGTCTAACTGCTCAAGATGGGATTACAGAAATTGAAATTTAGACATTTGAATTTTAATTCTCTTTATATGGTCAATGATATCAAATGCCTAAAATGAGCTAGGAGCAGAGGATGGGAGGTCATCCTTTTGATTTTTTAAAGGTGGAGGATTGGACTTCGAAATTGAAGTAGAAGGCGTAGGGGTATTTACCTTTCTTGAAAACACTGGGTACTTTGGCTGGAAAGGAAGAGTGGATCCCCGCTTAGAAATTGAAACTGTTGATTGAGGTCACTCCTCTGCTTTCCTTTTATCAGCTTATTGAGCTGATTGATTTTTAGACCAGGTGAATACAACATATGACCCCTCAGCTGCATGGCCTTCACTTTTGGGTTCATCCTAATAGTTCAAAAAACCAATATGGGAGTCGCTAGCTAATTCTTCTTCTCTCTCAATGAAGAGATTATCATCATCTTCAAGATTTAACTTAGACTGGAATGAAAAATTCTCTTTAGCTTCAAGATATCCAACTACCGAGTTGTTTGGAGGTGCTTCAAGGGCAAGATTCCTTTATGGGGGAGGATGGTGATTTTGTTGTCCCTAATTTCTGGCAGCATTGCCTTGGTACGCCAAATCTGAAAAGTCTTCCTGGGCATATCTCTATATGTAGGAGCAGATGACATCCCTTGCGCCACTTGCTTTTTTAGAGCTAGCATTTTATTTTCTAGCTCTTGTACCATTGGGTCAGTAGTGACTGTAGGGGAGTACTCAAAAGATGAAGAGAATTTTACTTTATTAGGGTATCTCCTTATCTTTTCAGCCAAGATAAGATCATCTTCTACCTCAATAGCCAAGTCTTGAGCAACAACAAGGTCTACGTGTCTGGCCTGTCTTAGCAAAAAACTCACTTCAGGTAATTATGAGTTGATGAAGAAGCATTTGAGGTTTTGAGATGTTGGCTGGGTGGCTAAAGGAATCTTGTGCCTCAGCTTGTTGAACTTGGCAATAAACTCTCTCATAGGCTCATGAGGCTCCTTCTTCATCTGAGTGAGCTGGGCTAGCAAGGCATGTGCATCTTCTGCAGGCTTGAATCTTGCTTCGAATTTGTCTTTCAAATTGTCCCAATCAGTCACTGACCCAGCCTACAAGTGGTAGAACCAGTCAGCAACAGTGCCTTGTAGTGTCTCCATGAATAGCCTGACCGCTATATCTTCAAATTCCACCCCTATTACCCCACAAGCTATGCTGAAAGCTGCAATGTGATCATCAAGATGAACCTTCCCATCACCAAAGAATTTAGGGAAATTCTTTCTTGAACTACATGGAAGCTCATGTAGAGGTGGAGTCAAATTCAGGGGACCAAAAGAATTACCCCAAGGTCCTTGAGCCATGACTTGATTATGCAAAAGTGGGATTACTAATCCAAGTGGAGTGTGGGCAGGCAAGGCTAGACCAGCAGTTCGTCTAAGGTGAGATTGTGGAGGACTCAAAATTATTCTGCTGTGCCAAATCAAAAGTAGGGTCTATAACACCTTGGGATTTATGGCCTCTGGTATATCGTGAAGTTGCCAGATTGTAGAACAAAAATTGGAAAAGAGCAGGCTCTATTTTAGCTTGAAGTTTGAGACTTCAAATTGTGCACTCTTTCCCCAGTGGAGTCGCCAAAAACTGTTGGTTGAATATTTTGTCAATCAGTGTACTGATAAACAAAATAGGTCTGATCATCCAAAGTAAGAAGATTAGTCATCCAAATATGTAGTTTTACCACATCAGAAAGACACTGATCTCTCCTCTCATCAAGGGGAGGTTCCCTATATATATATATATATATATATATATATATATATATATATATATGTATGTATATATAAATAGAAAATAATACTCATGGGTGGGACAAACCATCCATCTCTCTTCCTTCAGAGATGATGTATACAAAACAAAGGAAAAACTCAAATGAATGACATACAACACTCCTTTTCTTTCAGAAGAACTATTCAGCCATCCACAAGAATACTCCTGGAAATAAAAGCAGAATGTAATTGAAGATATGGTAACCAGTAAATCGAGACATAGCACAAAGTCTGCCCTTGAAATACTCAAGAGTAATATACGAAGGGCAATGAAAGCTCAAAGTCTTCTCAAAGTCCTTCACATAGCAATGAAAAGAAAACAAACTAAAGGCAATTATGGGGGCACAAAGTCTCTCCACAATCGACTCTTTAGGACACCTTTTTGACTACTTTTACTAATCTTGCTTGTTGAATTAAAGGAACAGAGGATATATTGAAGAAAAAGACATAAGAACAATTTTCTCAATAACAAAGATATTACAACACAAAGTCTGAAAAACCACTTGCTTTCTTATTCCAGTAACAAAATATGATCAACAGATTGAGCACAAAGTCTCAATGATGCCTCTCAATTTGGGTAGAGTTTCCTTCTAAATGTCAAAAAAGAAATCCTTATTACAATAAAAGAAAGTCCTTTATATATCCTCTTCGAGAAGGACTTGGGAACAATCAATACATCATTTTGCGTTGGAATCTGTTAAGAAGACACGCTAGAACTTAGGGGCGCTTTACCCATTTGATTTTATCAATGCAAAGAAATAAGTCACGCTTATTGAAAGTTTGTAACTTTCAATGTCCTAGTTGGCGATCTGATCTTATCTTCATCGTTCCTCCTTCTTTGGATAATTGAATCGGGTCCTAGATTTAATTTACTGTTATGTTCCTTTTCTGCTTTCTACTGGTCCTCTTTTTGAAATCTGTTAATGTATTATGGTTTGTATGTTTAAAGGATCAATGGCTAATTCACTGTGTTGAATTCGACATTTTCAGGCGCATCATTCCTTTGTCTTCTTTTGGCTTTTCTGTTTGGCACTTTTCTAGATTGAACTTGCCCTTTCGAGCCTTAAGCAAGGACCTATTTTGAGTCAGAAGAGTTTCCCACAAGGGTATCTACCCTTCGGGTAGTCTTTAAATGCCCTTCGGGCTTCTTTGAACTTAGGCGATGAACCATTTCGTTAAATCAAGACATTGAACCAATCGGTTGAACCAAAAATGGTTCAAGCCGATAGTTCAATTTGAGTGAACGGAACCGATGAACTAAGCATTTAATCGAACGTTGAACTTGCCTTTGAACCAATGCTTTGAACCTTTTTGTTGAACCAAACATTGAACCTTCTGCTAATACTTACTGATGGAAATTGTTGTTTGAACCAAGGCGATGAACCAATTCTGAAAATGACCAATTGTTAGAAAACTGATTCTTTTGATTGAACACACCTGCAGAAGTGGTGAAGCCCGTTGAATTTGTAGAAATGAGCCTGTTTGCAGTCCATAGATTTCTAAAAAGCTTAAAAAATGACAAATTTGAATGCTCAAAACAAAATTTGGAAAATGAATAGATTATTTTGGTCTGTAGGACCAAAATAATTCATATGTTATCCTAAAAATAGCTGACATTTTTGGGGGACAACACCTACCACATCACCACGTGAACTTACACTATGAATTCTTTGGCTATACCAAATGGAAGCAAAAATCAATCATAGCAAGGTATGTCTTTTTCTCATGAATACAAATTAATACATATTTCAAAAAATATCATTACTTATAGTACACATGCAAAATGTTAGGAGTAACATGTTATGTACTTTTTCAACCTATCCAATCATGATGCAAATAATGTAAAAGATCTATATTAAAGTTGTAAGATTCAAAGTGGGGAGATATATATGACCATCCATCAGATGGCATCATAATAAGATATTTCCTCTTCAAAAAATTCCAAAAATACCAAAAACATGAAAGAATCTAGAAACACTTTCAGTACTTACATGTTCTATTCATTCTTGGGCATCTATGTGTTAGTTCCATGTTAATGGATGGCATATGCAGTGAGTCATACATTCAAATATGCATCACACTTCTTCTTGTGTGTGATATAGGCATACACAAATACATGATACATTCATACTTTATAAGTTGGGATTTCTCTCTACTCATGTCATATGGACATTCGGGGCATTTGCTTCTTTGATCTTGATACACACAAGTTATATGATTCGATGATCACTCTACATTATCATGTTTAAGCTTTCATATGTACTTACACATGCATATTATCCATTATCATATCTTACATAGGGTATATGATATGGTGTACACTTGACATTTTTTCGTAACACATTGGATCCATGGGCTATTATAGCATGTTTGTATCAGTGGCTCATGCTTTAATTTATGCACTTCCTTGAGTGTCTTGCCTTGCTATTGTATTCCAGGTTTGAGCATTTGAATATGCTCCTTTGCTTGCAGCGCCCATGCATATGTATGATTTCATTGACATTTACATATTTCATTATTTTTTGTATGGACATTTGAATATTTCATTCTTTCTTTTATGGACATTTGACTAAGTCATGTCCTTTTGATTATGCAGCATTTGAACATGCCCCTTGTTTATGGTATCCTTAGACCATTGCATTTAAGTTCTTTTGGGTGTGTATTTGATTTAATTTTTGAGCTTGTATTGTTACTATCTAGATGTTTCCATGATCTTTATCATGCATCTTAAGCTTACATGTAATGACATTGGTTCTATGCACTTCAATGCTATATCTACCTAGACATGTTCCTTCTATATGCTACATGGTTACATTCATAGATTATATTGTTGTATTATCCTTTTGAGGTGAGGTAATTATCAATTCCTATATTTCCCTCACCTCAAAGGGGGCATATTAATGGGGGCATGTCATAGAGGCATGTTCTCCACACTTAGCACAATTTCAGATTCAGTGGAGGCATGGCTTCCACACATTCATAATTTTTAGATTCAATGGGGGCATGCTTTGAAAACATGTTATCCACACTCATTTAATATATGGTACTTTTATCAGTTCTCGTATTCTATAGGGGCATGCTTTGGAAGCATGTTTTCCATACCTATTCAGCATTCAACATCTTCAATTTACAGTGAGGGCATGTTTTAAAAGCATGTCCTCCACATTGGTATTTATATTAATTTTCATATTTCTTCATACATAGTAGGTGCATGCTTTGTAAACATGTCCTCCACACTTGCATAGTTATCCAAATTGGCCAAAGCACACAATTATATGTTTCAGATTCATAGTTGTGGCAAACTTCTATATATTGGTACTATTTTTATACCCAGTTTCAACATGAGACATATCTAAAGTGCATATGTTATACAACATGTACTTAATATTTCAAAATCCAAATCAGTTTTAGATTTCAAAACTCTTTTATGGACTATTACCATATCATGGACTTTCTCGTACTTATACCCCATAAACTTTTACAAAATTTTATTGAGCTAATCTACTACAATAGTTAGTTTGCTTTTGGTATGGTTGAGATGATCAAATCACTCAATATTGCCAACTTTTTAAGATGGAATTTATCATCTAACCTTAGCAGGTTATAAGTATCATTGGAATTTTTCATCTAACCTTAGCAGTTTATAAGTATCATTGAGTTGCATGGTTGGGTTAATCTCAACTACCAAGTGGTAATTCACTTTTGCTCCAATGTTGGCCACATGTGCCTCTCTCTCTCTCTCTCTCTCTCTCTCTCTCTCTGTGTGTGTGTGTGTGTGTGTGTGTGTGTGTGTGTGTGTGTGTGTGTGTGTGTGTGTGTGTGTGTGTGTGTGTGTGTCCACACACACGTATCTATGTATGTATATATCCTTGAATTTATGCACTTTTAAATATTTATCTTTATTTTCTTAATCTTAGGTTCAAATCCTTGTAATGATACATATTTTTCAAAACAACTTACCAATAGGTAAGGCAGTTACATCAACACACAAGTGTAATCCTAAACCTTTCTCTTTCAATTTCAATGTATTTCAAGTAATTTCAACCCATATTATATGCAATAATTTTATATTGTAACATTCTTTTGTTTGCATATCAATCACTAGAAAAGGACTCAAGTTGGGCACACATAAAGATAAGGTGTGTATACACACTCAAGTACACATTTGTTTCCTTTAAACTATCAATTTTATTACTATATGCAAAGGGGGACAAATGTAGATGATATTTTATGATTATATAACACCTCAGTCTTATACACTTGACAAACTCTGACCTTGGTTGTTCCTCTCAATTATTTATTCTCGCTTCCACAAGTCTCACATCTACTCTATCTTTGTGCCCTTTGGCCTATATCTCTTAGTCTAGCTAGTCTTATGTTGATTACCCAAACCTTCTATCTTGCCCAGAATGCTTAAAATGTACTTATCTTCCATCTTTGTAAGTTTTAAACATGTACCTACTGTTCTACTCCCTAAACACTAACATCTAAGGTGGACAGTAGTGTTGATGCTACTGTTCTACCTTGACACAAGTGTTTAGTACCCTAAAGTCATCCAACTTACAAATTAAACATATCTTAATGATCAACCCAAGTGATTTAATGCAAGTTATTACTCTGAAGGGATTTATATAAATACAATATGAACCCTCATTCATTTTGAACCTACAAGACCTAACATTTGGATAAAAGAGCATTCAAAGAGCATTATATTGAACAAAGCTTCCTTATTTATTTATATTTCAATATGAGTCATAGGGACTACACATTTATAGGTCTGAAGTATTAAAGGAACAACCTTAGATCTTAATTTTTTAAGTTACAAGCTAAATCATTTTTGTACTTACTTTGTACATATAATATTATTCATAAACAAACCAACACATAGGGGAGAACTACATGAGTATGCGGCCCTCTTCTAGAGTATTGGCTACATAGGCAGTGCCCTCTGAGAGTGGAGTATTTGGGGTTAACTCAACATTGTGTGCCCACTAACCCATTTTCCCTCAAGGTCACTATGAAGATGGAGAACCAGGGTTTTACCTTTTCATAAGGAGCGATAATCTATGACCCAAATCTAAATCCATTATATTGAAGGTGAAGCAAAACTTAGAAGCATTTATGTGATTATATCCTATTCTATTAGGTATTCCATACAAGACACTAGCATTAAAACCTAGATAGTAACATCAATACAACTATCTCAGGCTGACATTACTATCTAAAGAGCTAACAATGTTAACTTTAGAATTTGACAACTATTATAGAATCTTCTATCTTATTGTATGCTTGTTCCAGATCCATAACTGCATTAACATCAAAATAAGATAAGTACATCACTTCTTTATCATTTATATATTTAGCATAGTTGTACTTTCTATATTTAGATTATCTCAACATAATAAATTTAGTATATACTTATATTTGAGTCTAGCATCTACTTGGCTTGCTATAGATATGATTGTCACTCTTGTGCCATTTCATTTCTATATACCCCTTTAATACTAAAGTCTAGGGTCAATGATAAGATCACCTTAGACCAAAACATTTTAGGGTTAAAAAATAACCAAATCACAAGCAAATATAAGAAATCAAGAACATGTGACAATCATACAACTAGTAGAAGGTGGACCCTGAGGATAAGTAATATTTTAACACTTCTTCTCAAAACACTGGGTTACTTATGTTCTCTTGAAAAATACCCTAGATTAGCAAAATAATAAAATAAGATAGCCATAATGAGTGAGAATAGATAAATAACATGAATATGTAATTAATTTTAAGATTTTTCTGTAGTCAAAAACATCATGGTGGTTGCATCAACTGATAATTATGAAACTGCCATAGTGGTTACATAATTACCACCTACAATAATTCATAGTTTCACCACATATAAAATAAAAATAAACAAGGAGGCTAAGGACTAATAAAAAATTGGTCTTTGGATGTAGGTAGATTACATCTTATGGAATCAAATAGAGAGTAGGACTAGTTGCCAAGAGTCATGGCCTTATTGACTCTGACATACATATAATAGCTAAAGACGAAAAAATATAGAGGATTATAAAGGTACAACTAGTTGCACCTACCAGTCACATAGGAAGATATTGAGGTATTAGGATGTGGATTAGAACATCTTCTAGTTTCCACATGTACATGGTTAGTGGGTTATCACCCTACCAAACATCTACAAGATCTTGAGTATCTTGGTCACATGGAGGAGGCTGGCCATATAGAAGGCCAATGACCTAATAGAGGCATGGAGGTGAACTATATACTTTGGAGATGGAGGATTAATAGAGGTGGGTGCTAAAAATAACATCTCAATGAAATAACTAAAGAGAACACTTATCCCCAATATCTATAAGGTTATTGATGGAATGTTGGCCTCATATTTATTTGGTGACAAGGGCACAAATATTCTTTTATATTATTGGGCTCTTATCATCATAGAGATAGAGAAGCATAGGAGATGGTACAACTAGGGGCTAGGCATGCTAGCATGGACTTACCACAACCTCTACAAGGTTGCAAGGTTAGGGGCACTTTCATTGAGCTACCCCACACTCATCATGGTATGGGTATATGATCACTTCATCCCTTAATAGAGGGGAATAAATGTGAAGGACACTGTTAGGAACCCCTTATCCAACGAAAGCACAATTGATTACTTTCTTATAAGCAATTAAACACGGAATTATACTAGAATGATTAAGTAACTAGAAACTTGAGACAACAAAGAATTTGAGAGACAATACACACTCTTGTATTAAATACAACTAGAAGAAAATACAATAAGGAAGATGCCACTTCTTCCTCCACCTCAAAGGCTTGCCACACCTCAAGACCTTCTTCCCTCTCTCACTTGCTCAACACAACAAACTCAAAAATCTGAGTTGTTATCCCTCCTTGAATACTTTAGCTGATCTCCTTGACCTTGCTTCAATACTTCAATGATTTACTTGCTTGCTTAATTTACAATACATGCCTCATGGGTCTTTAAATAGAATCCCATGGTTACAAAAATAGAACTCTAACTACAATAATTAGACACACAGCTCGTGACTATAATTAGTCATTTAACATGCAAACACTCGCTTCAGTTAACTGACTGTTCGTCAACAGCAGTTCTGAAACACACATGCGACCGACGCCGGTCCCTGCTTGTCTGGTGCTGCCAACATTGGCTGACTACCTATCGACACCAGTTGCCTTCTGCACTGGTAATGACCGATGTCGGTCATGCTGTCGACGCTGGTACTTTTGGATCTTCAACAACCTCCTATTTCTTCGTGTCTGCAATAGTTTGAAGCTTTTAGCTCCACACCCTAACAATCTCTCACTTAGAGATAAACAGTTGTAACTGTACCTGTACCTATACACCATCTACTTTGTTCCCTTGGCTCTGTATCCCTCTTCAAAGTCACTCTTGAAGACCAACCACCACAAAACCTGTGATGCTATACCTGTCACTTATGCCAAAAGAATTTTACTGCTCCCAAATTCTTCATGACATACTTCTGAACCAACTCTACCCTTAGCTCAGAAAACTCCCTGTATATGAAACCCTGCAACAAGTAACACAATACAATAACAGGATAATGTAGCTAATATTATCCAACCTGGTAAAGATAGATACAATGGTCAAACCTCCATTGTCCTGCAGCCTAATCAAGACCATATACCATAGCCTTCTGTCTCATGTGTCCATCCACTCTCTTTTCTAACATGGGAATCCATCCCTCTATCTAGTGCTTTCTTCCAGCTGACAACTCTACCAACAAATACCTGTTTGGTTCTTCTCCAAAGACTCACACTCCTCATCCATGCCAAGCTCCCACTATTTCTAGATTCTACTTGCATTGCTTCTTCCATCTTCCTAGTTATAGACCATCAGTAAGCAATATAAAAAAGGTGAACAACGAATATGAGGTTCACTTACCCTCCATATGGGTGTTTGAGACTCCTTGACAGCTTGTTGTCCGCCCACCATCCATTCCAGTGATCGGTCTTGGCCATCTCCCAGTCTGCTCTTAATCGATGTCGATTCCCTGCACTGACCCTGACTACCGACGTCATTTCCCTAGCCAACGTCGGTGTCCCTCCTACTGATGTTGGTTGCTGCCTGACCGACGTCGAACTTCTCTACCCGACTCTACCGACCCTGCTGGTCTGCACATGACTGATGTCGGTTCCTGTTTGGCTGACGTCGGTGCCATGGGAGCACTAACGTCGGTACCTGTGTTTTTCTGTAAGTGATGAAATTTTCATCCACAAGCTCATCTTGGATCAAACCTCTGTCTATACTACCCTGCTCAAAATTATTCAGCCCCTGTGACTGATCTCTGTCCTTCATCTCCTCCATAAACACCAAGGCTTCTTTGTTCCTGTCAAAAGCATCAAATTTCATTTTCCTGCAATGAACTCTATCTATGCTTTTCAAATCTGAACACATACCTTTTGAATCAAGAACGTCAATTCCCTTCGACCAAGCCTATTAAGCCACATCTTCGAATCTACAGCTGAGGTAGATAAACTAGAAGTAGAATCAACAATACAAGTAGATAGATAAAGAGTACCTACTTTCTTACCTCTAGCTAAAACAAGTGCTCCCTTGGTAGCCTTCCAAGAATCCGCTGTGAGGGTTATTGTGCTTCCCTCATCACCCAACCTTCCTACAGAAACCAAACTCTACTTCAGAATTGGGACATGCATGACCTCCTTCAACACCCATGTGTTGTACATCTGCAATCTCAGCTACACTTTCCCTTTGCCAACTATTTGACAAGGCATACCATCCCTTAAATAAAGCACTCCAAAGTCTCCCTATTCATACTCATGGAACAAATATCTGTTTGGGGATGCATGAAAAGAAGAACCAGAATCTAAAATCCAAGATCCTACCTGACTATCCAAAGAAAGTATGAGAGCATCCTGTACCATAATATTTGCATCCTTTGCTTCTTCATTACCTTCGTGTTGATTCTCTTTATCCCTCAACCAACACTCCTTTTTTGTGTGTCCTCTCTTTCCACAAAACCAGCAGGTAACACCTCTGGATTCAAATCTCCCTCCCACCTTCGACCTTGATTTCCCTTGCTCTACCTTCTCTCTTTGCCTTCCCCTACTTTCTGCACTTAGAGCATTCCCTGATGATTCACCTGTGTTTCTCTTGTGTATTTCTTCATTCAAGATCACACTCACAACATCATCAAATTTTAAGATTTTAGAAGCAGATGCAGAATTATTTACTGCCATAACCAAACTATCCCAACTTTCAGGTAAGGAACATAAAATTAAAAGAGCCTTTACTTCATCATCAAAAATAATATTGACTGAAGCTAACTAGTTTACCAAACCATGGAAATCACTAAGATGAGTATGTACCGATCCATCTTCCTGCATTTGCAAAGTAAATAACTGCTTCATAAGATATACCTTATTAGAAGTTGAGGGCTTTTCATATAAATTTTCCAAAGATTTTATCAACTCTTTCGTTGTCTTGCACTGTGATAAGTTAGAAATCACAGACGATGCAAGGCTCAACCTTATGGAACCGAGAGCCTTCCGATCAAGAACACTCCATTCTTCATCTTTCATATATGTGGGCTTGCATGCAACCCCACCCAACGGTAAGTACAAATCCTTTTGATACAGATAATCCTCTATCTGCATCCTCCAATGTTGATAATTCTTGCCGTTAAACTTCTCCATTTGTAGCTTACTTTCTTTTGCCATTGCTGAACTCCCACTCAATCAGAAACCCTGTGAATGACCTGTAATCAAAAAACAATAACCTGCTCCCTGCAAACCGTAGCTCTGATACCAACTGTTAGGAACCCCTTATCCAACGGAAGCACAATTGATTACTTTCTTATAAGCAATTAAACACGAAATTATACCAGAATGATTAAGTAACTAGAAACTTGAGACAACAAAGAATTTGAGAGACAATACACACTCTTGTATTAAATACTACTAGAAGAAAATACAATAAATAAGATGCCACTTCTTCCTCCACCTCAAAGGCTTGCCACACCTCAAGACCTTCTTCCCTCTCTCTCTTGCTCAACACAACAAACTCAACAATCTGAGTTGTTATCCCTCCTTGAATACTTCAGCTGATCTCCTTGACCTTACACCTGTAGATCTCCTTGACCTTACTTCAATACTTCAATGATTTACTTGTTTGATTAATTTACAATACATGCCTCATGGGTCTTTAAATAGAATCTCATGGTTACAAAAATAAAACTCTAACTAAAACAATTAGACACGCAGCTCGTGACTATAATTAGTCATTTAACATGCAAACACTCGCTTCACTTAATTGACTGTTCGTCAACAGCAATTTTGGAACACACAGGCGACCGACGCCGGTCCCTACTTGTCTGGTGCTGCCGATGTCGATCGACTACCTGCCGACGCCGATTGCCTTCTGCACTGGTAATGATCGACGTCAGTCATGCTACCAACGTCGGTACTTCTGGATCTTCAACAACCTCTTATTTCTTTGTGTCTGCAATAGTTTGAAGCTTTTAGCTCCACACCCAAACAGGACACACAAGCCATAAAAGTGACTCAATGGGTATACATGGTTATACATAGAGATTCCCAATGTATCATGGGATTCATCACCACTATAGACTTGATAGCAGAGTATTTTCCTTGTTTACATGTCAATATGCACAAGTGATAGACAAAAGAGGAACCGAATATATAGAATTCCATGATAGTTTAGGGAACCCTACATAATAGACTTACCCCATATCACAATAATAAATAGGAAGAGAGGGGAGTGTTAGAGATTAATATTTATTTAAGTTAATTTCAGTTAATCTAAGTCTATTTAGTTATCCAATTTTCAGAACCTAGATCATCCATGATAGTCATTTTCTAGATAAGTCTCTATTTAAGTATATTTATTACTATTTTTAGAAAGTCAAAGAAGGTCAAAAGTCATAACAAATTAGTTTTTAATTATTGATGTTAAGTGTGAAGTCATTATTCAAAAACACTATTCATGAGTTTACTATTTATGGATGAGGTGGTAATGGTAACTAGGAAGGTGATGTGGCACGGCCCACAAGATACCTTTCATTGTTGGAAAGGTAGGAAAGAGAAAAGGGGTTCATTTCTCCTTGGACACATGGATTTACCTTTTGAGATCACATGTGGGGAGCATATGGGGCACCATCATTGACCCTTGACTTGTGGGTGCATGTGAGAGATAAGAAAAGAAGATCTAAGCATTCTCCTTAGCCATGTGCTTGTGGGGCTTCTATGTTAGAAGTCAAAAGTTAATTGGAGAATCTTTTGACGTTAGATTTTTCACATGGGAGAGTAGGGCGTGCCACTCAAGTGCACATGGAGGAGGTCCACATTGCATCATGAGATGCTCTTTGGAAGAAGGACCTTGTAATGTTGATTCCACTTTCCACTATTCCTCAAAAGTGTTGCCACATGGAGTGTGGCACATTTTCCCTTCTCCCTTATGTTTTCTCTATTATTCTTTCTCCTTGTAATTTGTATTTATGGATTGTATTCCATGGTTTTGAGGAGGTGTAGAGAAAAGACTAGTTAAGTCTTTGTGAACTTGGTTTAAGCTTAGTTAAGCATTTGTATGCTTTGGTTAATGCTTGGGTGAAAGCTTGTGAACTTTGTAAACATTATATGCATTGAAGGAATACAAGGAGAGTGTGAAAAATTGGAGAGGTGTGTAAGTGACAGGTTTTGTCACAGGTGTATTCTGTAAATGCTATTGAAATTAATAGCTAGTCAATTCTCTGTGGATGTAGTGAAATTGGTGAACCACATAAATCTTGTCTTATGGTTTGCATTGTTATTTGATTTGTTTCGATTTTTTTTTATATAATTCATAGTTACTCTTATTGCAACTTAAGAGGATATTTATGTATTGTCTATTGTATCATAATAAGTGGCATCAGATCAAGGTTGTCTATTACTAAGGAAAAGTTGTAGAAAGCTAAGGATTATAGCTTGAGTGGGAGCTATGGCAGATGAAAAATCAAAGGTGGAGAAATACAATGGGCATAATTTTAGTTTGTGGAAGATGTAGATGAAGGACTACCTATTTCAAAAGGACCTCTACTTGTCATTAGGAGGTTTAGCCAACAAGCCAATGTTAATGTCATATGAGAGTTGGGAGTTAATGGACAAAAAATAATCAAAACCATCCAAATATGCCTTGCATCTATAGTTACTTTTAACATATCCCAGGAGAAGACTACATAAAGTCCTGTGAAAGCATTAGGGAAGTCGTATGAAAAAACCTCTACCTCTAACAAAATATTTTTGATGAAGAAATTGTTTAATATGAGAATGGATGAAAATGGTTTAGTAGTAAACCATTTAGATGATTTTAATATGATTACTGGTTAATTAAATTCTATTTATATTGACTTTGATGATGAAGTCAGGGCTCTTCCAGAATAGCTTGGTCATGACAAGTGAGCAGCTCAGTCTCAAACAATGCCAAACTCAAGTTTGAGGATGTGGTGGGTGTTATCCTCAATGAGGAAATGTGAAGGAGAAACAATGGTGAAACATCCACATCAAGATATGCATTGTCCATGGAGACTAGAGGGAGATCAAAGAATAGAGGAAGAGGAAACTGTGGGAAATCAAGGAAAGGTTCTAAACCAAAATCAAGAGGAAAGATGGAGTGTTGGCATTGTGGGAAGCTAGGTCACACAAAGAAAGAATGTTGGGCTCTTTGCGGAAAATTAGGCAAGGACCAACATGAAGGTAACAAGGAGACAAACATAATAGGTGATGTGTTATAAGATACCTTAATTATTTATTTAAATAATATTAATGAATATTGGGTTTAAATTCAAGATCTTCATTTCATGCCACTCTAAACAAACATTATTTTAGAGATTATGTTCAAGGTCATTTTGGACACGTGTATCTTGGTGATGATGAACTTTGCATTATTTTAGGAAAAGACAGTGTGAGTGTGAAATTATAAAATGGGAACACTTGGGTGCTTAAGGATGTTTGACATGTTCCAAGTTTGAAGAGGAATTTGATTTTTGCATGATAGTTAGGAAGTTATAGTTGTGTGGTCACTTGTACCGGTGACTCATGGAAGGTTACCAAGGGTGCTCTAGTGGCAACAAGAGGTGAGAAGGTGGGCACTTTACATTTATCAACTATTTATACTAATGCATCTTGTGATTTAGCCACTTTAGGTGGAGAGTGCAGATATGTGACATTATAGACTTGGCCACATGAGTAGAAAGGAATGAAGATCCTTCATTCAAAGGTAATATTTCCAGGTCTAAAGGAAATAGACTTGGTATTTTGTGAGCACTAAGTGTATGAGAAATAAAAACATGTGCGGTTTCTAAAAGTTAGACCAACCAAGACAACAAAGAAGTTAGAGATTGTGCATACAAATGTGCAGGGATCCACTCAGGTATCTTCACTTGGAGGTTCAAGGTAGTATGTCACACTTATTTATGATGTAAATATAAAAGTTTGGGTTTATTGTATTAGATAAAAAATTGATGTATTTGACACATTTAAGAGATAGAGAGCTTAAGTTTAGAATGAAATAGGTTTAAATCTCAAGTGCCTTAGGTCAGATAATGGTGGAGAATACTGCAATAAGGAGTTCAACAACTATTGTTCACTTAATAGATTATATAGACAAAATATGATTCTAACAACACCACAACATAATGGTGTGTTAGAGAGGATGAACATAACCATAATGGAACGTGCTTAGAGCATGAGTTTGCATGCAAGATTACCATTACAGTTTTAGGTGGATACGGTTGATACATTCATGTACTTGGTAAATAGAGGATCTTCAACTACCTTGAATGGTGGCATATCAATGGAAGCATGGAGTGGTAAGGAAGTTGAGTATTCTTTTCTAAATTTTTTTGGTTGTGAAGCTTTTGCTCATATTGATAAAAAGAATAGGTCCAAGTTAAAGATTAAATATAAGAAATGTACTTTCATTGGCTATGGTAATAATAACTTTGGACTCCGATTGTGAAATGAGAAAGAGAAGAAAATCATTAGGAGTAAAGATGTTATCTTCAATGAGAAAGTCATGTATAGGTAAAGTTGATGGAAAATAGTCAAGAGGAAGTTGAGAAGGAATACACAGTGTTGGAGGACATAAAAAATGAAAGTGTCCCAAAGGTATTAGTGCAAAGTGTGCAGCAACAACAAGAACCCCAAATTCTTGTTATGAGAAAATCTACTAGAGTAAGTAGACCACCTAAAAGGTTTTCCCCTTCTTTTAATTATTTTTTACTTACTAATGGTGTTGAGCCAGAGAGCTTTGGAGAATCAGTGCAGGTTGATACCAAGGCTAAATGGGAGTAGGCTATGGATGAGGAGTATGAATCTCTCATGATGAACCAAACATGGGATTTGGTGAAGCTTCGAAAGGGTAAGAAGTCATTGCAGAATGAGTGGGTATATAAGATGAAGGAATAAAATGGAGGAAAAAAGAAATACAAGGCCAAATTGGTGGTAAGAGAGTTTGCACAAAATAAAGGTATATATTTTGATGAAATCTTTTTTCTTGTTGTTAAAATGACTTTTATTATAATTATTTTGAGTATAGTTATAGTGGAGGACTTGCATCTAGAACAGTTAGATATGAAGACTACTTTCCTTCATGGGGAACTAAAGGAGGAGATATACATCACAAATTTTTGAAGTCAAGAGTAAGGAGATTTTTTTTTTAAAAATTAAAAAAGAGATTATATGACCTTAAACAAGCTCCAAGGCAATAGTATATTAAGTTTGATAGTTTTACATTGGAACAATGCTATTATAGGTGTCATTCTGACAATTGCATATATTTTAGGAAAGTTGAAAATGGTAGCTACATTATCCTCATTTTGTATCTGGATGACATGTTAGTGTCATGTTATAACATGTAGGATATAAATGTATTCAAGAGACAGTTGGGAGATTCTTTTGCTATGAAGGATCTAGGTGTTGTTAAACAGATCCTTGGGATGAGAATAGCCAGAGAAGAAAGAATCACAGATTGACGTTATCAAAGGGAGAGTACATCAAGAAGGTATTAGATAGGTTTGGCATGCAAAATGCTAAAATAGTTGGGACATATTTGGCATGACACTTCAAGTCAACAAAGGAGTAATGTCCTAATATATAAGAAGAGAGGAATCACATGTCTAAGACACTTTATTTATCAATACTTGGCAGCTTAATGTATGCAATGGTGTGTATAAGGCCAAACATTGCCCATATAATGGGAGTGGTGACTAGACTTATGAGTGATCCAGGAAAAGAACACTGGCAAGAAGTAAAGTGGATTTTGTATTATCTGAGAGGGACTTCAGATGCAATGTTGTGTTATGGTGGATCAAGTGTTACTTTATAGGGATATGTTGATACAAACATGGCAGGTGATTTGGATGGAACACTATCAGGTGTGTGGCTGGTGTTGGAAACAAAATGATTGAGGGGGGTGTGGGTGAATCAGTCTTTTAAAACTTTATTTCACATGTACTTTAACATTCTTTGAACCATCAAAGTTATACAAAGATATAGTAATGCATAAATAGTCATTCACATGAACATAACACAAGAAAACACACATATGAGTGGGAAACTCTCAAGGGGAAGAAAACCCACTAGTGTTTTCAAATGGACTATAGTCCTATAATCCAAAATATCATAGTTTGGTGAATCACCAAATCCACACGGAGTACCAACCCTAACTAGCTACGCACCAACCCAGCTAGGCTTTAGCAAGCACCAACTTGCAAGGAGACACCAACCCCCTAGATGAATCAGCACCAAATAAACCACCTAAAACCTTTGATCATATTCAAAAGACCTTTTTTTTTCATACAACAGATGATGATCACCTTCTTTAGTTCTTCTCTCTCTTCTATCACTCTCAAACTACCTTATAGGCTTCTTCGCTCATCTAGGTCTCTTCAAGAAAGATTAGGTCATATGACCTTGATATTCATCTATAATACCCTTGTTATATGATTTTTATAGTTTTTATGCACCATTATAATGTTATATATGACCTCCTTCAGCTCTTAAAAGTGTTATATCCTTCATTTTCACTCGTTCCTACTCTAACTAGTCAATTAGGTCTAATAGGCCTTGTTCTTGTACTAGGCTCTAGATAATTTACCTCTTGGTTATACATACACACTTTCCAACTTAGATATTAAACATAAAAGCCCTTAGGAGATGCAAAAAACATTAATCAATCATTATATTATGTCAGATATAGCGCAAATGAACCAAATCCCTTTAGGCCTCGAGGAGACCTAATTCAATTAGGCCTTCATTAGTACACATTACCCTTTGATCTTCTTGGAGCACCTTAAAACTTCATACACAATATAAAAATGTCATATGACACTTGATACCCATATAAATCTCATATTAGGTCCATGACATATTTTATCTCCAATCACCACTTGAAGCATGCCATTAGTAAAATTTACATTAGGCCTTCACACACACGAAAAGGTCTGTCTTGAACAACTAAAGATAACACAAATTTTGGACACACACCCATGAAATTAAAACATATAAATAGAAACTCCAAGACCTCAAAAAAATCATCAAGATAATTATACTTCATTACATGGGCAAAAGGACTCAAAAATACTCCTACAACTTGCTCACTCAGAACTACCAGTTTTCCTCAAAGACTAGTCATGGTCATAATGACCTTTAACAGCTATATAACTAATTTTAGAGACTTATAACACATGTATAAGATTTTATGGGATAATTATACAATTATTAGATATAAATTTAACATATTCAAATGGAAAATATTAGTCTTGAAGACCATTCTCATGACCTTACATCTCATTGTCTCATCTATAATAAACAGGTCAACTTGTGAGCAACTTTTCACTATAATCACTGACCTCAAAAACTTATACCAAAAATGAACATGTATTAAAAGTCCTTAAAAATATCTCCATGCAATTATATTCATTTATATTTCATGATAACACATTCCTAATCATCTTCTCACTATTGCTTAGGTTTTTCATTGTTTCCACTATTAGCCCTGTTAGCGACTCGCTAATTTGGATGACCAGTTTAGCATACTTGAGGGATAGAACCTATCTATAAACCAACATGGAAATTAAATACGAGTCTCAACCCTATCCATCCAATTACTTTCATACTTTGACTTGGTCAACTATGACTGCTACAATAAATCTCTTATAAACTAGAACTTTTTGTAGGATCTACTCACACACCTGGCAACTCAATCACACTTGGAGGTGAAAGGGAGAGTTGAATACAAGATAAAATAGTTTTTATAGTCATTTTAGACCATTATATGTTGTTTTTAACCATATATTTCACATCGGCTCACTATTAAGGTTCTAGGAGGGTTTAAACTTGTTTTCACTCTTAACGATCGTTCATAAAGCATAAACCCTTAATCCAGAAACTAATGCCAGGGATTTTGAGTGAGGACCCTTCCATTTTTATAATTAATATATTAGGTTTGAATGTAGAGGTTTTATAAACTAATGAAGATGATAATAACCTTTTCAACTAGAGAATCCTTCATTTCGTGCACTCGAGAGACCTTAAAACACATTTTCAAGCCTTATCCTTCCAATTTTGACCTAAAAATTCATGAAAAAAAATTAAAAAACATACCTTACCTTTGAAAATGATTATATGAGATTATACACCTTGGAATCTGATCATGGCCCCTCATTAGGCCAAGTAGGTTCTCAAAGAGGTCTAGTTGCAAACTTGAGTTGTAGGTCATACCCCTATAGACTACTCACGTTGAGACTCACATGAGTGATCCAATGCCTCATATACATGCTCAAACAACCTCATATATCTTCTCATGCATGTGTGCATTCATCTCACTGAGCCATCATGAACCTTCGTGCACAAGACTAAACATCCTATGCACATAACTTCTCAAGATACTTACTAGGCTCAAGCACTTGACAACTTTGACAACAAGGAACTTCCATGCTGACCTTCACATCACTCATACAATCATAATAACATATAAAAATCACGTATTACACTCTCAAAATCACTACAACATTGATCAATATTCTCTCTCATAGCTACATTCTTCAATGACCTCGTGAACACCTTTCTCAAGAACCTTTGACATCAATGACAATATCAATGCCAAGCCTCAGCAATATAAACTATAGTCAAAAATCTCCCCCTTTCTCATTGATGGCAAAACTGATTGTATACTAATCATTCTTATCTTGCCATTCTGGTATTTCTCACCCTTTGACATAAATGACAAATTGATGTTTGTAACTCCTTAGATCATACTCCTTGCAATCAAAATACTTAACACACAGGACTATAAGTTTATGAGACATAATGTAGACACTTAAAAATGGCCACCAATAACCTCCAACCAAGCTTCAGACCAATTTCTCCCAAAATGCATAATTTGTGATAAAATCACTAAAATGTGCTAAATGGTTCGAACTTGTCATATATAAGTGTCAATTTAGGCTAATATATCCATAAATAAGGTAATACATTTTATGTAATTATTATTTATTCTCAAATCATTTCGAGCCAAAATGCCAAAATGCAATTTGATGCTCTAAATTACTAAATTCCTCTAATTCAGAAGCACACAACACATGCATGCGTTATTTTGTGTCGACAACATCCTAAACATCCTAAATGGGATATTGGTCCATATGCAACTAACATCATCTTCTAATTCCACTCCAATAAAATTTGGATCTAATAATACGACATTTTGACCAGTTTGATTAATCTGTGCACCAATTTCCAAAGAATTGCAATAAAATTGTTTAATCCTACTTAGGCAAATTAAACCAAAATATGAGCTTAAGTAAGAATTCAATGGAACTTATTGAATATTTCTTATTGAAAATTGGTTTCTAATATTTGCATCATCATGTGACATCATTTTTTTGGGTGGCATATATAAGCCATAAATGCAACAAACATCTGATTAAGCCCTTCCATGCCTTATTAATGCCCCTTATCCTCGAATCATGATGAGGATTTTATGGATTTTATTTATATAATAGGATTAATCCATGGCCACACATCTTCATCTTGAAATGGATGGTCATGGTTAATCCTAGCCTATTTAGAAAATCTATAAATATAAGGCCTCACACTCATAATTTAAAGTTATCTTGGTACAAATGTTTTAAAAGATATTTTAATATAGTGTTATTATATTAAAATATTGAGTCAAGTTTCATAAGCCAAAGCCACAAAGCCAATGATTCCAAAGAGAGAAGGAGATAACCAAGCTCTATTTACATAGACTTTTTGATCACAATCTGAGCAATCCAACGAAAAGATCTCTTGCAGCATTCAAGGAAGGTAAATTTTTTTGTTTACTTGCATTTTAGTTGTGCTTTGTCAATGGTTTTTTTTCACAAAGCTCCCCCCTAAGATCTAGGCTTAAGGTGTTAGTTTATTAGTGTGATTTTTTATTTGATTTCATATACTAACACAATACTAATCTCCCTTTATTGGATTCCTACGTTCACAAATGGCACATTCGGTGAAATTCTTCATGGATGCGCAACCCATGAAATCATTTTGTTCTTAGTTGTTAATTATGTTTTTATTTTTGCTTTACTAGAGTAAAAATGACCCATAAATAATTAATAATTTTTTATATAATCAATAATTTTTTATAAATTTTTGTATTAGTATAAAAAAATGTTTCATTAATATTATTTGAAAGTTTCAAAAAAAAACTCTCTATATTTTAGTATTTATGATCATTTTATTAATGGTCACTTTTATTTTCTATTTTTTTGTTAAACACGACTGGTACATAATTCATAACTTTTTTTATTGACTATTTTGATCTTATTTTTAACATATAGGTGCATCTTAAATTTATTGACAACCCTTTAAATTTTTGTGACAAACTGATAAATATTTTAAAAGTTATGATCAAAATACTGACTACAAGTTTTTATGTTTTATGTGTTCGATTTTAATTTTTTTAGCCTTCTAACTTGTTGTTTGCATATTTTCATAAGTTTAATATTAATTTTTATGTTTTATTGAGATAAAAATTATTTTTGATCATAACATTTATGACTTTGGGTTCACAAGTGAAACATAAACCCGAGACCTTCTTTTTCAAAGTTCATTGGCTCACAACTAAAATTGCTTCTAAGCAGGGGGTCATTATCTAACACTTTCAGGTTGAAGGAATGGTTTGAAGACAAATTTTCATGTTTAGAATATTCTAACATTTCATCTTGGGATTCAAAAGGAAATTAATCAAATCACACATTTTATTTTGGGCTCTAAAAATGAACATCCTAAGTCTTGAACATTTCAAGTTGGTGTTGTAATACAAACTTAGACTAAATCTTGCACATTTAAATTTTGGGCTTAAAACAAACCTAGATGTTTTTTTTGCTTAATTTGGTTTTATTTAAATATTTCTATTTTCACACTTAATCCAAGGGGCCTAGTAATAAATAATTTCACATTTGAATTTGGTGTTTAAAAATCATACTTCACTCGTAATTGTTTGTTGATTGATTGTTTAGCAAAAAGGATAGCGCATGTATGTTCTCCCCCCATCCCTTATAGGGAAGTTATGGGATCAAATGCATCTTTCGATTACATTTTGGGTGTTAGTCCAAAGGTGTAGAAATAAATTTGCCTAGGCTCTCCCCAAAACTCGTATAGTTTGGGTGATCTATAAGCAACCATAAAGTCTTTCTACTTATATTTATTTCATGTATCTTGTCTTATGAGGGGGACTTCATTACCTCCCATGGGTTTTTTAAGGAATTTTTGATATGGGGCTTCATCTCTTAGCATCATCTTCAACCCCTCTCCATGGATTGGTATACAAATTGGGGGAGACCCATTGAGATTGTGGTTTGAGTGGTTAAACCATCTCCATTAATAATATCAAGCTCAAGATGTTTGATCATTTTGGACATCGTACTACATTGAGCAATTGACATATATAGTGTTTGTGAAATGGACAAGACCTTTGCACAATAACCCATTTGATGTGGACTCAATTGATGCGTTTCTTCTCTTGTGTGCGTAACGTGAAAGTTGGGACACATGGGATCCATCTAAAACATGCAAAACTTATAGTTTTTAGCCAACCCCACTTTTCCACAACTTGATAGGATCTAGGATGATATACTTAGTTGTATTTTATCATGTATTCTTTTATTTCTTGGTGCTTTGAGTCTAAAAACTCTATTTATTTAAAATCATGTCAAAACAAGTTTGTTTGTATGTCATTCCTTTGTTTGAAGAGGCATTATGCTGGTCATTTTATCACACACCTTTGCCTTTAATTTTTTGCCAAACTTGTTTGTGTGTGTGTTTTGATTGAGGTGGGTAATGTTATGCTGCCCAAATTGTGCCAAGTCTTTTATGCCTAACATTCTTTGAAACAAAACATTGTCACATCTTTAGAGAGATATAACACTGTTACACTGCTTAATTTATTTCAAGACTTATTTCTCTTGTGCCCAATGCCATTTTATGGAACCAATACCATGTATGTCCTTTGAATCTTTGTACGTTGCAGTGTTATGACGTTTTATTTTATATAATTTGTTGTTTGTTTCAACATGCCTAGTTTTCTAAGTTGAGGTTTTAATTAACTTTGACAAGTTCATATTCAAACATTGATTGATTTCTATTTAGGCCTCATCTCTTAGGGGTTGATACATAGATCTTTCTCTTTTCAGTTGCATAACTTAGGTTAATTCATTACCCAACTTTGAAAACTATTGCTTGGATCTTTGTCTAATGCCTTCATATCATTTAATTATGTTTAGTTTGTTTGTTTAGGGAGACAAGTTTTCATCATTATTTGTGCCTTTTACTTGGGAGAAAATAATCTCTGTTCATGTGCCTTTTGCCTTATACCTTATGTTAATTTACCAAGTTTATGTTTAATTCTGTATGCTAAGTCTATACCAAAGTGTTCCAAAAATTTTAGATTAAAATCTCACCTTTGTTTAAAAGTATAGCTTTTGATGCCACATTTGGACAGAAGTCCTAGCACATGCTTTTGATGCCACATTTGGCCAAAATACCCAACAACTTTTATTTTTTTATATTGGACCTATTTGGAACACTTTATACATAGAGTTTAGCATGTCAATTGTGACCATTTTTTTAAGACATTTGACGTTAGACTATTTTATACCAAGTTTTAACACAAACCATTTTGGAGATACAACGCCCCTAGACCTAGTTAAACTAAGTTCAAATCATTTATCCTTTGGAGATTGCTTTTTAAAGTTTGTAAATCTCTAAGCCTTTTTGTGGAGCTTTTATTATTGATGCAAATATGTCTATCTACACTTATGGTGGAAACATGTACAATCCAAGTTATGATAGAATGTTCACATTAATTGACTTTGACCAAGACCCTTATGGTGAAGAAGTGGTTTGTGAGACAGATCTATATCCTCATTGCAATACTCAATCTATGAAACAAAGCCAAGCACCGTGTTCGGTAATATCTTCTTTTGGCTGGTTGAAATATGATACTCACCCATTCGTGACCACCCACCCAATCCCCCACCTATACCGTCAACCCTCCTTTGGATTACACAAGCCACTAATGTCTACAAAATCCAAGGATTTCCATTATAGGACCCTGTCCTTTGGCTTGTGTGAGCAACCAAGCTTCATAACACCCTGCCATTTCCTTTTTAAAACCTCATCCTTTGGATTGTACAAGAAATGAAGTTTCATGATGCCCTATCATTATCTAACCACCGATAATTCTTCATCCATTTCCAAACTTTCCCCACTTTAGAAAACCCTTGTCTATCATCAAACCAAGATAGAACCAATCAGTACCTCTAAAATTGATCCAATCATTCAAAGATAAAGATATGTTTAAAACTAGTATTTTACAACTGATTGTAAACCAAGGCTAAGAGAACCAACCAATCCATGATGTTTTTATTGAACCAACCATTTTTGATGAATCAACCTGTGATGAATCACCTTTTGATCCTATACCCGTTGTTGAGGAGTCTCACTCTAACAAGCTAGTCTTTGTTGAGTCACTTATTAATGATTATAATTGCCTTTGGGAAAAAAATTACCTTGATCATATGCCTATTTTTTAAGAGCTTAACTTTGACAATCCAATTTTTGAGGAGTTGTCTCTTGATGTTTTTCCCATCATAGAGGAATCTCACTTTGACAAACCAATCTCTATGGAGCCCATTATGCCATTACTTGTCCAATACCAACATTTAACAAAACATCATTGTATAAGAATCCACACCAAATGAAGAATCAACATTAGAGTCAGGTTCTATTCTTGAACCAACATCAGGTTTAGAATCAACATCAGTCTCAACAACGGATTCAGTGTCCATTGAGTCAGAATCAAATTCAAAATTAGAATATGTTTGTGGCTATTACCATATTGATTAGACATGTCTCATAGATCAGTGTGAATACATTTTTGACCCTTCTATGATTTTTGAGGATGATTACTTCAGCTTCGACACAAGTTCCTTTAGTATTTTTTACATGGATTATGCAGCCTCTACCAATTTCATTACCATTCCACATGGCATTACCACTAACCAACATAGCCATATTATTGACATTTCATCTCCACAAGTGTTGATTGGGATCAACAAAATCAAACCTTGTTGAATTGCATTCATGATGGCATATCAGTCGAATATCATTAGGGAGGCCAAGACCAAATTTATGCAGAAGAAGAAAAATCTCCTAGTGAAACCTTTTCAGAGGTGTTAGGGGACAATCAAAGTTCAAACTCAACATCTTTTAGTGATACATTTTTTAAGGCGCTAGAAGACAATCAAAGTCAAAAGTCAACACTCCTTAGTGAAACCTTCTTAGAGGTGTTATGGGACAATCAATTCAACTTCATTGGTAGAAACCACTTCAAGGCACCAATAACTAAGCACAAAAGTTCTTCACTACTCGATGAAGATAAAATCAATATAGCTTCCAATCTACAGCGTAATCAGATGGTAGCTACTCTCAAGACCAAACAATATAATAATCTGGTGGTCTTATTGAGAGAACATGCAGAAGTCTCTGGCTCTACCACATCCAAAGTTATGTTGAATCTGGAATTAATAAGATTGCATGTGCCTAAAAATCACATTCTTCATTTGTTTTCCAACCACCACGACCATTACACATTATATTATCATCCATAATTATATTGCCAAATCAAACCTATCACCTAACATTTATCCCTATTTACCATCCATGGCCGCACTTTACTTTACAGAGGCTACAAAGATATCTTATCTTGATGTTTGAAGGAAATAATATCAATGACCAATGAAGATTACTACAACATCATTTGCATCCAAATCTATAGTGAGTTCTTGATAGATTAACTATACAAATGATGTGTGGGCTACAAATATACATGATTAACTATTCTAGTTGTATCATATGTTGATTAGGATGTGCATCTCCACATCAGCAAGAACAATATAACATTCAACTTGGCTAGAAATAATTTGCCTTGGCCAAAATCATTTACCCAAGCCATACTTTGGCCAAAAAGCATACCCTAACTATGGCCAAAATCATATACCCTGCGATTTTCATTTGTCATTCTTTTTTCCATTGTTCCATACCCTACCATTTACCTTACCTTAC
Organism: Torreya grandis; assembly: GCA_037957365.1. Classification (NCBI taxonomy): domain Eukaryota; kingdom Viridiplantae; phylum Streptophyta; class Pinopsida; order Cupressales; family Taxaceae; genus Torreya; species Torreya grandis. Next base: position 2,019,035 of record JARHVA010000965.1, on the reverse strand, counting down.
CACTTAGGGGCAACCCTCTTACCATTAAATCCAATTTTCCTACCATCATCGTCCTAAACAATACCCTATGTCATTCTACCATACCATCTATATCATACCAAAGCTTATTTTTAGCCATCCTACCCTACCACTTTTTGATCTTGGTTCCTTTGGTTTTTCCCACACCTTTTATGAGGGGATTATGATCCAGTTTTAGAATTCCATGTGTTAAGGTGTGGAGCCTAAAAGCTTCACCAACGAGCAGATTGCAGAGTTGTAGCAGTTACACAATCACCGGCGTCGGTCAAGAGCAACCGACGTCGATCAGGTGCAGTTCAAGAGACGCCGGCATCGGCAGGGATCAGTCGACGTTGGTCATAAGCAAGCAGGCAGGAACTAACGTCGGTTACCTGTGCATCTAGAGAGCTTATTTTGAGGACATAATCGAGTGTTTGCATGATGAGATTAAGTCATAGTCTTAAGTCCGCATCTCTATTATTAGTAAGACTGTTTTTAGAGCCCTTGTTTAAGAGGCATAACTATTGGTTGTAAATGCATGCTCAATTTTCCTAATTCTATATGTAGGATTAGATCTTCTTAGCTTAATGTATTGGTATGTTGAAGAACAGTACATAATTGTATAGGTGAATCATTCCAGGTTGTTGGAGTTGATTGTACTTGAGAGAGAGAGCTCTTGAGGGAAAGAGATCTATAGAGAGATCTGTACATCTGAGAGAGGTGTGGAAGAAAGAAGTTTCTTCAATTGTATTCCTTCTGTAAAGAGTTCAATACAAGTTTTCAGGGTGGTTTCTTGTATCTCTTGTTCTTTGCTATTTATCATTCTAGTTACTTATCTATCTGATTTAATTTCGCGATTTATTGCTTTCATAAGTGTAATCAAATTGTTGGTTGATCCCCAACAAGTGGTATTAGGACCTAAGTTTCCCAAAGCTCTGACACAACTTGTCAAAATTAAGAGCACACATGATTACCATTGTATAAGCAACTTAAGATTGTGGAAATAACCAGAAGAACAAATAACTACCAATGAGAAAACACACAGAATATGAGAGGCAACACACAATTGTATTCAACTCATTACAAAGGAAATTACAATAAAGAGATCACACTCTTCTTCCACCTCTATGAGGCTTCCTCCTCAAGGGCTCCAAGTAATCTTCCCAACTGAGTAATCTTCTCTCATAGGTCACAACTAACAACTAACACAAGCTGTTATTCACCTCATTGTACATCTAATACAATCGAGTACGAATCGGTACTCCAAGTAGATCTCACCATGATCTTACTCTAATGTATTGCTATCACCTTGATCTTGCTCCCCCGTCAATCCTGTTCTGACCCTCGCATACACACATCCCTGTAGACCAACCTGATCTTACTTATCACATGTAGATCTCCACCATGATCCTGCAACACCCTGTAAATCAAACCTGATCTTACATACATGGGGAATCCTACTTGATTCCACCATGGGAAGAACTCTCTGAGCTCCACACTTGGGTTCTACAAGTTTAACACTTAACAATACAGCCCATGAGTCTATTATATAGATCTCATGCATACACTAATTAGACAAGCGGCTCAAAGACTCGAACTGGTCTTTAACATGCAAACTCTGCGTTCACTTAACTGATTGTTCATCAACAACAGTTTTGATCGCCACAAGCGACAGACGTCGGTCCCTGCCTGATTGGAGGTGACCGATGCCGGCCGATCTCCTACCGATGCCAGTTTTCCTTGCACTGTCCCCTGATCGACGTCAGTTTTGGCCTGCCGATGCTGGCGACTGTCATGCTCCGAAAACCTCCCTATTTACAACTTAGGTGAAGCTTTTAGCTCCACACCCTAACAATCTCCCACTTGGAGATAAATAGCTGCACCTGTACCCATACCAATACTCTGTCTAATCTACATCCTAGCTTGTATTCCTCTTCAAGCTCCCACTTGAATACTACCCACCACACTCCTTGTGGTGTTAATCTTGTGCTTGAATTTCTTCATTCTCATCTTACCTTCTTCTGCCATTTCTATACTCCCACTCAATCAGCAACCCCTGTGAGTAACCTGTACTCAACAACCACTAACCAGATCTGGGCCATCTATTAGTCAAACTCGCTCTAAGAACATCCAACCTTGCTCTGATACCAACACTTAACAATACAGCCCATGAGTCTATTATATAGATCTCGTGCATACAATAATTAGACAAGCGGCTCAAAGAGTCGAACTGGTCTTTAACATGTAAACTCCACGTTCACTTAACTGACTGTTCGTCAACAGCAGTTCTAACCGTCACAGGCGACCGGCCGGCGACTGTCAAGCTCTGAAAACCTCCTTGTTTGCCTTAGGTGAAGCTTTTAGCTCCACACCCTAACACCATGTTTAAATGATAATTTTTTAAAGTAGTGTGATAGTGGATTTGGTAAATTATATTTCATTCCCATTTGATTGGTGCCATTTATTATAACTGACTATGGGCAAATCAGTATCCCACCTTCAGTTACTAATTATAATCATCTATGGGAAAATTAGTATCACAGACCTAAGTTACTGTTTCATAATTATAATTGCATATGGTTAAATTAAGAACAACACCTTTTACCATGCATTATTGCATCACCTTGCCATTATTATTCTCATTTTCTAGGCTATTTGCCTCAATTTTCTAACTTGTTATGACCTGGTCAGTTCTCACTGCCTTTTGTGTTGGAAGAAATACTATGACTTGAGGTCCTAATGGGACTATGTAGGTCGTTCTTAATTCACATTGAGGTTAGCTCATTCCCTCTTTTCTATACACTCTCACCATTTTGCGAGTAACCTAAGTTAACACTCTCATCATTTTGTGAGTGGTATCTTGTCAATCTTTAATGAGTTAAGGTACCTCAAAATTCTAAAAATAATCAAAAAATTTAAAATCCAAAAACATTTGTCTTGTCTAAGCCTAGTTAGTCATCCTTGATCCGCCCTACTAGGGCAAATCTATTGTTAGGATGATTTATGGTGTTCTTTCTTTTATTTTTTATGTGTTTGCTTAGTTGTTTGTTGTTTGTTTGTTTGTATAATTGTTTGGTTTTAGTATTTTTACCTCAACTCAATCTATATGTGTTCATTGGGTGATTCTTTACACATTATTCTTGAGTCCATCTCTATTTATACGTCAATATTATCATCATGGTTTTTATCATTGGTGCATTATTTTCCATTGAGTATTAAATCAGAAGTCAATCCTTATGCATATTTTAACAATGTTCTCATGGTGTTTTATCATGAGGAATACCATCAAGTGCTACATCAAAAATCAACTCAGGAAGTTTTACAAGTTAGAGTCACAAAAGTTTCTCCTTGGTACCTTGACAAATCTTCACATCTCATCTTGATCAAATAAACCCTTTAACCATTCTAGTTGTATCAATAATAATAAGGATAAGCATCTCCGCATTGGTAGGTACAACTAAATGATTTCTATTGATCAATTATTATTCTTATATTCATCTCTTTCATCACTTTGCACATCCTCATATGCTTGATTTTTGTGGCTTCTTTAGTCATTAGACCATTGCATTTACGCTTGTGTTCATTCATATTTAATCTATGCAACATGTTATATCATTGAGTTATGCTTGCCAATCTACCCTATTTGGGCATAATCAAACATCATTAATCAATCTCGATCATCTTAATGATTATAACTGCCTATGGGTAAATCATTATTTTGACTCATCATCCCTAACTAGGGCATATGCCATTGCCACTGATTATAACCACCTTTGGGCAAATTAATCTCTCAACCTTTGTTATTGATTATAACTGCCTTTAGGCAAATTAGTACTTTTTAAATCAATGTATGTAAGTATTTTTTTGATTGGATTAATCTCATCCAAGGGTTAATTTTATCCTTCTTGCTTATTTTCAAGGGACCATCCATCAAATTATGTGATGGCCACTCCCTCATAGGGGCATCATTATAAGTTTCTCAAACATTGTTTGGAGCTTTTTATTCAACCATTATCTTCGTTCATACATGAACTTTTCATTCTTTGAGAAAATGTTACCATGGTTATAGCTTGCAATGCCTTCCCAAATAGGGGCAAACACACCTAAAATTGGCCACCAATAACTTTTGACCAAGCTTCATACCAATTTCTACCAAAATGCACAATCTGGGATAAAATAACTAAAACATGTTAAATGGTTTGAACTTGTCAAATACAAGTGTTGGTTTAGGCTAATGTATCCCTAAATGGGAAAATACATTTTATTTGATTGTTAGTTCTTCCTAAATCATTTCAAGCCAAAATGCCAAAAATGTAATTTGATGCTCTAAACCATTAAATTCCTCTAATTCACAAGTACACAACATGTGCATGTGTTATTTTGTGTCAACAACATCCTAAATGGGATATTGGTCTGTATGCAACTAACATCATCTTCTAATTCTGCTAAAATCAAATTTTTACCCAATAATATGACATTTTGACTAGTTTGATTAATCTGTGCACCAATTTTCAAAGAATTGCACTAAAATTGTTTAATCTTTCTTAGGCAAATTAAACCAAATTATGAGCTTAAGTAAGAATTCCATGGAACTTATTAAATATTTATTTATTGTAAATTGGTTTCTAACATTTGCATCATCATGTGACATCATTTTTTGGGGTGGTATCCATAGGCCATAAATGTAACAAATATTTGATTAAGCCCTCCCATGGCTCATCAATGCCCCTTATCCTCAAATCATGATGAGGATATTTATAGATTTTATTTACATAATTAGATTAATTCATGGCCACACATCTTCATCTTGAGATGGATGGTCATGGTTGATCCTAGCCCATTTGGAAAATCTATAAATAGAAGGACTCACACTCATAATTTAAAGTTATCTTGGTACAAATTTATCATGCACAAATGTTTTAAAAGATATTTTAATATAGTGTTATTATGTTAAAATATTGAGTCAAGTTTCATAAGCCAAAGCCACAAAGCCAATGATTCCAAAGAGAGAAGGAGATAACCAAGCTCTATTACCACAGACTTCTTGAACACAATCCGAGCAAGCCAACAAAGAGATCACTGAGAGCATTCAAGGAAGGTAAGAAAGTTTGTTTTCTTGCATTTTAGTTGTGCTTTCTCAATGGTTTTTCTTCACTAAGCTCCCGCTAAGGTCTAGGATTAAGGTGTAAGTTCATTAGTGTGTTTTTTGATTTGATTTCATATATTAACATGATATTAATCTCCCCTTATTGGATTCCTATACTCACACATAATATAAAAATGCTCCCCCTATCTACATGCACACCTTCTTGGAATAACTCACCTATTATTGGAGCTAATGAACATGATTAACTCCCCCTGAGTACTTGGCTTCTTCAATGATTGCTAGGGGTAGGACTTACACCCAATTCCTATTTTAGGTGTTCAAATGTTATCTTTGGAAGTGGTTTGGTCAAGATGTCGACAACCTAATCCTGTGTAGAAACATATTCAAGTCTAACACTTTGTTCACTTACTTGCTTTCTTAGAAAATGATACATGATGGTAATGTGCTTGGTCCATGAGTGGTTGATAGGGTTCTTTGAGACACTTATAACACTTTTATTATCACAATAGATAGGGATATGACCATCCTACTCCACCATGTAGTATTTTAGGGTCTATCTCATCCATAAGACTTGAGTGCAACATAAAGTTATTGTAATGTCCTTAGCCTCATGTATGGATAATGCTTATGATAGTCACTTCTTGCTTATCCATGAAACTAGGCATCCACATAAGAAGAAAGCTCCTCCACGGGCACTCTTCCTATCATCTAGAATTTCTACCCAGTCTACATCTATATAGGCTATCAAATTGAACTCCTTGCTTCTTGGATACCACAACCCATACTCCATATTCCCCTTGAGATACCAGAGTATCCTTTTGACTGCTTGTAGATGATTCTCCTTTGGATATGCTTAAAACCTTCCCATAAGACGTACTACTTGCATGATGTCAGGTCTAGAGGTAGTGGTGTATAAAAAACTTCTAATCATTGACCTATATAATGTTTGATTAACCTTTGAAAACTCATCTTCCTTGTTCAAATTACACCCTATGATCATTGGTATACTAACTATCTTGCAATCTTCGATCTCAAACTTCTTCAAAATCTCTCTAATGTACTTGGCTTGTGAGATGAAGATACTTTTTTTAGATTGAGTGATTTACAACCTAAGAGAGAGTGATAGTTCTCATAACATGGACATCTCAAACTCTTTCTTCATCACCTCTACAAAGACCTTGGTAATGTTCTCATTATTTTCACCAAATATGATGTCATCTACATAGAAAACTACTATCAACTTATGGTTATATTTTGTCTTTATATATAGATTATTATCTGTAACTCATCTTTTGAATCCTTGATCCAATAGATACCTATCCAACCTACCATGCTAAGCTCTAGGGACTTATTTTAGACCATAAAGAGCCTTTTTCAATCTGTAAACATATTCCTTGTCATCTGATAGTGAGAACCCCTTTGGTTTCTCAATGTACCCTTCCTCTTCCAAATTCCCATTCAAAAAGGTAGATTTGACATCTATTTGGTATACCTTGAACCCTTTGAATCCTGCATATGCTAGAAATAATTTAATGGCCTCCAATATTGTTATTGGTGTAAAGGTCTCCTCGAAGCCTACCCCTTCAACTTATGCATATCCCTTGCATAAAGAGTTAGAATTGCATAAATGGAAACTACTCTAGGGGAGGTGATGCACCAAGATTATCTCCACATGACAATCATATTCCAAGCACAATGAAGTGAAACATACAAATCAGTCTCAAAGCTCTAAAAGGTTATAACATTAGTATTTCAATATAGAGGTGATATGTGTGAAACAACACAAGGAAAATGAACCATTAAGTATATTGTACATTCTAAGGATAATTATATACTTGAAAGAGTTTGACATGCTTAACTACACTCTATATGACCTATTAAACTAAGAACTCTTGCTCAGATATGGAAGGATAAAGTAAAGAAGGATAGAGGATTATTATTTCTTATCACTATAATTCACTTACACACTCAAACAATTGTTCAAGAACTCAAAAATAGAATTACATCAATGTTCAAAGGAAAAATACAACATCAATCTAGCAGGTCTTCACCATACATGGTGTGGTATCTCTATAAAGGTCAAAATGACAGCTACTTATAGAACTTCTGAGAGGTGAAAGAAGGAAGTCCAAGGGTCACTAAAACACATGTCCACCACAAGAACCAGTTACAACGCAGGTGCACTGAGTGTGAAATAGATAATGAACATCTCTTGAGCTAAATTTCCACATAAACCATGACACATTTCTCCCAAAATAGTGCAATAACTCTTTAGCTAGCCTTTGTGAAACTTTTTCAATTATGGACCATCTCTCGAGTATTTGAAACTAAACCAGGAAGGTTGACACATATGTTATGACAATCATAGACATTTTCTTGGTCACTAAATATCTCTATATGATTGTATTTATCATCTACAACTACTCATTGCTTTCTTGGACTTCATTTTATACATTTGGCAATCACTGTTCATTATGGTCTTTGGCTAAGCTTTCATAGTTGTATATGAGTTTAAAGAGCTTGCTTTGCTATGGAGTCCCTGATCCTACATAATTTTCCATGTGGCCTTATTTTTCCACATCACTCATTCCATTTTGAAATATGCTTATCATTATTTGGACATGTGTTCATCTTGTCCATCTAGAAATTAGTCAGATTTTGGCTTGTCAATCTCCTCTAGAATCTCTTTACTTTAAATTTTAGTGTTTGGCATTGATCATTAGTCTAAGGTTCTGAGATTATGATATTTAGTGATATTGTGTTCAACCTGAGCTCCTTGACCTCTTGCTTTCACTTGCACCATTGGATCTAGGTGTACAATTGAATGCGAGTCACAGAGCATGATCTAGTTACTTGATTATGATTTGACCCCAAGAATCATTGACATCTTTGACTCTACTCACTCCATTGATCTGATTTTGTATGATCATTCACTCACCATTGATCCTTATAAGATGCTCTATCTTTATCTCTTACAAAAAAGACTAAGTACGGAGATTGTTACAACCTGCCTAGAAGGCCAACTTTGAACTTCCATAACTTTTAATGTGCTTAGATGCATATTCTAAAATTTGGACCATATGTTCTCCTTTTAAGGTGGGATCCAACCATGTATTAAGTAGCTCTTGAAACTTTCATATGTGAAATATATGAAGCCATCAATATACCTACTCAAATTTTTTTGTCACAGAGCCACCTATGTCCAAAACTGTTTAAAAGGCCAATTTTGCACATGTATGTCTTTTGATGTGCTTATTTACATGACCTAAAACTTAGCATGTGGCAACTAGGAATAAAACTGAAGGAACCCATATGATCATTTTTCCCTGACACCTTCATGCTTGCAAGATATAACCTCATCCAACTATTTACTGATCTCTGTTTGAACTTAAATAACATAGTCAAACTGTCATTGGAGGTCAACTTTACACTTACATATATTTTGATCCACTTCATCACATGGTTTCAGATCTAGCACATAGTAATTGGTAAAAAAATGAACAAGCCCATATGATCATCTTCTCTTGTAATTGCCACATGTGCAAAATATGGCTACATCAATGTGCTTACTCGGCTTTATTTGAACTTAGAAAATTTGGCAAAGTACGAAACTTGGTGAAATTTATTTGAGAAGTTGAATTTGGACCTCAATATCTTTTCCTATATGCAACATCTTGACCCAAACATTGAACTAGATGATCTTCTTACATAGAAGAATCTATACATGCATTGAGCTACCCCTAGGACCCTCATGCATATGAGATATGCCATCGTCAAACTGCCTACTCAGATTTCACTTGGACATAGACCCATTATTTTAATTATAATGGTTATTTCATGGATCTTAATTTTGACATCTGTGTGAACATCATTAAACGTTCACATGGACATATTTGACGTCCTACAGATTGTCAATTTTTAGACCCTAGTGGTTTTATTGTCGATCTTAACCTTGACACTCACACGAACATCTTCATCTGCAAGTCAATATTTGAAGGCTTGTATCTTGAGTTAGAAATATCATCAAGATACAAATTCTAGAGTATGATTTAGACACCAAGAGTATAATTTGCATGTGATTATTTTAGTTCTATGAGTTTTTTTAGCATATTTATTAAATTTATAAGTAAAGTATTTAGCCTACTATGTATGATGTGCAGTGATGGTCTACTTCCTTTGAGCTCATGCAAGGAACTATTTACTTGATCTTCGAGGCTTGAATGAACTTGTGAGGCCTATGCAAACCTATTCCATGATCTTTGAATGCTTTGAACACCATGAAGACTCGTCACTTTCATATATGACCCTAAAATGACTTATAAGATATGAAATAACACAAGGACTAAACTAAACCATGACCAAAACTAGAATGACATATGAAATGACATCAAATGAATTACAACACACCTCATGACATTATAATCAACCCCTATTTAAGATTCTGACTATAGGGGGGTTGACCCATTTTGATCATGGTAAAAATGGTCAACAACTTTGGGAATTTCCCAAGGGTGGCATGCTTACTATACCATGCCCAGTTACTTTATCCTGCCTATTGGGCTATGGAGTCACATGTACAGTAGATTGACACACAAATGCCTTTGACAACACATAATAATATAAAACAATAAAGATAAAACACAAAGGAGAAAAAATGTATGTTCAACTAGAACATTTAGGGAACACAACACACACAATTGAAATAAAACACACACCTACTCTACTATTTATAGAACTGAATTTTACCACTCAATAACAATGTTTCAAATGTATCCCATTCACAGGGATAGGAAACTTTTCTCTATTCATCCTTGCTAGCTGGAAAGAATTACTTTGCTTGTACTTAATGATGACATATGGTCCACTCAATAGAGTATCAAATTTTGTGTGCCTCGCTAGTTTTGCTCTATCTTCATCCCCATTTGAACAATATGACACCTTCTTGAAATGATCTTGGAGTTGCCTTCTTGTCAAAAGAGCTCTTCATCAATACTTGGTGATGTTGTATAGCTTGATGAGTTTTACCCTTAGTTTCTTGAAACTCCAATTATTTTCAAAATCTTACTTCCATTGGAGTATTTTCAAGCAATTCTAGTTGATGTGCTAACTCTAAAGCAGGTAGTTATTGAGAGATAGACAACCTAACTTCTCTTCCATAGACAAGCACAAAGGAGAATTCCTTGTTGACCTCTTAGGAGTTATCCAATCAGCCCAAAAGGTTGTCTTCAACTTGATGTGCCAAGGCATCTAGTTATGCTCAAAGGTTCTCTTGATGATTTTGATCAGGTTCTTATTAGTAGATTTAGCTAACCCATTTCCTTGAGGTTAATAGTTGGATGAAATGCTAAAAAATATTCCATTACTATTTACCCAAGCAACTATTTTAGCACCTATAAATGGAAGAGCATTATCTAAAATAATAGTAGGAGTGTCAAACCTTGTTATGATACTCTCATAGAAATCTAAGATAGCATTCTCGTTAGCTTCCTTCAATGCCACTACCGCAACCCATCTTGTAAAATAATTAGTTTTTGTGAGTATCCATTTATGACTAGCACTTAATGGGGGGCTTATCATACCAATGAAATCAAGACCTAATTGCATGAAAGGTTGATCAACATGGATAGGCTTCAAAGGGAGAGTTAAAAGCTTCTTCTTTCCCACAAAGAAAGCACATTGTATAGATATTCTCACCCAAGCATGGTAGTCTTTGAAGAGGCTAGGCCAGTAATAAACTGCCCTCATGATATTAGCAGTTGTAGTTCTTAGGAATAAATGGCCCCCTATTGTTCCATCATGGAACTTCTCCAGAAACACCCCAAACTGATCATTATCAATGCATCTCAATAGTAAACCATTAATGTCTCTTCTAAAAAGTACACCATCCATAAGATAAAAGGGAATGGATTTCAATCTAAAATATCTCCTTTGTGATCTACTCATATTATTAGGATACTCACCATTTTGAAGAAATCTGATCAAATCTTGTGTCCAACTCTGTTCATGCAAGGAAATAACTAGTTGAGAGCAATCATGATTGAATAGAACCTCTTATTTTGGCTCATGAAGGTCTGAATCTAGGTGTTCATAGAGGCCTTTATATCTTACCATTTTTTTTACTTTGATATCAACATCATATTCCATTACCTTAGTGATCCATATTGATCTCTTCTCACTAAGGTATCTGCTCAAAATAAACTCTTTAGTACTAGTATTAGAAACTATAACATGAATTAAATCATTTGAAACCATATGCCTGAACTTATTTAGTCCTCTTAAAACAACAAGAACTTGTTTCTCCACAAAGGTATACTTGACTTCACAATCTTCTAAACCTTGACTAAAGAATGCAATAAGCTACTCCACACTCTCATCATTCTTTTGTGTTAACATGGTTGAGATAGTATCAATATTAGAAAATGAATACAACATGAAGTCTTTAGTGAAGTTAGGATTCACACGAGTAGGAGCTTATGCAATTGCTTGCTTAATGGCTTCAAAACTATTTTTAACTTCCTTAGTCCAAGAAAAAACCTAATTCTTTCTGAGCATGGTTGTGATAGGTTTCACCAAAGATGAAAACCTAGGTATGAACCTCCTTACAAAATTTATCTTGCCTAAGAAAATTTGGATACCTTTCTTATATAATGGTAATGACAGGTCAAGAATAGCCTCTGTCCTTTTAGGATCAATAGCCAAACCATCTTTGGAAATTATGTGTCCCAAGATCTTACCCTCGTGGACAATAAAGATGTATTTATTTAGATCAAGGGATACTCCATATTGATTTAATATTTAAAAAATTTATCTCAAGTGCTTGATATGTCCATTAACATCCTTAAAAAACATGGTTATATCATCTAGATAAACCAATAACATCGCAATAATCAAACCTTTGAAGGCCATGTCCATTGCTCTTTGAAAGGTAGCACCAACATTTGACAAACCAAATGGCATCTTCCTATAAGCATAAATTCCCCATTTAGTGGTAAATGTTGTCTTAAATTGATCATCTTCATTGACTCGAATATGATTATAACTTGAAGCAATCTACAAAATCTGCTCCATTAAGGGTAAAGGATAGTGATCTTTGAGTGACACCATATTAAGATCCCTAAAGTCCACACAAAGTATTATCTCCCCACTCTTCTTTCTAATAGGCACAAGGTTAGTTACCCATTTTGAATGCTTGATAAGAAATGTTATTTTAGATTCAAGGAGTTTAGTGAGCTTTAACCTCATGAGTTGCTCCACCTTAAGATTGATGGGTCTTTATTTTTGTTTGATCGGTTTAACTCCAAGTTCCAACTCAATAGTGTGATGTGCTAGGCTAGGATAAAATACTTTTAGGTCCTTATACTCCCAAGCAAAGATGTCATGAAACTCTCTACACAAATCAATCAATGTTTGCTTTTCTAATGTAGAGCATACCTTGCCTAATTTGAGGAGTCTATCTTTGAAGATCAAGACTCCTTCATAATTCTATTATTTTGTAGACATACTCACTTTTTCTTTATTCTTATGATCATTCTCATTGGAGATACTTTCTAAGGTCACTAGACCCTTAGGTATCTTATTTGTCGTTAGCTGCATAATATGATCACCCAATTATTCTTGGAGTCTCTTTTGATTTCTTGAAGAAAACTCAGCCTCATTTTACAGGAAGCATGTAATGTGTTTGTCACTGTAAAACACTTGATAAGACACTTAATTGTCAGGTGCATAAGGTCTGATAATGATCTTAATGTGATATTGCTTCCCCTTCTCTTTTATGGTAGTTGGAGTATCAAATTGAGCTCCTATGGTAGCTAGTTTATCAACATTATTATTTTGTTCCCTTGGGACTGACTATATGTTGAATGCATTAAAATATTAAAGAAAATCCCATACCCTATGCTTATATGACTTAACCAAAGGGTTATTGGTAGCAACCACATTTCTAACCTAATGAACAACTAATTCACTATCTCCATATACCTGCAAGTTCTTGATTCCTTTTCTCTTTGCCCATTGAAGGCCATGAATTAAACCTTCATCCTCAACCACATTACAAGTACAACTAAAATGAAATATATATGAAGCATATTATTATTGTTTAAGTGGTGATACTAACATGACACCAACTCCTTCACCAATTTTACTTCTTGAACCATCAAAAAACAATTTCCACATCTCATATTCTTCACCTTCTTCCTTGGCAAGTAGATGTGTTAGTATTCCTTCTTCATGTATTCAATATACTCATAGATTAGTTTCCTACATAAGAGTATAAGGATCATGCTCATAAATGTTAGTACTATACTCATCAATAAACAAATTTGCAATGCCTTCAATCTTGGAAGAAGTGTCATTGTCTACAATAGAATCATTCTCTTCATGAACAACACAATTCAAATTAGAACTTGGATCAATGTAAGGTTCTATATGAAACCTTGCAATAGGTTGTGTCTTAATTATCACTTTTGTCCTAGACCTCATCTTGAAGGCCAATAAAAACCAATCAGCCAAAAGATAGCCACCAATCTTGGCAGTAAAGTCCCTTGATAGGCATATTGCAAAGTGGGCTGGGAGGTCAATAATAACTATGTCTTGCAAGATAGGAAAGTCATGCAAGAAGACTTTCAAGTTTTTAATCAATCCTATAATTTTGGTAGGTGTATCATCTATTGAGAGGACTCCTTTACTAGGAGGCTCATACTTTAGGGCCAATTTCTTTGCTACCACTTTAGGCATGATTAAAGTAGAAGCTCTAATATCAATAATGTAGTTATAGATCAATTTGTTGCCCACTATGAGAGTGAGCTATAATGGTGGAGGTTTCTTAGCTCTATTAGATGGTTCAAAAATAGTGTTAGCAACACTTTCAAGGACAACATGATTTTGACTTTGATTTGGAGGGACATTGGTAAGGATAGTAGATAATTGTTTTTGTAAGAGCTCTTTCTGACCAAGCATATGTAGAAAATCCCATAGAGAAATGGATGTTTTAATACTTTTCAATGAATCTATAATATTTAAAGAAGACATACATGTTTTCTCCTAGATTCTTGGATGTAAGGAAGTGCTTGGATCCTAAGGAGTTGGAGTGCCTTGAACGATCCTTTTAGCATTTTGATTTGATGGAAGTGTAGGAGCCCTTGGAACTATCCCACTTACAACCATGATTTGTTGATTTGGAGGATGACTGGATGAGCTTGTAGGAATATTATTATCTCCACCTAAAGCCTTTCTTTTGGCTCTAATGTTGTTTTCAACCATGGTTCCTTGATTAAGCATATAGGTGTCCTCGACTAGGAAGTTGGTTAAGATCTCTTCTTGTGGTTGTCTAATTCCACTTGTTTGCATCATAAATTCATCCTCAGTATATAAGAGAGGATTAACCTCATGCTGAGCAACAAGAGTCTGCTTTCTACCTTTGTTAACATCCATAAATTAGCCTTGCTACCAATTTTCACCTTGTACCAAGTTACTATGAACTGGTACCATCTCTCTTGAATTGGTGGTAGAGTTGGGATTATATGCATTGGTAGACTTGTTAAGATTAGGTTTCCATTGGCCTGTTCTGCTTCCAAATTGCTGACCATACTATTGTTTATAAGGATATGAATTTTGATAAGCACTTGGTTGTATGTTAGCTTGCCTAAGCCGAGCTCTTAGCACTTGAATTTTTGTATCTTTATCCATGATATTATCCTCCTTCTCAGGAGTAGCTCTAGGATTGGTATTGATAATAGGAGTTTTAGTCACATTCAAAACTTTATTAGAAACATGAGACAATGGAGGCATAAACAATTTGGGTGGTAATCTTTCAGCTTGGATGATATTATTTTTTGCTTTGATAACGAGCTCATATGCTTCAGGGATGGTGGAACCACCCATGGATTGAAGCATGACAACAATTTCAATGCCAATAAATCTCAACTAGGTCAGGAACACAAATCTAGGAGGTGGCCTCATAAGAGGAGGCAACCTATTCCTAATCTTCTAAAAACTTTCATTAAAATCATGCATTATTTATTTGGCTTCTCTTTTGATTACATTAAGCTGGTGTATAAGAGTTGCATGGTCACTCTCATTTCCAAATCTTGCAGTCAACAACACTCCAAATTCATCCCATGATGTGATGCATCCACCTTCTAAAGTCCTATACCAGTCAAGAGCATTCCCTCTAAGGGACATGGCAAGGAGTCTAGTGGTAATGTTCCCTTGAGTGATATTGTGGAAGCTACAAAAGTTAGAGACATCTCTAATATGCTCACTGGGTGTAACATGACTCTCACTATTGAATAGGGGCACACCTTTTGTGGCATTGGGAGGAATAACATCATATGCTTGAAGGTGAATTGGATTCTCTGTATTGAAGGTGGGAAAAGCATGAGGTCTAGCCATTTCTTCTTCAAAATATGCAATTTATTCAACTTGTTCACTCTCTTGACTTCCCTAGCTAGCCAAATCTTCTTGATCTTCAAAGTGTAAATTAGGAGGAGGATATTGAACTCCAAGGGGAAGTTTAGGCTAAAAGAGTGGGTCAATGGGATTGAGAACTCTTCTATAGGATGACCTTGTGAGAACCATAAATTATAAGAGCAATCTTATAGCAAAATAGTGGCCTTGAACCAAATTTATCTTGATGGAGTTGTCAAAATGTTGAGAAGCACACTAATTTACAGTTGATGTTATCAAGAACAACATTTATCTTGATAAGTTGTCTTGAAGATAAGGTCACACCAAGCATGCCAAAACTATTTTTACATAATCTCAAACCTTAGAAGAGGGCATTCAAGCCTCTTCCAAATTTGGGTAACATGGGAACATTTCCAGGTATGTGGGTGTACCTATTGTGGAAATGAGCCTCTATATTTAAAGGGCCAACTCCCTAAATGTATCGTGCAATGCTTATAACTAAAACTACTACTTGATTATAGGGAAAAGTGTTAGAATTAAATAAATGGAACCTAATATAGGGGAAGTGATGCACCAAGATTATCTCCATGTGAACATCATATTCCAAGCACAATGAATCAAAACATAAAAATCAGTCTCATCTAAAAGGTTCTAACATGAGTATTTTAATGTAGAGGTGAGATGTGTGAAACAACACAAGGCAAATGAACCAGAAGGTAGATTGCACATTCTAAGGACAATTATAAACTTGAAAGAGTTTGACACACTTACCTACACTCTATATGATCTATTAGGCTAAGAACTCTTGCTCATATATGGAAGGATAAAGGAAAGAAGGATAAAGGATTATCACTTATTTTCACTATAAATCACTTACACACTTAGATAATTGTTTGAAAACTCATAAACAAACTTACATTAATGTTTGAAGGTAAAATATGACATCAATCTAGTAGGGCTTTGCCATACATGGTGTGGTATCTCTACAATGGTCAAAATGACAGCTACTTATAGAACTTCCAAGAGAGGAGAAAAAAGGAAGTCCAAGGGTCGTTGAAACACACATATAGCATGAGAACTAGTTATAGTATAGGTGCACTGAGTGTGAAACAAACAATGAATGTCTCTCGAGCTAAATGTTCACTTAAACCATGACACATTTCTTCCAAAATGGTGCAATGACTCTTTAACTAACCATTTGTGAAACTATTTCCATCATGGACCATCTCTTGAGTATTTGAAACTAAACCAGGAAGGTTAACACATATTTTATGACAGTCACAAATGTTTTCTTGGTCACTATCTTCTAGATGATTACATTTGTCATTTTCAAATACTTATTGCTTTTCTAGACTTCATTTTTTACATATGACAGTCATTGTTCATTCTAGTCTTCGACTAAGTTTTCATGGTGGCATATGAGTTTGAAGAGCTTTCTTTGCTCTGGAGTCAATTATCTTACATATTTTTTCATGTGGCCTTCCTTTGCAACATCACTCATTCCATTCTATAATATGCTTGTCACCGTTTGGACATGTGTTCATCTTATCCATTTGGAAACTAGTCAAATTTTGACTTGTCGATCTCCTCTAAAATCTCTTTGATTTGAATTTTAGCATTTGTCATTGATCATTGGTCTAAGGTTCTAAGATTATGATAGTCAATGACATTGTGTTCAGCCCAATCTCCTTGACCTCTGACATTCACTTGCACCATTAGATCTAGGTATATGATTGAATGCAAATCGTAGATCATGATCTGGTTACTTGATTATGATTTAACCCCAAGATTCATTAACATCTTTGACTTTTGTACGATCATCCACTCATCGTTTATCCTTGGAAGATGCTTGATCTTTATCTCTTACAAAAATAACTAAGTATGGAGACCATTGCAACCTGCCTAAAAGGCCAACTTTGAACATCCATAACTTTTCATGCGCTTACATGCATGTTCTAAAATTTGGACCATATGTTCTACTTTCAAGGATGGATCCAACCACGTATAAAGAAACTATTCAAAATTTCATATGTGCAATATATGAAGCCATAAATATACCTACTTATAATTTTTTGCCATAAAGCCAACTATGTTAAAAATTGTTTAGAGGGCCAACTTTGCACATCTATATCTTTTGATGTGCTTCATCGTATGACTTAAAACTTCACCGTAGTAATTAAGTACAAAACTAAAGGAACCCATATGATGATTTTTACCTGAACCCTTCATGGATGTGAGTTATAACCTCATCAAACTGATTACTCAACTTTGTTTAAACTTGGACAACATAGTCAAACTGCCATGGGAGGTCAACTTTACACCTGCATATCTTTTGATGCACTTCATCACGTGGTCTGAGATCTAGCACATAAAAACTACGCACAAAAATGAAAAAACCCATATGATCATCTTCTCTTTTAAGTATCATATGTGTAAAATATGTTTACATTGATGTGCTTACTAGGCTCTATTTAAACTTAGAAAATTTGGCTAAGTATGAAACTTGGTTAAATCTATTTGAGAAGTTGACTTTGGACCTCAATATCTTTTGTTATATGCAACATCTTGACCCAAAAATTGAACCAAATGATCTTATTACATAGAGGAATCCATGAATGTAATGAGATACCCCTGGGACCCTCATGCATGCAAGATATGCCATCTTCAAACTAGCTACACAACTTTCACTTGAACTTAGACCCACTCTTTGAATTCCAACAGTTATTTCACGGGTCTGAATTCTGACATTTACGTGAACATCATTTGACATCTGTGTGGATGTATTTGGTGTCCCACATACCATCAAATTTTAGACCCTAGTGGTTTTATTACCAAGCTTAACTTTGACACTCATGTGAATGTCTTCATCTACAAGTCAATCTTTAAAGGCTTGTATCTTGAGTTAGAAATCTCATCAAGACCTGAATTTTGTAGAGTATGATCTGGACACCAAGAGCATCATTTGTGTGTGACTATTTTAGTTCTATTAGTTTCCCAAGCATATTTATTAAATGTATAAGTAAATTATTCAACCCACTCTTATATGACTTATAATGATGGTTTGCTTCCTTTGAGCTCATGCAAGGAACTATTTACTTGATCTTTGAAGCTCGAATGAACTTCTGAGGCCTGTGTAAACTTATTCCATGATCCTTAAATGCTTTGAACACCATGAAGACCTAAGACTTTCATATATGACCCTAAAATGACCTCTAAGATATTAAATAACACAAGGACTAAACTAGATAATGACCAGAACTAAAATGACATATGAAATGATATTAGATTAATTACAACACACATTATGACATTATAATAAGCCCTTATTTAACATTTTGACTATATTGTGTTTGATCCATTTTGACCATCGTAAAAATGGTCAACACTAACTTTAAGTGGGAGAATTGTTAAGTATGAATTCACTATTCACAAACACTATTCATGAGTTCACTATTCACATGCCACTATTCAAAGACGAGGTGCCAATGGTGACTAGGCAAGTGAGATGGCATATTAAGTGATGTGGCATGGCCCATAAGGTATCTTTCATTGTTGAAAAGGTAGGAGAGAGAAATGGGGCATATTTCTCATTGGGCATGTGGGTTTACCTTTTGAGATCACATGTGGGGATCATGTGGGGTGCCATCCTCGACCTTTGACTTGTGGGTGCATGTGGGAGACCAAGAAAGAGGATCTAATCATTCTATTTATCCATGTACTTGTGGGGCTTCCTGTTGGAATTCAAAAGTTGATTGGGGTATCTTTTGACCCTAGAGTTTGCACATGGGAGAGTGGGGCATGCCGCTTGAGTGTACATGGGGGAGGTCCACATTCCATTATGAGATACTCTTTAGAAGAAGGACCTTGTAATGTTGATTCCACTTTCCACTATTCATCAATAGTGTTACCACATGGAGTGTGGTGCATTTTTCCTTATCCCTTATGTTTTATATATTATTCTTTCTCCTTGTAAATTATATTTATGGATGTTATTCCATGGTTTTGAGGAGGTGTAAAGAAATGACTAGTTAAGTCTTTATGATCTTGGTTTAAGCTTGGTTAAGCATTTATATGTTTTTGTTGATGCTTGGGGGAAAACTTATGAGCTTTTTAAGCATTGTGTGAATTGAAGGAAGACAAGGAGAGTGTGAGAGATTGGAGAGGTGTGTAAGTGACATGTTTTGTCATAGGTGTATTTTCTAGGTTCTACTGAAATTAATAGTTGATCAATTCTTCGTGGATGCAGCCAAATTGGTGAACCACGTAAATCTTGTCTTAAGATTTACATTATTCTTTGATTTGTTTCAATTTTATTTTATGTAATTTAAAGTTACTTTCAATATAACTTAGGAGGATATTTTTACATTGTCTATTATATCCTAACAATTGCAAATTATTTGGTTGATTTAGATATATCAACTCTTCAACCAAACATAGGAATTACTTGTGTAAAAACCCTAAAAGGTTAAATCATTTGGTAAACTTGTCTTACTTTGAATATTGTTTCAAACCCAATCTTGCATTAATCTAAATTTTTGTGCAATAATTTAGGGCTGCATACTTCTGATTTTCTAATTTTTTTTAGATAACCTAGATAAATTAAATCAATTTCATATTAGGGATTCAATTTATTTTCATATAATTTAAATTGTTGCAAATAAACCCTATATTCAAAATACCCTAACCCTAGTTGCTCTTAGGGTTTGTATCATTTTTTCTCTTATTTTCATTAGTTGCTATTAATTTTTCAGAATTCATAAATTCTATTTTAGTAGCTCTATTTCAATTTGTTTACTATATGCCATCTAAAAATGTTATCTCTCTTCCATTAAGAAGTGTTAGACTAGGTGGTAACCCTATAGAGCATATTCAAATTCCTGCTATCCAAGCTTATAACAAGGACAAGGAACCTAATACAACTCCAATTATGAATCCTTCACACCTTGATTATGTGGAATTCAATGACAATGCATCCAAAGATGAATAATACAACCAAGAGTAAGATGAGGTACACACTGAAATCATGACACACTACCTCAACTTAACAATAATGACATAATTATCACCAAATATGAGGTATTACAGGGCTTTAGAGATAGAATTCAGGAACAACCTATAGGCTATATTAGAAATCAACAATAAAACAAACAATGGCCAATCTTCAACCCCTCGAGATAATAATGTTGTTACACCTCTAGTGGGGCCAACTCAAAAACTCGTATAGCACAAACTAAGATTATTACTCAGCTATTAATGACAACTACACCACTTGTGGCTAGTTCTTCCACCCCATATGTACAATCCCTTATGCATGAGATTCATACTCTATAATCTACGGTGTTACATCTCGATAAGGGAGAAACAAGGCCATCACATGCCTTGGATTCCAACATTTTATTGCATACACCTCTGACATATCACATAGTGGCAATTCCTTTGCTATCTAGTTTCATGGCACCCAAACTTACATTATATTATGGCAAGGGTGATCTAGAGCATCACCTCAGATCCTTTCATGCAACATGTTAGGACTATGTGTCTAATGATTAACTTCTTATGAAGTTATTTCCATGTAGTCTCAAGGGTTATGCCCTACAGTGGTTTTATGATTTGCCAAATCAATCTATAATGACATTCAATCCTTTAGCCAACATGTTCCTAACACACTTCACTATCAACATCAGTGATAAAGTATCATGTGTATAAGTGGCACAATTAAAGTCAAATGAGCCTATCACCGATTATGTCTTACGATGCAAGATAATATTATCCAAATTGACTAGCCCCATGGCAGACAAAGAGCTTCAGGATATATTTAAACTAAGTCGATTACTATCACTACATGAAGCTATATTGTTCAAGAAGTTTCCTACATTTACTGATATGTGCCACACAGACAAAGAAAGAGAGGTTAAGCTCTTATTAATGGGCAAACTCAAGTATATAAATGGATTAAAATAAACTATTAAGAATTCAAACAAACCTCCATACAAGGTAAGATCCATAGAAAATAAAAGTGATCAAAATTCCAGCTTTTGAGCCATCTCTAGATTGGTTTTATAAGCTCCTCAGTGTCAAGTCTTCACTAATATTTTAGAGACACTAGCATGGGTTCTTCAACATATATTAGAATGCAATGTCATATCACTCCCTCTCATTAAAGATGTTGATACAACATGACCTCTTCTGAAGAGTTATGATTCAAATACATTATGCGAGTATCACAGGGCACCAGGCCACACAATAAATAGATGTATTAGCCTGAAGTATAAGATACAAGATCTCATTAAGGATAGCATTGTTAATGTGGGCACACCCACAGAGGCACATAAACAACAACAAACAAAGGCTAAGGCACTAAAGATATTTTTAGATCCTTTCCCAAAGCATACAACGAATGAGGTAGGGGACACATTAGGTTTTCACTCTACATACCAGGGACATCCACCACCAGATTCCTACCACACATTTACAAAAGAGACACATCCACTACATAACATTAATGACATGTATCATACTATATTGTTACCTAGACTGCTTATCACATTTTCAAAGTAGGAGATTATGGATGATGACACAGATTTACAAGCATTCTTCATATGAGTATACACAGACCACCATGTGTACAATGGCACTCTTACAAAACTTGGGCTACATAGAGTGGGATATATTCCCCGCATATATAACCATTAGTGGTTTCATTGGCCATGTTTATAGCTCTATTGGGGAGATTTTATTTTTATTATAGGTTGGACCAACACACATAGCCACTCAGTTCCTAGTAGTATCTAGTGTAGATATATTCAATATATTATTAGGCATGCCATGGTTACAGTAGCTTTGAGACATCCCATCTATAGTATATTGATGCCTGAAGTATATACATGTTAATTAGGTGGTTAAGGTTGAGGGTGTCACATATGAGTATCCTCTACCCATCTCATAGGTAGTTCTAACACAATTTATGGCTATAGTTCTAGCATAGACACCATTTATAGTTTTAAAACCATTGCCAGATATTGCACAATTATTAGTTACAATAGAGAGTACAAATCATATGCATACATCACAATGTTTAGCAGAGTTATTAGTGCAAGCCAAGTCTACTACTATAGTATTTACATGTACTCATACTCTCCCATAGAGACCATTATTAGAGAGACCCTTACATCAAAGATACATCACAGATTCTAGAGGACCTTCATCTACTCAATTTACACTAAGATCAATTTTTTTGAGTTCTATGGGTTCTTAGCACAGAGCACCTACATCACCTATAACTTATAATTCTACAAGATGGGTCCTTAAGATACCTATAGCTCACAAGGCATCACAGTCAGTGCCACAACATCATAGTATCACTACACAAGCAGATTTAGACATAGATTATACAACATAGTAGATCATGGGCTCATAGTTGTCCTTTCACACTGCACGCCCAATCATAGTTCCCCTATTCAACATAGGTCACAGTGATAGCGAGTCTACTATGAGACTCATTGGTTAGTATGGTTTCTACTCTTGTACATACTTCCTTCTCTCTCTCGCTCCTTGTACATAGTTTATTTTCATTTGTTTATACACAGCTTATACTTAAAAAACACAAAAATAATATAACATGTCAAAACACAAAAACATTCAAATATTTCTAAAACATAAAATGTATAGATTGTATGCATTGTTATGTTTACATTTCCACTACTTGTCAGGTATTACATATTGCTAGCTATACTAGTATAATTGGTTTTATCATACACATATGTTTCACTTGTTCTTATCGAGTGCTTTCAAATTACATATAGGACCCTGGTCCACTATGCTAATCTAAACTTGCTATCATCTACCCATTGGGGACATATACATTGATCCAAGTTTATACATTTGATACATCCGCCCACTCAAGGGCATCTCATACACAATTGCTACTACCAAGTTCTATCTTTACATATTATACATTTTATTTTATGCATTGACACATGTTGATATTAATCATTACTACTCATTGTTCAGATTTTTTACTATCACTAGTTAGACTCGGTATATATGCATCCTATCATCTACATAGATTTTTACTAAATAGTTATACATGATTTCATTTATAGTTTCTCCTATATTATAATTGACTGTGTTTCCTATACTTCATCCATCTTTGAGGGCATTTGAATATGTCATTACTCTTTGGCTCTATGCCACTTCTCTATTTGTATGCCTTATAATTGTGCCCATGTCCCTTGTGTGTGCTTTTTTGCTTCTATATGCAAACATTTGAATATGTCCTTCTATGTGGCTCTAAGCGAAATTGCTTGTTGCTTGTGTATGTGGACATTTGAACATGTCCTCATATGTATTCATTCTTAGATTTAGTGACATGTGCTCATGCCCCTTGTATTGTTTCCCCTTGGACTACCTTTGTGTGTCTTATGTGCTTGTATGTATGCTTATTCACCATGACACTTGCTACACACACACACACACACACACACACACACACACACACACACACACACACACACACACACACACACACAAGTTTTCGATGACACAAGGGACCTCATACATCTACCCTTCCTACTTGGGTGTTGTGATGGACATCATGCCCCATCACACTAGTTAGTTACTTAGATTTGTTGCTATACACATTAATTACATCTATCTTGACACCCTTGTGCAATGCTAGATTACAACATACATCTTACATTACCTACTTACACTTAGATTCATTTACATTTCAATATTATGCTTGTAAATTGTATTGGAATATCATGCATATGCTTCATCTAACATATTTTACAGAGCTACTTCTTTTGAGGACAATTCTTACACATATTTCACAACTACCCTCAAAAGAGGGTCATTCATAGAGGTTTATCATAGAGATCAGTCTCCTGATTTTCTATTCACAAATACATTTTAGTGCACAAGCTTAGTTTCAAAAATTAGACACAGGGTAGATATAAGAAAAATAGAGACTCAAACAATAGTTTAGATCACCTAGATTTTAGACCAGGTAGATATTAGCACCCAGATCAGGACACTAGCACCATAGGGCACTACTGTCCAGTAGCCCTCACTTCAAGATGGTCCATATTGGCCAAACCAATACACTAGGTATAGTATAGTTTTTCACAAATACAATCACAAGTTTTACAGCTATGTTTAGATTTTGCTCAGATACATTCATTACAACTTAGATTCATACTAGCTACTCATATTTGGGGGCATAATGTGCAGCATGATCCATCCCACATTTAGTTCATTTACATAGATTTAATTAATACATACTTAGTTTAGAATTAGTATACTCATAATCAAATTGGGGGCATATGTGTGGCACATAGTTTCTATATGCTTAGTTACACATAGGTTGATAAAATGGAATGGCAAATTCCATGTCACTCTCTATGATGTATACACTTGTTATCACATTCCAATTTGTCACCAGAATTATGCCTTACTTCATCTGTAGTGGTTAACATTCTTGAGTGGCCAAGAACTGCCTAATATACTCGAGTGGATGTAGAGCCGACATATATAGTTAGATTTACTCAATTAGATACTTTTAGCACTTTTCACAATTTAGTTACAAATGTATCTACTTCCCATCGATGGATAATGATGTATTCATGACCTACTTGAGTTCTTAAGCCACCCACATGAGAGGGTTAGACACACTTATAGTATTATCCAAGCTATTCACATATCAGGATCCCCTGATCAGGGGTGGGCAATGATGGAGTCAAAATTGGATTGAGTTCTTGAGCCACCCTATGAGGATTAAGGAAGCCATCTACTTAGTCCAAGTTATTCAATAATATGATCACTATGTACACTCATACACACAAGTTATCATTGGGGTCATACATTAGTTCACGTACCCAATGACGTGTATTTATTTATTTCTCCTCTTTATTCGGCTTTACTCAGTTACTTTATTTTAGCATAGTCTTTTGCTTTTGATCATCTATTAAGTAAGGACTAATTTTTGCATGTTTCATTGTAGGTCATTACTTTGGATCATGTTTAACATATGTAAACCCATATTTACATACTCATACTTAGCTACATAGGCTTCACTTCCAAGGTAAATCCAGGTACACTTATTTTTCCTTGATAATGGTCATTTCACTTTGTTGCATTTCTAGTATAAAGGTGGGGCAAATGTAATCACCTTAAAGTGGTAATTGGATGCTAAGAGTGTCACTTGAGTTAGTCTATCTTTAGCTTATACCTAGACCTATCCTAGATCCTTTTCCATAATTTTTCAGTCTTTATGCAGACCACAGATAGTTATAATCAGTCAAAACATAGTCTCACGATAGATTTCTCAGATCCCAACCCAGTTTGCCCAACAATCTGCTAGGTGGACATTAGCACCACATTTGGGACACTACAACCACATGGTACTAGTATCCCTAATTGGGAGCTACTGTCCTTAGCCCTAACTCTCCCAAATGAATATTATTTCAAATGTATGCCCCTCCTAAGGTTAGCTTAAGCACATTTTCTTATTCGCACAAACTATAAATCTCTATAAATATAAGTCTTTTGACCTTTATTGACTAGATGGAAAATAGATGCAAAGGTATATTCAAATAAAAGACAAGTTGAAAAAAATTAAAGTATTTGTTCATTATTCTACCCTACTTATGCATAGTACCACTCCCATTCTAGCATTTACTTGCACTTGTATCAAGCACTAGGTGGGAGAACTACATTGGGCTTGATCCTTCTTCAAAGTATTGGTATGTAGGCAACTTTCTTTACAATGAGGTGTTCAGGATGTCAAACCTATCCTATTAATGAACACACAATTATTGCTCATGCCATACTTATAAGGAAGATTAGGGTTTGCATAATAAATCAAGTTTTTCAGGCACAACACAAAGTTTCAGATTTTGTGCATGTAAGAATAGGACTTAAAAGCATAGGCAAATGTGCTCCCAAAAAATAGGAACAGTCCTACAAAGAGGACACTAACACCACTTTGAAGACACTACAACAACATAGTGTTACTATCCAGGTGGGACATTACTGTTTAGTGAGCTAACATACACTAGGACCTTGTTGACGACTCTCAAGACTGTCTAGAACTTAGTTTTCAGAACCTAGATCATCCACAACAATCACTTTCTAGATAAGTCTTTATTTAAGCATATTTATTACTATTTTTAAAAAGTCAAATAAGGTCAAAAGACATAACAAATTAGTGTTTATTTATTACATATTAGTTGACTAATTTAGACATCTCAACCCTTTAACCAAACATAGAAATTACTTGTGTAAAACCCTAAAAGGTTAATCAATAAGATTTAATGTTAAAATTAGTTGTTAATACTTTGAGAAATTTATTTATTCATTAAATATTTTCAAATCCAAATCTTTTTTAGCAAATGGATTTTTTGACCTTCATTTTAATATTTAAGATTTTTTACATAAAAGACTACTTTTTAAATTAATTATATCTATACTCTAAATGTCAAATTGCGTGTCAAAATAAGACTTTTAATGCTTTACAATTCTAAATTAATGAGCAATTAACAAATATGCAAACCTCTTTTAATGTAAACATTGAGAAAATACATACTGTAGTTGATGTGCTTCATAGAAAAATTATGTCTTTTGACCTTGATGATCCCTCTAATGTTAAATGTGTTTCTAATGAAACTTGCACTTCTTTGCACACTCATTCTTCTAACCTTGGCTTAAAAACCATGCATTTAACGGGTTATAGTGGAGATGTTCTTAAAAAATGATATTCTTGAACTTATTTTGCTTAAATATAATGTAAATTTTTGTAGGGCTTGGTTTTAATGCTTCTAATTATAACGAAACATCATATTGTCCTCATCACTAAAGAACATTGCACAATCGTGCTTCACTCTCTCATAAGACTTATTTTGAATCTCATTATTTTTATGCTCATACTTTGGTTTAAAATGGTAAAATTTCTAAGCATTGTGGTAAAAACAAACATCATATTTTAAAATTTTAGAAATTGCATCCATGTAAATCTTGTGGTGAATCAACTCGTGATATTTTATATTTAAAAAAACCACTAAAATACCTAATTCTAAGTTTAAACTAATTTGGATCCCTAAAGCTATGGTATATTCTTGAGACTTTGATGTATCTTCTTTTGATAATTTCTCAATTGCTTCAAGAAATATATCTTTGTGAAAAGTGACACATCTTATATGTATCCCTTTTGATAAGTTTAAAACTTAAATTTTTATGCATTCATTACGTTTGTGATTATTTCTTCTTGTAAGTTGTCAAATAAATATGCTTTGTTTGAAGCCAATTATTTTAAATAACTTCTTTTTTTCATAAAAGATTATACACTTTATTATGAAAGTTATCTTTCACTCTTTCTGCCTTGATTTAAATATGTGTTTATTAATTTAATTATATGTAGATCATATTTTTATGGAATTTTGTTTATTTAATGTGAAATATTTGTGGAAGTTTCTATTTTATAGGTATCATTGATTAATTTTTCCATCTCTTTCTTTGTTGTTCTTTGTTCTAATGTGGATTGATTGTCTTGTTTGAAGAGGATTCTTAGTGATTATCGATGATCACACATTCACCTTTGCAAGCTTCTTGGTGACACCTTCTCTTCTTCTTTTCTCTTGTTGTAATTCCTCTTGAAGGAAGTTTCCATCAAGGGGGAGAATTATGTAATGTTAACTACCTTCTTTGTCTTTTACGGTTTTATCTTCTTTTATAACCCTAAATAAAGCTCAAGTGGGAGTGTTAGATATTAATATTTATTTAGGTTAATCTTAAATATATTTAGTTGTACATTTATTAAATTATGAGACATTTATTTTATTTAAAAATATAAGGTGTCACACGTAATTTGTCATTTTGGAGGGAATACTAAAGTTACATTCACATGTAACTCTTTCCATACTTTTCACGCATATTACCTCACCTTTATAGGGAATATGAACATTTGAAATATACAAGAAGGTTATGTAACTTAATTTTCCTTCTATCTCTATTTATTAAGCTCTCTCATTTATAATTCTACACACTAGAACACTAGTTTTATCTTGAGATTTCTCTCTTAAGGCTTGAGATCCATCTCTTTTCTCTATTCTCTTTTCTTCCATTGAGATTTTACTTGGAGAATTTTATTTTGCAATCCTTCCTTATATATGTGTGTTTAACATTTTTTTTATGATGGGATTATTTATTTATGGTTAAAAGGGTAGAATAACATATATACAAGGATGAATAAAACTATTCTAGAGCAGACTAATTAATTAAAAAATCACAATAATGAATATTCTAAATTAAAATGTTGAGTTATGCTAAATATAGAAAGTACATTCAAAATAATAGTTTGATTGCATAAACTTGAAGAAGAGATACTAATTAGCTTATTTAAAAATGTGCAAGGATATCTGAGAAGTACATAAGTGGAAACAGGGAGAGCAAGATTGAGATATAGTCATAAGATTCTTGAAATATTTTTTTTTGAAGGCTTGGACACTTTCATTGACGTAGATGTCCTAAACACAATAAATCTCTTTGGTATAAAATATTCACTATATTTTAGAATGACCACTTAGCTATTTCTAGATTTTTTATCACATTTTTATGTCTTTTATTTGTGTGTATAGGTTATAGATGACTTTATGTGGATCAAACATTATCTCTTCAGCTTAAGTCTTTTTACCTTACCAAAAATGGATTAGTGGGCTCATAAAATTGATCTAACCTCAAGGACCCCTCTATCAATGAGCATTATTTACACAATCAATATTCTGAAGAGGGCCTTAGACATATGTAGTTCTCTACTAATTATTGGCTTATGTTTACATAAGGGTGCAATATACTATATGTAAGGGCATGCAATGATCTAACTTATAACTTGACAAATACTTTTCATGGGTTGTTCTCTGAATGATTCAAACATAAAATATAAATGTTCATATGATTGATATGAAAATATGAAAGAATATGATAGTAACACTCAGTTGTGTAATCAATCGAATGAGCTTGAATAGGTACTTGTTTGGTATTTGATGGATAGATAATGAATTGGATTAAATTTTTATTTATACCACACTTTTAAAAAATATCCCACATAAGGGTTAAATAAAATAAATGGGATGACCCATAGGATTTGAAAGATTTAAAAATTAGATGAATTTTGAGACTGGACACTTGATAAGAATTTGGACAGATGCAAGTGTCCCTATGTAAGATGCAAGCATCCATGAGACTAAGAATTTGATGTTGATATGAGAGTGACAGTGAAGGATATATATATAATACACACACACACACACACATATATATATTAGGTTTTAAGGTTTATGTACAAGGCAAGATATTTGGGTAATAAAAAATAATAAGGTCAAACCATAAGATAAATAATTAGGCATAGTGAGATAGTGAATATGAGCCTTTCGGCACTATAAAGGTCTAAAACTGAAGGGTAGAGCATCGATAGATATTTTTCAAGTATACATGATTGAGATGTTATATAATTTAGATTTTAGTATTTGTATTTGCCCCCTTAATCTAGTAATTTATAAGGATGAAATTACTAGTTTAAAGAAAAAAATACGCACTTGGATGTGTATAATTCACCTTGCCTTTGCTTGAGCCCTGTTAAATTTGATTGTTGGTGTATGACTTGTAACTAAGAACATGTCACAATATTAATCATCACATATAATTTGAATCTCGACATAATTAAAATTCTTGAAAAGAATGAGATTGAGGAAGGAGTACATCTGTGTGTTGATGTAACCATGTTATCCCTTAGTACTTTGACTTGGTGAATATGATTCCTTATGAAGTATTGGAGTTGAGATAGGTTCAAAACTAAGCATTGGAGATTTTTAAGAGGGCTATTAGAAGGAAATTATGCTTCCAATATGGTTAAAGGGTGAGTTGCGACATGACCATTCAAATCATTGAATCTCAATAAAAAAACTCAAATGATAGTACAATAAAATCTAAATTAAGTGGTATAACCAACTCAACCTACTAAATGTAAGTAGTGTTAACTTATTGAGGGCATTAAATCTCAACCAAATTGCTAAAAGGAGCCAACTGATATAGATAGAAAAGGCTCAAAATGTTGTTTCCTAGTGAAAATGGTGCTTCTTGGTAAAGTATCAGTGTTTTTTGGTAAATAAGTATTTGTAATTTTTTGTGCACTTGCATGACATATGCACCTCTAATGTGTCTCAAGTTGAAGTATATGTCAACATGTAACTTGTGCTCTATAATTTGTATAATATATGTAACAAATTTGAAAAAATATGTCTCAAATCTATAAAAATCAATGTAATGTACATGAATATGACCCAAGTGTATATTTGAATCATGTAAGTTGTAATGAAACTATTAAAATTATGATATTTGTATAAGTGTGGAGGTCATGTCTCTATGACATGACCCCACTCATATTCCCCCTATTTTGAGGTGAGGGAAATAGATCTAGTAGTTACCTTATCTCAAAAGGATGAGATAACTATATAACTTCTGTATGAATCACGTAACATATAATAATAACATGTCAAAGTAGATATATCAATTATGCTCACAGTATAGGATCACAACAAGCCCTAAGATGCATGACATGGATCATGAAAATGTTTATAAAGTAACAATACAAGTTCAACAAAGAATCAAACACACACACAAGAGCACTGAATGTCACATAAAAGGGGTTTAAGGAGATTTTAAACAAGGGGCATATTTAAATGTCACACACTCGAAGGAATGACATATTCAAATGTCCATATAGTCAAAAAAAACATACAATGGTATAGGGGCCAACAAACAAGGAACATATTCAAATGTTCCACAAGAAAGAGAATAACAAGCAAGAAAAAGGCACTTGAGAAAGTGATAATGTGAACAAATGAAGTATAAGCAACTAACATTAGCTTATCATATTAGTCCATGCATGTCTGTGTTAGCAACAAATGTCATGTAACATAGCATATCAAGTACACTGTGAAATATTTAACATGAGTACAGGCATGTGTAAGAATTAGTATATAAGCTCAACATGATAATGTAGAAATGATCATAAAATAATATAACTTGTATTAATAATGATCAAGAAATAAGATACCCCCAATGTACTGTATCATGTAAAAAGAGGAAAGGTCCACAATTTTTATGTGCATATATCATGGGTCTGGTGTATACATGTAATACATATGAAATATATGTGTACATAGAAAATAAATGATATGTTATCTACTAACATAAAGTAAACAACATAGAAGCTAAAGATTTAGTAAATATGTGAATACTGGTATTTTTAGATTTTTAGAATTATTTGAATGTTTTCATATTTTCTTGAATATTTATTTATTTTTATTTTTAACTTTTTAGAATTTTGAGGAAGGAAAAAGATCTAACCTATGATCCCATCTGAGGGATGCTCATAAGAAGCTCCAAACTCATAATATGGTACATCAAATTGGTGATATTGCCAAGGGCATGTAAAGGTGTCATATCTAGAAATGTAGAATATATGGTAATTTACATGTGTTTCATAGGGCTTTGTGGTTGTTAAGTGGCAATAAAAGGAGTAGTGGTTTTCAGAACCAATTATTTAATGTTTTATGGTTTATTTGGTGTAGTTGTAATTAAAACATGTTTATATGCTCTTAATAACTGGGTCGATTGTGTAGGTGTAGATGAAGGTTCTATGGAATCCACTGTGCATATCTAGTGCAATAGTCTATCAATTATGGGCTGCCTAAAAAATGGGATTGTCTGTTGCTTACCTTTTTATGAATGATTAACCTTAGCAGGTTGTAAAATTAGTTGTCTTGGACTAAACTTATTTTGTTCAATTAGATGTTCATATGGAATTCTAGAAATTGTGAAAGAAAGAATTTGAACTATAGAAGATACTATGAATGAAATTGTGCCACTGTTTCTAGCTAATAAATGTCCATAATATAGTGGAGGAAGATATGCATTATATGCCATTTAAATTTCTAGTTTTTTCTTAAAAGGATCTTGTAATGGATTGTTAAATATCATTTGATTTTTATGGTCAATAGGTTATGATCCTAAATCCTTTGGAGGATCATTGAAGGTAATTTATTGATTATTAATAAGGTCATGCATATTATGTTTCAAGGTATAACATCTATTTTTAGAATGTTCGTTGCCTTGGTGATAGTCACAATATACATTAACATCATATCCTTGTGGTAGAGGTTGACTTGTATCAACCTCTATAAGAAGAGGGAGAGATATGAGATGACACTCTGTAAGCTTCTTAAGTAACAAAGATGGAGACTCTGATAGTTGTGTAAATTATCTCGTGTGTGCATTTCATAAGATGAGTCGAATAGGTTCTGATAACATTGTATTAACCATGGTGGTTGTTTCCTTGTTAACCTTTGTATTCATGCTTGAATAAATAGACACTTGAATGCAATGATCAACGGTGTGTTGAGGTGGTAAATCCTTCTATTCATATGAAACATTGTGCTATGTCCACTTGATAGAGTTGATCATAAAGGCCACATATTGTTGTTCTATATTTATCGAGAATGTCATTGTAGGTAGTATTTCCAACAGAATAGCATTTTATTTGAGAGACTTGTGTAATAAATCCACAAGTGAAATCTTATGAGTAACCTCATTGGAGTGGTTTAGAATATGATATGTTTTTGATAATTATTTCATACGCTCTATTTGGATTTCTTTATTGTGAAAATTGACTTATATGGATAAAGGCAAACCTTAATTAATAATGTTGTTTGAGGGCAAACTTTTGTAGTCAATAGTGATAAGATTCACATTGTTTTGGAGATTTTACATAATATCTAAAAAATAAGATGGTTATATATCACTTGGTATATGTGTTTCACACAAGGCTTCATAAAAGATATATTTATAGATATTTAACTTCTTTATGAGTTCAATAAATGAGACATTAGGATGTGTATGGTATGCTCAAGAATGAAAATTTGGAAGTATGCACATTGACACCAATTAAAACTAGATAAGGGTTTTGTATTATTACAAAAAGAGTTTTAAAAATAAATTAGATGATAATTTTAAAAAAAATCATTCTCTTTGTTTTTATCACTTTGTTGCCTCTGATTATGTCATCGATTGATTTGACAATGGATGGAATATAATAAGCAATGCCTACCATTATGTAATGTATAATGAAATAAATACTAGGTGCATCCATATTTAGCATGATTAATTCTTTTAGAATAACCACAAATCTAATTTTAAGAGTTTTACAGTTTAGAAATCAAAAATCAAGAAAACCTCAAGTCAAACTAGGATTTGCACAAGGAGACACAAAAGTTGGCTTCATCAAATGTTTAACCCTTTTTTATGACGGTATTGTTTGTTTAGGGTTAAAATAATAAAATAGTCTATACATAAGGATGAATAAATATAGTATAGATCATGCAATTAATTGAAAGCTCAAATAAATGAATATTCTAAATTAAAATACCGAGTTATGATAAATATAGAAAGTACATTCCAAATGTAGACACTCCTTTTTGGCCACTTTCGTGTCTAAATAAACATCAGACTAATTTCTTGCAAACATCACAAATTAAGCCTAAGAATTATTGAGTGTCCCAATTTTGTCCTCATATTGGTCATTAGTGCTTATAATCGTGTTAAGGCATCCCTATTTGGGGTATTATCCTATACACAAAAATAACCTATTTCAATTCATCCCCAGTAAAATTGTAACCTAGAAAATTGATATTTTTGACCAAGGGTGAGGGATAACCTTATATAAATTTAGAAAATAAAATTAACTGATCAAAATTGCTTAATTGATTAAACCCAATTAAATGCATAGTTGAAAAGTCCATGGCTAATTAGTGAATTTATATTTTTACAAATTCATAAATCTGGATTTGATGACATCGTCATGACATCACACAAATATCTAAAATCTATAGCTTTTGGAATTTCTTATTTTCTAAATTCACCAATTAAATTTATTCCTCAACTCTCATGACAAGTGGCTAAAGTGGATCATGGAGAATTAATGAATTTCTATTTTTAAAAATTCATAAATTCAACCAAAATATCTTTCTATGAGTTGTCAATCCACTTGTAAAATATCAAGAATTGGGTGGGAGACATAGTCATTCTTGACCCATGTCTCTCCCATGGACCTTATGATTAGTTTTGACCCAACCTAGAGTTAGCCTAACTCAATGTAGGGTTATACTAACTCAACCAAGGTTAGTTCTAAACTTAACCTCCCTAGGATTAGAGTTAGTCTTGAGAACTATAAATACAAGTGCCAAGACACCTCTAAACTGATCTTGTTAGTGCAAAGAACTAATGCAAAATTGCTTATAGGAGAGCTTCATATGTCAAACTAAGCCAAAGCCAACTAACATTACCAAGGTGACAAAGAGAGATGGAGCAATGGAGCTTCATTAATAAATATTTCATGAGCACACAACCAAGCACATAATTTCATTTCCAACTCACAACACTTGCTCTCATGGAAGGTAAAATCTCTTGTTGTTGCTTTCATTTATTAGTTACTTGTGTAGTTCTCTAATTCCTTAAGTGTTTAGGATAGAGGTGTTAAATTTTCATGTGTTTGTTTTGAATTGATTTCCTGACTAACACTATACTAATATCTCCTATTAGATTTCTTGTTCACTTAATGGCATACCCAATGAGACTCGATTGCGCACCCCATGTTTTCTTCTTCTTCTTCTTCCAATCTTTATTTCTTTTTTCTTGTATTAAAAAAAAAAAAATGGTTGGTAAAAAAATGTATTTTTTAATTGGTTTGTTAGTTTTATATAAATTTTGGTATGTGTATTTGTGTTTATGTTAATAAAATTCTCTCCAAATTTTATATCAATATGATCATTATTTTAGGAGATATGTTTAAATTAATTACTATTTATTTTTAAAATAAAAATAAATGTTAAATAGGTCATATCTTCTAATTTACAAAATATTTTATTCTGAATTTTTTACACGGGGTAAGGATTTGGCTTATCTCAATTATCTCTAAATTTCATAATAATTTAATTTTTATTTTGTGATATATCATCTTTTTACTGACTGGCTGTTTTCATTTTTTTTTGGGTTATTTTCTAGCTTGTAGGTTTATTTTTCACATGTATATTCTAACTTGCAAGTATTTGGTGTTTGAAAGATTTTTAATAATTGGATTTTGCAAGTTTTTCTTTCCAAAAGACTGCCCAAAGCAAAAACAAAAAAAAACAAAACTACTAATTGGTTTGATGCATGAGCATGGCTAAAGAAGTTGTATTTTGAGTCAAACAAATCAATTTTGGCTCACATTTTAATTTCGGCACTAAAATGAATTCACATTTTTTGGTGCCTAAAAATCATTTGGTCACTTTGTTTTTTTGTTTTTCAAAGTTCACAAATCAACAACAAATTCAAGGGGCTAAATTTCACATCACGTTTCACTTAGGTTTTTAAAATGAACACAAACTTAGACTAAACGCTCTTAAAAGCTTGCTTGTTTATTATTTTACTTGTTGTTTGTGTTGTTTTTGAAAAATTAACTTAACATGTATGCTCTCCCCACATCCCTTTAGGGAAATCAAGTGACTAAAAGCATTTTGTCCTTTGATTTTATCTCTTAGTACAAGTATAGAAGGAATGTTTCTAAGACACTCCCCAAGATCCGAATCATTTGGGTGATCCTAAAACAACCTTAAAGTCATATATTTATTTCTTGTATCTTGGCTTATAGGTAGGATTTCATCACCTCCCTATAAGTTCTCTAGGGGTGCGTTAACTTAGGGTTGCATCTCTTAGCATTGTATCGACCTTGCTTCATGATGGCGTATATAAATTAAGGCATAGAGACTATGATCGTTAGAGAGCTGAGCAACTAGCCTCTCTGATTGTAATGAAAACATGAGTTAGGTCTTGCTAATCAGGGGACTCCACTAAGAAGTACATAGATGAAGTCACTATGAAAAAGAATAGACCCTTGCATAGTAAGTTAGCCAATATGAACTCAATTGATGTGATTGCATTTATAGTGTTAACCACACTTGGGACCATCTAAAAATGCACAAAACTTATAGTTTTTGGACAACCCCACTTGCCATCAAAATATTGTCAATAAAGGGTGAGTAGCCCGAAGTTCCATGTCACTGTACAAATTCTTGAGAGAAGAGGGGGCCTAAAAACCCTACTTTTCATGCATATCTAAATTTATTGGATTAAAAAATTATTTCCTCTCTAGAAGGAGTATATCGACGAAATTTGAGAATACGAAGTAACCTTTTCAGTTTTTAGGGATAAGATGATACATTTAGGTATTTTTGTGTCTTTTTATTTTACTTACATTATTTTGGGTCTAAAACTATTTTGTTTATCAAAAACATGTGTCCAAATCACATCCAAATCAAGTTATGTTTATACACCCCTTTTAACCTAAAGATGTGTTATGTCATTTGTTTGATGCCACACTTTGCCATAGTCATTTTTCAAATCTTTTATGTGTGTGTGTGTCACTTGTTTAAATGGGGAATCGATATGCTACCCATTTCTCTGAGCAAACATATGCCTTCATTTTTTCAGTCCAAAACTATTATTATGTCAAATATTTGTGTAGTCATATAAAATGCAAAAATTGGCAACTTGAGTATGGCTGATGACACCCAATCCTGATGTCCCTCTTGTTTGCTCTCATAACCCTCTCAGGCTTGTTTTCATTGATTCCTAGTCATCCATAGCCTTCTAGACTTGATCTAAGCTGAGCCAAGACCCTCTTTTCATGATTAATCCATCACCCCAGCTCTCGTATACTTAAGACAATAGCGCCAAAGTTGGACTATAGCATTGGACCCTAGGGTGTCCCTTTTTCAATGCTCCTGTCTAATCATAATTTGAGTCCAAATCACCATTTTTCCCCGATTCCTCTTATTCATTATGTCAACGTAGTCCAGTTTCATCTAACCCATGACCAATAGATTCATATAAAATCCCATTCAAATATCATTTGGAGGGGGTTGGCAAATATCACTTAAGCAAGCAAGAATACAAGTAAGACCACTCAAACAATCTTTCATATTCTTTGTATACAACCAGCCTATACACTTTCAAGCCAATTCAAGTCCTTACACTAGCCCCTAGTCATCTCAAGCACACCCAATTTTTGCATTTTTTGTAATTTCATTCACTATTACACCAAGCACTTTTAAAGGGAAAACTACATATGGCTTGATCCCACCTCAGAGTAATGGTATGTAGGTAGCATGTCCACACATTGGGTGTGAAGCATGTCCAGTGCATCTTACCTGCACTAACCCCTTTTTCCTATTCGCAAAAGTTTTTATTCAAGTGCATAGAAGACAAAGACATAGAAAATCAAATCTATAAGGAGCTCTATTGATAGCAAGGCTCCGAAATTTGGTACATAGGCTCACACTAACCAGACAAATAAAACCTAGAAAACTTAAATCCTCAAGACAACAACATTAGTGAAGGACTATAGTGTCAGATCCCAAGGTGTCCAGTTTCAATGCTCCTACCCAATCAAGAAATAAATTTCAAGATCCTATTTGCGATAGTGTCCTGCGCCTGCACACAAATTTCCAGACCCTATCTTAGTTAGATCAATACAAAATAAGTTTAATTTTTCTCTCTCTCACTATTATTTTTAGAAAAGGTCAATTTGTAATTAAATTTCATAAATCAATAGCTTTAATTTGAAATATTGTTTACTGATTTTCTCCTACTCAGACCCTTTTATTATTTAGGAGTTAAACCCCAATATTCCCAAAATTGTAAAATCAATTAGAAGGAGCATTATTATGTTACCAAAATCATTTTAAGTTTCTTATCATTTTTGAAACCAAGTTCCAAACCATTGTTATACCTTTATTGTTTCAAATGCATGGTTACACTCCCTGTTTTGGTCTAGCTCTTTTGCCTTAAAAAATTTGAGCCTTTTCACATTAAATTTGAAACTCAATCTTTTGAAGTGCAAATACTAAACTAATTAGGTTCACGATGTAACCTTGTTTGATTTTGGCTTAGGTTGTATGCCATTTTATGTTTGAATTGTGTTACTTGGGTTGATTTCTTAATTGATCTAAAAGAGCTTTTGCCTCGACCCACCACTTGTTTCTTTTGTACCTTGTTTAGAGCATCCCTTTTGATCCAAGTTGTTTCCAAGTACTTTGTATGAAGTTTATTGTGCTAAATTTTTAAGTGTCCTAGTTTTATTATTCTATTAGTTTTCGTGGATCAAATTTTGAGTCTTAAGTGAGCCAATTACCAAGTGTCATCTTGGCCAATTGCCTTAGTTTAGTTGTTTTTCAATTCTTGTTCAAGTTTTGTGTTTTTGAGTCTAGCCTTGTATTTAGCATGATTATAATCACCTTTGGGCAAATCGTTGCTATCTCTCGATCCTAGTTCGTAATTACTCTACTTTATTTAAACACTCTTGTTATTAATTATAATTTCCTATGGGTAAATTAGTACTTTAACCATAAATGAGTTTGAGCCTTTATGTTACTTTTGCCATTGATTATAACCACCTTTGGGAAAATCAGTGTCATTTTGTTAGACCGGTCTCACATTTGTTTTATTCGACCTTTGCCTAGTTTATTTGTTTACCCCTTTGTGTCTCTTTCACAAAGCCAAAGGTCTTTTGTTTTTAGACCTTAGTTGTTTGTTACCTTTAAACCCTTTGTTTTTCATAAGACTTATCTATAGATCTGAACATGCCTCATTACACATGTATCGTAACCATGTATAATTTGAACTATGAGAACTTTGTGACCAACATCCCTTTTGTTCAAGAATTGTATGATAATGTAGCTTATGAGATGGATCTCAATATATCTTATAACATTCCATACATTGAACAAAGGCATGACCCTTTTGTTCAATAGTCATATAACGATGTAACTTTTGAGACAGAGCTTGATCTATCTTATAACATTTTATATATTGAATAAAGGCACGACCCTTTAGTGTAGTATTTAGTGACACCACCTTCTTATCTAGGCCCTCATCCTTTGTCCTACATTAGCAACCAAGATCCACAATGCATAAATATTACCATTCCAAGCCCTCCTCCTTTGGTCTACGCTAGCAACCAAGCTCCATAATGCCCATTCATTATCATCTTAGGCACTCCTCCTTTAGCTTTTATTAGCAACCAAACTTTGAAACACCCATTTATTACCATTTTAGGCCCTCTTCCTTCAACCTATGCCAACAACCAAGCTTCATAATGCCCATTCATTACCATTCTAGGCCCTTCCAAGTTTGGTAGCTCATTATACCAACAAAGTGGCATAATTACGACTAGACAAAGCACACCTATCATCCTATACCCACATCTAG
Organism: Torreya grandis; assembly: GCA_037957365.1. Lineage (NCBI taxonomy): Eukaryota > Viridiplantae > Streptophyta > Pinopsida > Cupressales > Taxaceae > Torreya > Torreya grandis. The sequence continues at coordinate 1,979,170 of JARHVA010000965.1, read as the reverse complement.
TCTTTGTTAAGCCCATATTAGATGAGATTGTTTACAAAGAGATCATTATTAAACCACCAATCATTCTTTATCCATTACTTATACCAATAAGGTGGCATAATTATGACTAGACAAAGCATAACCACCATCCTATACCCACATATAGTCTTTGTTAAGCCCATCTTAGATGAGCTTATTTACAAAGAGATCATTATTGAACCACCAATCATTCTTTATCCATTACCAACCTTCCGCCCTTTATAAAATCCAATTCGGTCTTCAATCCATACCCGAGTCAATTAGTACCTCTCCAAGAACCATTATTTAAAGACCAAAATGTGTTCAACATTGATATTTTATAGCCAAGTGTAAACCAAGGCCAAGAGAACCAACATATTTATGATGTTTTTTTTGAAACACCTATTTATGATGAGTTAACCTGTGTTGAATCACCCTTTGACCATTTCCCTTTGGTTGAGGAGTCTCACTTTGACAAGTCAGTCTTTGTTGAGTCACCCCCTAATGATTATAACCATCTTTAGGCAAATCATTATATCGACCATTAACCTATTTTTAAAGAGCCTCAGTTTGACGAGCCAATCTCTATGGAGTTGCCTATTGACCATTTTCATTTTGTTAAGAAGCTTCACTTTGATGAGCCAATCTTTGTGGAGTCCTTCTTAGATGAGAATATTTAAAAAGATCCCATTATTTAATCCCAAGCCATTACTCATCCAATACAAAGCATTCAACATAACATCTTAGCTACCACACCAAATGAAGAATTAACATTAAAGTCAAGTTTTATTTTTGAACCAATATCAGATTTGGCATCAGAAGTAGAATTAACATCAGTCTCAACATTGGATTTAGAGTCCCTTGAAATAGACTTAGCTTAAAAATTAAAGTACATTCATGGTTGTTACAACATTTGTTACATATCCCTCACAGATAAATTTGAATACATTTGTGATCCTTTCATAGTTTTTGAGGATGATTACTTCAACATCGACACAAGTTATACTAGTATCTTCTACAAGGATTGTGTTGCCTCTTCCCATTTCATTACCATTCCATCTTCTATTAACACCAACCACCATAGCCATTATATTGACATTCCACCTCCCACAAGTATCGATTAGGACTGACATAATCACACATTATTGAACTACATCCATGGTGACATATTAGTTGTAGATTATCAGGGGGACCAAGACTACAGTCATGCACAAGGAGAAGAATCTCCTAGTGAAACATTTTTAGTGGCACTAGGGGCAATCAAAGTCCAAACTCAACATCTTCTAGTGAAACATTGTTTGAGATGCTAGAAAACAATCAAATTCAAAAGTTAACATTCCTTGATGAAACCTTATTAGAGGTGCTATGGAATAATCAAGACAACTTTATTAGTGAAAACCTCTTCAAGGCATCAATAGCTGAGCATGACAGTTCTTCACCGCTTGATGAAGACATTATAAAAAATAACATTAATACAACTTTTAATCTACAACATAATTAGATGGTAGCTATTCTTAGACTCGAACAATAGAAAAAAATTAGTGGTCCTATCAAGAGCATATTTAGAAGTCTTCGGCCCCACCACAACCAAAATTATGTCTAATCCATAATCAACAACATTATGTGTGCCTAAAAATCTTGATCTTCATTTTTTACCCAACCATTATACATTCCATTGTGATTCATATCCCCATCACCAAATTAGACCTTTTATCTACTATTTATCCATATTTACCATCCTTGGCCACACTTTCCTTTATAGAGGTTATGAAGACATCTTGTCTCAAAGTTTGGAGGAAATAAAATCAATGACCAACGAAGATCACAATAGTGTTATTAGAGTCAAAATCAGTAGCAGGTTCTTGACATAGTAGCTATTTAGAAGGGGTGCAGACTATCAATTTAAACATTTGACTATTCTAGTTGTATCATATGTTGATCAGGTATGCATCTCCACATCATTCGAAATAACATAACCATTTACCTTACCTTGTTATTTTATACCTTTCCATGTACCTTGCCTTGCCCTTTGCCTTGCCTTACCATCTTTTCTTACCTTTCCATACATTTAAACTACAATGACTTGAGGTCCTTTAGGACTATGTGGGTAGTGCTTAATTCACATTGAGGTAAACTCGATCACCCCTTTTATCATAATATATCATTATTTGCATCATATCATACCTTATATTATTTACACCATGATATTAAGCCTTTGATAGCCAATGTTTTTTGCCTAACCCTACCTATCATGTTTGGACCTGGTTTTGACTCATTTGTACTTCAGGCACATTTTATTGTTGATGACAAATTTAGTTCTAGTAGTTGTTTTAGAATTACATGTTCGAATGGCAGTATATGAAAGCAATATGATAGTGGTCTTGACAATTGCATCTTTCATTTGTTGTTATGTTTCATTATGGGTACCACTAATTATAACTGCCTTTGGGCAAAACAGTGTCCCACCCTATGCTACTAATTACAACCGCATATGGGCAAATTAGTACCACTAACCCTTTACCATTATTACTTGATTATAACCACCTATAGGAAAATTAGGGATAACACCTTTCCCATGCATTATCGTATCACCTTGTCATTGTTTTAATCATTTGCCTTTACCTAAAACTTGTTGATACTTAATTAGACACCTTTTATGTGGGCAAAACTATAGTGACTTGAGGTCTCATTCTGGGATTATGTAAGCAATACTCGATTTATGTTGAGGTTAGCTCAATCACCACTTTTCCAATGTTGTCATCATTTTTGTGAGCAACTTAAGCTAATGCTCTCACCATTTTATGAGTTGGACCACTATGTGTCTTGTAATTATCCATTGAGTTGAGATGCTTAGACAATTCTAAAAACATTCAAAACAATTCAAAAATCTAAAAATTAGTAAAATCGGCTTACCATCTCCTAGAGAGATATAAAAAACATTTGTCCAATCTAAACCTAGTCTGCCATCCTCAATCTACCCTATTGGGATAAAATCCATTATTAGTTCCAATCCATTACACTACTATTAGGGGGTGTGAACTTCCCTTCACATGTATCCTTGCTTAGGGGACCATCTAATTTAAAATTTTAGGCCAAGCTCACAACTTTCACCCTGTTCAAGTAAATCAAAGCGTGTAGCTTATACTAGGATATCCTATCCTCACATGTTATTCCATTACAAATAGACTTACTTGGGGGCACTACCTATTTATAATTATATTAAGCCTTTACATGTAGATATTGAACTTGGTTAACGACATGATGTTTTTTATTGTTTTTACTTTCAATCTTTTTGTGTGTTTATTCATTTCGTTGTTTGTTTGTTCAAGCCTATTTGTTTTATTTCATTGTTGTGCCTTAAATCGATCTATATGCATTCATTAGGTGATTCTTTGTGCATTAAACTTGAGTCCATCCATATTCATACATCAATATTATCATCATGGTTTTTATCATTGGTGCATTATTTTCAATTGTTTATTGAATTGAAAGTCAGTCCTTATGCACAGTACAACCCAATTACCATGGTGTTTTATATCATGATGTATATCATCACATGCTATAATAAAAATTAGGTCAGGAGATCTTACAAGCAATGGTGTTGCAAAAAAATTTCCTTGTTCACTTTAGTAAATCCTCTCACCCTCTTTAATCAAATCAACCCATTGAACATTTTGGTTGCATCAATGCTAGTAAGGACAAACATCTCTATATTGGTAGGTACAACCAAATTATTCACATTGATCAATTCTTATTCTCTTATTCTATTACTCATTCCATTTTCTCCCACTTTTGGGTGAACTACATTACCCTGGGGTCTATTTAGACTATGTAGGAATGCTTAGATGCATGACATATTTTGGGTCAGCTCGGCCACCATTATTCTTCCAATCATCTCTTTCATCACTTTGTGCATCCTTGTGTGTCTGGTTGTTTGTGGCTTCTTTAGTCATTAAACCATCACATCTACGTTTGTACCTGCATATCTTTAAAATATGTAATAGGTTATATCTTTGAGTTATGTTTATCAATCTACCCTATTGGGGCACAACCGGTTTATCATGTTCAAATATGCCCTATTGGGGCAAAATCATTATTCAATCCAAGTCATCAAAATGATTATAACCGCCTTTGGGCAAATCATTATATTGACCCACCTGCCCTGCTGGGGCACATACATGTGCCAGTGATTATAATCGCCTTTGGGCAAATCAGTGTCTCAACCTCCATTACTAATTATAACTAACTTTGGGGAAATTAGTACTTTTAAATCAATGTGATCTTGATTGTATTAACCTCACCCATGGGTTACTTTAATTCTTATTCTTACTTGTTTTCGAGGGACTGCCCATCAATCATATGTGTCAGCCACTTCTTTAAGGGGCATCGTCATGGGCTTCCCAAATTTTATTTAGAGCATCATTCTCCAATCACTATCTTCTTTTTCTTCTCAATGACTTTTTCATTATTTGAAAATAAGTTACTTTGCCTATGTATTGCAACACCTCAAATAGGGGAAAAATGTAGACACTCATTTTTGTCCACTTCCATGTCTAAATGGACATCAGACTAGTTTCTTGCAAACAATACAAATTAAACCTAAGAATTACTAAATGTCTCAATTTCATCCTCACATTGGATATTAGTGCTTAGAATCTTGTTAAGGCATCTTTATTTGGGGTATTACCTTATACACAAAAAAAATCTCTCTCTAATTCCTCCCCATTCAAATTATGACCTAACAAATTGATGTTTTTGACCAAGGGTGAGGGATAACCTTACATAAATTTAGAAAATGCAATTAACTAAATCAAAATTGCTTAATTGATTAAACCTAATTAAATGCATAGTTAAAAAGTCCATGGCTAATTAGTGAATTTCTATTTTTAGAAATTCATAACTCTAGATTTGATGACACCACCATGACATCACACAAATATCTGAAATCCATAGCTTTTGGATTTTTTTGTTTTCTAAATTCACTAATTAAACTTATTCTTCAACTCTCATGACAAGTGGACAAGTGGATCATGGAGAATTAATGAATTTCTATCTTTGGAAATTCATAAATTCAACCAAAATATCCTCTATGAGTTGTCAATCCACTTGTAAAATATCAAAAATTAGGTGGAAGATGTAATCATTCTTGACCTATGTCTCTCACATGGCCCTCATGATTATCTTTCACCCAACCTAGAGTTAGCCTAACTCGACCTAGGGTTAGACTAACTCAACCAAGGTTAGTTATAAACCTAACCTCCCTAGGGTTAGAGTTAGTTCCAGGACACCTCTAAACCAAGCTTGATCGTGCAAAAAATTAATTCATAATTGCCTATAGGAGAGCTTCACTTGCCAAGCCAAAGCCATGCCAAATCAATCTAAGCCAAATTGAAAAAGGGGAGATGATGCAAGATCACCATTGATAAAGACTACATTGTCCACAAGTTGAGATCTAGCCATGACCACATGCCAACAAGCTCTTCAAAAGAAGGTAAGCATTTGCTTCTAGTCGTAGTTTATTTTGTTATTGTTATTCATATTTCCCCCCAGGTCCTAGGCTTTTGATTACCAAGTCTTTATGTGCTTTGGTTTGATTTATCTTACTAATACTTGACTGACTATTTATTGGATTCTTTGGATACATAAAACAATAGTTGATTGCATAAACATGAAGAAGAGATAATACATAGCTTATCTACAAATGCATAGGAAAATATGATAATCATAAAGGTGGAAACATGGAAGAACAAGATCAAGATCCAGTCGTTAGGTTTTGAATTTTTTTTTTAATGCTTGGACAATTGCATTGACCTTGGGACACTTGCATCGATGCAGGTATCCTGATCCCAACTAAATTATTTGGTACAAATTATTCATTGTATTATGGAGGAACCACCTAGAGAATTTTAGGTTTTTTGTTATCTTAATGTTGACATCTTTATTCACATGCATAGGATTTAGATGATTGTATGTAGATCAAACTCTAACTCTTCACCTTAGGTCTTTATACCTTGCCAAAAATTGGTTAGTAGGCTCACAAAATTGAGCTGACTTCAAGGAAACTTATGTTAATGACAATTACCTACATATACAGTATTTTGAAGAGGGCCCTAGACATATATAGTTTTTTACTAAGTGTTAGCTCATGTGTGCACAAGGGTAAAATATGCTATATGTAAGGGCATGTAATGATATATCTTGTAACTTGACAATTTTTTCTTATAGGTTATTCTTTGAATGTTTTCGACCTACAATATGATTTTTCCTATGACTATTATGAAACTAAGGAAGAATAGGATAATAAAACTTAATTGTGCAATCGATGGAATGATCTTGAATAAGTACTTGCTTGGTATTTTATAGATAGATATTGAATTAACTTAGATTTGTATTTATACCACACATTTTGAAAATATATCACATAATGGTTAAATAAAACAAATGGGTCAACCCATAATATTCAAAATATTTTCAAATTAGATGACTTTTGAGGACTAGACACTTGCATCGATGGAAGTGTCCCTATGTTGGACACAAGTGTTTGATAGGCTGGGAAGTTGTTGAAGATTTAAAACTGATAGTGAAGGATGTATATTAGGTTTTAAGTTGTATGTACAATGTATGAGATATTATCATAAAAAATAACAACTTTAAACCATAAGATAAATAGTTAGGGATGGTGAGATGGTGAATATGAATCTTTTGACAACAAGAAGGTTTAAAACTGAAGGGTAGAGTCATGATAGGTATTTATCAAGTATACAAGATTGAGATGTTATATAATTCAAATTTTAATATCTACAATGTGATGTTTTCTTCATTTTAATGGTTTCCCCACTTGAAAAATCTTGTCTCTTACGTTTTCTTATGGCTTGTTATTGAGGCACCATCTCTTTTGCGTTCTCTCTTACATATACCCTTCACTCGGGGGAAAATTTTGTTTTATCCATCCATTGGTATCTTATCTATCCCTATATCAAATCTACCATGACCATCCTTTCCCCCTTTTCACCTTGGTAAGGAAGTGCAAAAAGTCTTGAGACCTATTTTAGGAACATCTTGGCACATTTGCAGTATGGTGGTTTGATGATTAGAAACATCATTCTTACGTAACATGGTCTTTAGAGGTCCATCAACATCATCATCATCATCATCATCATCATCATCATCATCATCATCATCATCATCATCATCATCATTGATCTTCATCTCCTTCATCATCATCTTCACCATCTTCATTATCATCCTAATTTGTCCTTATTCATCACTAATCCCCCATATATATCCCTATTTGATGCAGGGGCATCTTCACATGGTTTCCAATTTTTGAGTTGTCCTAGTTGTTAGAGGTCATATAGAATGTGTTAGTTATAGTTAGGATGATTAGAAGTCTATAGAAATTGAATTTTGGCTTAAAAGGGATTTTCCTGCCAATTTCCTCATTTGAAATTTTGAATTCCTTGTCTTAATATGGAATTGGCAATCATGAATAAAGAGGTCTCAATGTTGTAATTGGTTTGGGTTAGAGATATGTAAGGTGATAAAAGTTACCCATACATATATGGGTCATGTATTGATGCATTTTGTAATAGTCATGTTAGTGATTAGATTTTTTAAGACTCTCCTCAACATACTTGAGGGAGTTACTAGCTGGTTAAGGTAATTGTAGGTTTCAAATGTTTGTAAAATGTATATATTTGTTTGGTGTGAATATTAGAGAGAGTTGGTTTGGGTTGGGTCTGAAGGATATTGTATATGTAAACCCCAAAAAGAAATAAAGAAGTTTTTTTTGTTGTGTTCTTGAAACATGGTTGCAGTCACTATCATGTACGTAAACCATGAAATGACTGTGAACATTAGTATAGAGAATGGCTTGGTGAAGAAAGGCCTTTGAAGATTTTATGAAAATTGGCATGAGTGAAAATTGTCTTTAAATTTTTTTAAAGTATCTATTTTTGTTCTTTATAAAATTCTTGATGAGTGTCAAGTTTGTAGACCCTACATAACATAAACTATGTGTTGAAAGACCTATGTGTGTTGGATGATAAAGGAGAGGTATTTTTGAAAGAGGATTTCATCTTAATAGTCTCATAGAAATGAATGTGTTTAAATTAAAGTGAAGGATAATTACAAATGCAAATGATTAGAGAGTTGGTTGTGTGACAAAGAATAACCCATACCCTGCATTTTTTGTTTGAGAGACTTAGTTAAAGTAAGTGTTTCTTGATAAGTTTCTATTGGTAGGATTTTGAAATGGAACGATGATTAATATGTGAATATAATAAGGTGTAAATTCATTTAAGACATTATCCATAGATGTTTTGGTACAAAGAGATAAGTTGTTGACCCAGTCCCTTGTTCATTGAGTTGTATGAGAAGTATTATTTTTTGTGTACAAGAAAGAATGAGTGGAAAGAGCTTTTGGAGTGTGTGTGTTAAGGTTAAGTTAATATAGAAGGTTGTGAAGGATATTTTAAAAATGTTTTATGTTATTTTTTAAAGATTGATTGAGGATATTGAAAGCAAAACTTGTGTGGCTTGGGTGAGGAGATAAAAGATTGAGCGAGCATGATATGCAAGCAAGATTATTGTGAAAGATAGTTGGAAGTACTTTCAAGATTGGTAAGTTTTTTTCCACATTCATGAATGTTTTTAATAAGTTTCACTTATTTTTAAGTGTGTTTTCCAAGGAAAGGTTCCTAAATCTTGCAACAATTTGTTGACTATATGCACAATCAAATGAAACTTTGAATGAACTAACCTGCAGAGAATTCTAAAGTGGAAACCAAAATTTGAAGAAGATGTGAAATGGTTTAGTAGACCTCAAATGATTCTTATAGTAAGTTTAAAGCCTTTACAATGCATTCAAAAGGATTAAAACCCTTCTTGGGCCTAAGCATATAGAGTTAACCCTGTGATAGGGTTTGAACAGAAAAAATGTGCATAAAAAGAAATCCATCAAGTGAAAAATCTTACAATTCAATCATCAGCTAGGAAATAATGTATATGAAGACATTTTGAGATATTTGTACCCTAAATGTATGTTTCCATACATATATTTCTGATTGTGTATTGAAACAGGATTGTAAGACCTAAAAGGCCTAATCAATGAGCTACAAGGATCTTGAAAGGTGATCTAGAATTCAAGGTAGAACATGAAATTTGGTGATTAACTAGAAGAGGATAGAGGGTATTGGAAAAAGTGTTTAGTTTCCCAATAACCCATTGTACTTTTTCAAATGAGGTTAAAAACATAAAAAAAGGCTACAAAGCCTTGTTTATTATAGAGAAGGAAGTGTATAGAAGAGGGAGGAGTATAAAGGAGTAAAGATAGTTGTTTTGGGGTACAATGAAACTATCAAGAGTAAGTTAAAGGTCCAAAATACTTTTGATGATGAGGGATCCTTTAAATCCAATGAACAAGCAAAATAAACAATGCAATTTTAGTTTAAAGAATTGATATGTGGATTCAAGCAACAAATAGTGAGAATTGGGTAAAGGACCTGACCAATTAGGATTGAGATGTGTTTATGAATGAACAAGGTAGTAAACAGAATCAATTTGGATGTTAAAAAGTGAGACTAATAACCAAAGAATCCAAAGGTAGAGAACAAACAGAGTCAAAGATTATTTTGTGCATGAAATCAAACAAGACAAGTCAAAGTGCAAATTAGGTGGATATGGGCAGAAGTAAATGAGTTGGTTTTGTTTCATGTTTTCATACAATAATGACAAGTCTATAGAATCCCTCTGCATCATTTTTTATCAAAGCCTGATATGTTCTTAGGGAAGGTGTGTTTGAGTTTAGTTTAAAAATATTGATTCAGTTTGTGTATATATTGTGTTGAGATTATCTGAGATATTATGTGGAAAGATTGCATTCAAATTGTGATGAGATTTTCAATGAGGTTACATGTATAAGAAGTGAGACGCAGAAGTAAAAGTGGTGTGTCAAAGCCCTTAACCCATAGAGGCTTAAAGAGAGAGAGAAGGTAGATAACTAGTGAGAACTCCAAGAGATAAGCTCAAGAGAAGAGCTTGAGAATAGAAGAAACAAATTGAGTGAAGGTCAATAGGAAAGTGAGAAGGCTTGTCAAGAGGAGAGATAGGTTAATGAGAGAGACCTTAGAAAGATAATGTGAATAAAATAATGCAAAGATGATGAAGGGCTTGAGATAAGAAGGCGTCCATAAGGAAGTGAAGAAAGAAGAAGTGGATGTGATGGAGACTGCTAAGTTTAGAGTAGTCTTAGTAGGGTTAGAACATGATTTGATAGCACTTAGACCCAATTTTAAGTTGGGGCTAACAAAAGAGTGAAATGTCCTCTCAAAGACATCATGAAGAAGAAAAGACAAAGAGATGTGTGCAAAATGAAGAGACGGTTGAGAGAGTTGAGAAAGCAGCTAGAGAAGACAAAAAAGGGGGCAATTAAGCCTCGTGTTTTGAAAAATAATGATGCTTTGATATGTGTGAATGCAAGTTTGAGAAATGAAGAAGAGAATGAGATAGTTGAGCCCATGCATAGGCTCAAGGAACAAGATGTAGAAGCATATGACCAAGTGGTGTTCAAGAAGAACCAAACAGAAGGAGAGGCTCGAGATAGAGTCATGATATTGGAAGATGAAAGCAGGTCAACCACTTAGGAAGCAAGGTGACATGAAGAATGAAGAGATCCTCACTCAAGAGGATGCACATGAAGGTAAAGGAACATTGGGACAATAACATAAAGAAAGGTATCAGACATATTATAGTTTGTATGAATCTTTGAAGAGAGAATATGGCTTTGATCCCCATCAAATGTAACGAGATGGTCAAAGAGGTTATAAAAGAGAATATAGACTTGTGGTATGCATCAATAGTGTCCAAGATAAGATCAATCATAAAGATAAGGAGGATTCAAGCACATGAAGGCACTCCATAAAATGAAGTTGTAGTTGTTGAGGTTGAAATACAACTAGTAGATGAAGGATCAAACATGCAAAGAGGAAGAGTGAAGAATACAAAGCACACAAAGGTGCTTAGGAGCAAGAACAATAGGCAAACAAAGAGAAGAGTTGGAGAATGCCTCAATGGCATGAGAAATAACATGTTTCTCTAATGATTTGTTGTATCTTGTAGGTATAACATGGAAGAAGATAACAAGAGGCAAGAGAAGATACAAGCATGGCTCAAGAGAGCATGCACATATGCATGAGAAGTTGGTTACAATAGACGACAAGAGAGAAGGGGGTATACAATCCTAAAATAGACTTGGAATCCATGAGGCCATGCAAAGAAGATCAAGTGTCAACAAGAAAGTAACTGAAGGACATCAAGAAAGATTTGTTATAACTTTAAGGGAAAGTTTTCTTTGCCCCTTGGTAGTATGACGCAGGGGCATCTTCACATGGTTTCTAATTTTTTAGTTGTACTAGTTGTTATAGGTCATATATAATGTGTTAGTCATATTTAGGATGATTATAAGTCTATAGAATTTTAATTTTGGCTTAAAAGGGATTTACTCATCAATTTCCTTATTTGAAATTTCAAATTCCTTGTTGTACTATGGAATTGGCAATCACGACTAAGGAGGTCTCAATGTCGTAATTGGTTTGGGATAGATCTATAGAAGGTGATCAACGTTACCCATATATACATGGATCATGTGTTGAGGCATTTTGTAATAGTCATGTTAGTGATTAGATTTGTTAAGACTCTCCACAATGTACTTGAGGGAGTTACTAGTTGGTTGAGGTAGTTGTAGGTTTCAAATGTTTGTAAAATGTATATATTTGTTTGGCGTGAATATTAGAAATAGTTGGTTGGGGTTGGGTCCGAAGGAGATTGAATATGTAAACCCTAAAAAGAAATAAAGAATTTTTTTATGTTGTGTTCTTAAAACATGGTTGCAGTCATTATCATGTACATAAACCATGAAATGACTGAACATTAGTATAGAGAATGGCTTGGTGAAGAAAGGCCTTGAAGCTTTTGTGAAAATTATCATGAGTGATAATTGTCTTTAAAGTCTGTTAAAGTATTTGTTTTTGTTCTTTATAACATTATTGATGAGTGTCAAGTTTGTAAACCCTATATAACATAAATTATGTATTGAAAGACATGTATGTATTGGATGATAAAGGAGAGGTATCGTTGAGAGAGGATTTGGTATTAATAGTGTCAAATAAATGAATGTGTTTAAATGAAAGTGAAGGCTAATTACAAATTCAAATTATTAGAGAATTGGCTGTGTGACAAACAACAACCAATACCCTGCATTTCCTGTTTGAGAGATTGAGTTAAGGTAAGTGTTTCTTGGTAAGTTTCTATTGGTAGGATTTTTAAATGGAATGATGATTAGTATGCGAATATAATAAGTTGTAAAGGTATTTAATACATTATCCATATATGTTTTGGTATAAAGAGACAAGTTGCTCACCCCGTCCCCTGCTCATCGAGTTGTATGAGAAGTAATGTTTTATGTGTACAATAAAAAATGAGTGGAAAGAACTTTTAAAGTGTGTGTTAAGGTTAAGTTAATCTATAAGGTTTTTAAGGACATTTTAAAAATGTTATATTGTTTGGTAAATATTGATTTAGGAGATTTAAAGCAAACCTTGTGTGGCCTGTGTGAAGAGATAGAAGACTGAGCGAGCATGATATGCAAGCAAGATTCCTATGAAAGATAGTTGGAAGTACTTTCAAGATTGGTAAGTTTTGTTCCATGTTTTTGAAGGTTTTTAATAAGTTTCACTTGTTTTTAAGTGTGTTTACCAAGGAAAGGTTCCCAAATCTTGCAACAGTCTATTGATTGTATGCATAGTCAAATGAAACTTTGCATGAACTAACTTGCAAAAACTTCCAAAGTGGAAACCAACATTTGAAAAATATGTGAAATGGTTTAGCAGACCTTAAATGATGCTTATGTTAAGTTGAAAGTATTTACAATGCATGTAAGAGGATTAAAACCCTTCTCGGGCTTGAGCATACAAAGTTAACCTTGTGTTAGGGTTTGAACAGAAAAAAATGCATAGAAAGAAATCCATCTGATGAAAAATCCTACAATTTAGTCATCATCTAGGAAATAGTGTATATGAAGACATTTTGAAATATTTTTACTCTAAATGTATGTTTTCGTACATATATTGTTGATTGTGTATTGAAATAAGGTTGTAAGACCTAAAAGGCCTAATTAGTGAGCTACAAGGACCTTGAAAGGTGATCTAGAATTCAAGGTAGAGCATGCAATTTGGTGATTAACTAGAAGAGGATAAAGGGTATTGGGAAAGGTGGTAAATTTCCCAATAACCCACCATACTTTTCTGTATAAGGCTAAAAACATAAAAAAAGGCTACAAGGCCTTGTTTACTAAAGAGAAGGAAGTGTATAGAAGAGGGAGGAGTACAAAGGAGTAAATACAATTGTTTGGGGGTACAATAAAACTATCAGGAGTAAGATAAAGGTCCTAAATACTTTGAATGACTAGGGATCCTTTAAATCCAATGAACAAGCAAAAGAATCAATGTACTTTTAGTTCACATAATTGATACATGGATTCAAGCAACAAATAACAAGAATTGGGTAAAGGCCTTGACCAGTTAGGATTGAGATGTGTTTATGAATGACTAAGGTAACAAAGAGAATCGGTTTGCATGTTAAAAAGTGAGACCAATAACCAAGGAATCCAAAGGTAGAGAACAAATGGAGTCAAAGATTGTTTTGTGCATGAAATCAAGCAAGACAAGTCAAAATGCAAACCAAGTGGATATGGGCATAGGTAAATGAGTTGGTTTTGTTTCATGTTTTCATACCATAATGACAAGTCTATAAAAGCCCTCTGCATCACTATTCATTGTATCCATCCCTAATCATCCTTATTCTATCTGTATCCATCCCTATTTGTTCCTAAGCATTGTCTTGAAAACCTTTGATCCACTACTACATGCCATCCTCATTGCCAAAATAGGTGATCCCTTTGTTGGTACCCTTTGGCAATAAACCCCAAAATCCCATAAAATCAAAATATCCAAAAAAACACTATAAATTACTAAAATCCCATAAGAATAAAAAAGATAAAAATCTAAAAATAATGTAAAATTAAAAAATCTAAAAACAATAAAAAATCTAGAAAACAAAATCAAATGCAACAAAAAATATATACCTTTTTGTTTATGAATGTTGTTCGTTCATTTGTTTGTTTGTTTTATTGTTTGTTGCATTTGAGTTAGTCTTATGGCATCTGCCAACATTGACATCATGGTGTTTATTGTATTGTGCTATATCAAAATAAGGTTGCTCAAATAAATCAAAATTTATACAAGCTTGGTAGCATGTTACCACCATCAACATCCATCATCATTGTACATTTCTTCTAACTATTGCACTGCCTATATGTGCCAACCTTGCATGAGCCATGAGTCCTATCCAATCCAATCTTAGTTGATCCATATCTAATCTAATTCAATCCAATCTCATCTAATCCATATCTAATCAATCTAACCCAATTTAATGCAATTATAATAGGAGTATCAATCCATTACTGCCAAGGGCATCCTCATGTGCTCATTTTTTTCCATATTATTCATTATTTGAAGGGCCATTACTCAATCATTCAATCATTCATCAACATGATCAACACATCATCAATCCATGCATTTGGTTAACTCTGTGAGTTATGCTTGCATATCCAAAGCAATCAATCAATAATCCTTCAATCCAATCAAAGTGTGCAACTTCATCGAGATATATCGTTCCCAAATATGTTCCCTTGCATATATCATTCCTCACAAAAAATCAAGCTCATAACTTTATCGTCAAGATATATTATTCCTAATCTACTCCCTTGCATATATCATTGATTGGGGCACATCACATCAATCAACACTAATAAAAACATGCAAGCCTTAAGTCAAGTGAGTTAATCATACCCATCCATATTATCCTATATCCATACCCATATTCAACATCATCTTACATACTCATCACATCTACTATAACCCAACCTCATTTTCTTCATCACTCACCCCTCTATTTAATCTTCATTTCTCCATGCTAACCCTCATTTCTCCATGCTAACCCTTCTCATTTCAAGAGCCCATCCATTTCTTTCATCCCCATATGCCTTCTCGAGGGGGCATCATCTGTAACCGTTCATCGTACCACCACATTGCCGAGGCACCCTCATGTACCCATTTTTTTTACTTCTTCATTCTTTGAAAGGTCATTACTCCTTCCTCCACCCATCCATTCGCAACACCCTTTTAAATAGGGGAAACATGTAGACATCCAAATATGGACACTCTACTTATGACACCTCCACTTTCAACACTTTATTGTCGACATCCCTACTTTATCATTATTCATCCTTAATCTGCTCTATTATCACCAAATCTCAATTCTCTTATCATTTTGTCATATCCCATCATCGCTAATTCTGTCACCATATCATCATTACATCTCTAGCTAATTTGCTCTAACACTATTCATCCTCCCATTCAATTAATCTTATCATGACAATAACATATAAAATCCCATCGAATTCCCATGGTTTAATCAACTAATTAATCCTTATAGATTAATTGGTTAACACTAACAATAAAATTCATGCACCAAATATCCAAATAAATAAATAAAATAAATCATCATCACATAACCCATCTATTATTACACCATCCAATATTTTAATCATATCATTCTAAATCTTCAAATAATCCCCAATTCAAGGCAAGAGGGACAAATTATAACAAAGTCTAATCAAATCCATCTCTTTTTGAAATCAAGCCTCACACACTCAACTCATACTATTTAACCTTCAACCTCCCTCATTTAATGAGGAAGTTGACTCATTCTCAACTCTTGATTTTACATCAAGATTAATGGTTCACATCCATCTTCAAAATCTATAAATCTAACCATCCTTCCTTCATTCAATGGTAACATAATGAGACCATACCAAACTAGCATTAAGCCAAACATCATCATCAACAAAACCAGATTACCAAATTAGATTAAGGAGGTCATGCTAATTTGAATCCATCATCAATAATATCTTCATCAAGCCAAACATCCAATTGACAAGGGGACATGTTACCCAAATTTTTATGCAAGTTTCATTGAGCATCACAACCCAAACATCTTCTAAAACACAACCAACATTAAGACGATCGCCTTTACCATTGATAAATGAAAGTATCACACACTTGCTTTCAATTTACTAATCCAAAATACCATTACAATTACTTAACATAAATTTTCAATGCTATTTTGGTTTGATTTCTAAAACTTTTGTGCTTGCTTAGAGTTAGTCTTGTGTATACCACAAGTACTATGAAATATATTAAGACCTCGATTCATGAAATATATTAATGAGTCCCAAAGGCCATTCTTGGCCTAATTAAGACTTAAATTAAATTAAATCGTCCTATGCGTTTTATACCTCTTCTGGGGGAGGCTAGTGGCAATTTCCTTATCTGCGGGTTTCATTTATTAAATTACGTCTGAATTATTATTCCCAGAATGAAGGATCGCGGCTTAAAACAGAAAGAACAGGATCATCTAGGGCCAGGAACAAAAGACTTTAAGCATGCACAAAAACACAAGCATCTGGGTGGAAAGGGTCTCTCCCTATCTGCCTTTGCCAATGCAAAATCCAAGACCGCCTACAATCCAGCTGAATTGAGTACGTGCCCTAATTTCTACATTTGATATTCCTTCTGTACAATTTTTTTTTGCCTGTTTTCCGCACCTGAGAGTAAGATTCGCTGTGTCAGTTCCAAATATTCACAAGAAAAGATAAATAGCTTTTATTAACAATCAACTATTGTTAGTTTTTAGGAGACACAATTCAGGGTAGAGTGTGCACTTTATTAAAATTTAAATCAGAGTATAATGCCAGTGGCAGAAACTGGAGGGCGGCTGTGTTTAGTTTGTTGATTTAGGGTTTGTAATATTAGGTTTAGGGTTTATGACAATTTTTTTAATTCTTAATATTGGCGTTGCTTGCATGGTTTTGTTTATAGTGTGTATCTGTATGTTTATAGTTGCTAGTACAAATATCGTAAAATATTTATCCGAGGAATGCACAGAGGTATCAATCTTGAGGTGCCTATCTTAGATTTGTCACATATTATATTGATTAATGACTCGATTACTGTCTCCACGAGTTTTCTGATGACTGGTGACTGATGCTTCAAATTTAGCTGCACCATTGTGTTGGGTTAAAAAAAAAAAAATCATGTAAAAAAGGCTCCAAACTCCACATATGTTTAAGATATTACCATTTTTTTTGGGTTGACTTCTCCAAGCAAGAAGAAAAAACTTTCATAGGAAATTTAAATGGACATCAAATTTAAAGTCGGCCTTAATTGTTAACGTCTCATAACATTACAATCCACCACCACCCACACCACCCATTGTAAATCAGGACTATTGGCAAAACAAGACTTTACGTCTGCTATAAAACTCCCAACTCTGAGTGGCAAATGGTTCAACATGAGCTGAAATAGGTCCATTTTCATTTGGAGTAGCCAAGTCTTCTGCCCAGTTCTTGTTTTCCAAGTTTGAGTGTGACAGGCATATTCATATTGCCAATTCCGAGTTGAGTTGGATTCTCATAAGTATGACCGTGGTGTATGTTTACTGGCAAGACCAGGTTTGCTTACATGAGGTAGAAACCTAAGAAAGTGGTCTCATGGAGGGGGTCTACTAGAATTTTCTCTACAGGTGCTGCAGAGGAAAATATGGAGTCATATGCAGAAAAATGGTCACATAAAACATAATTTTTTTCAGTTAGTAGCTGCTATTTTACAGGGCTCTGTACATAAATATAGCAGTTAATTTCTTTGTAGAAAATCTCACCGTAGGCATCCTTCCACTTGGCATAGTACTGCAAAGAAAGTTATGGAGTCATATGCAGAAAAAACTGTCACATAAAACATAATTTTTTTCAGTCACTAGCTACTATTTTTCACGGCTCTGTAAATAAATAGAGCAGATAATTTATTTTTAGAAAATCTCACCATAGTCATCTTTCCACTTGGCATAAAATCTACCTAAATTTTCTGAGGCCCCATTTTAGTGGGGGCACAAACTCTCTTCGTAAAAATCAGCCCGCTTCACTTTTTATGGCGAAGATATCTTTTATTCCTATATCAAAACTAAAACTTTTTCATCGGGCCAACCATACATAAAAAATAGAAGCTGTAGTCCTATCCATTGGACCCCATCCTAAGGGTATAAAATTTGAGCTATATACGAGGCAAAGTGAAAACGCATTCTTGTTTCCAAAGGAGCAGGGTCTCATACGCCCAAAAGGTGTGGTAGTTAGACTGGGACCTAAAAATCAATATGGTGGATGCAATTTTTTTGAGATTATATATATGCTTACGCATAGGGTCTCTTGCTTTGTGGTCTTCAATATGGAAGTATCACTAATCGAACTGATTACTATGAATAAGCATATATTTTAGGAGATTATTAGATTATCCAATTGGAATACAAGCACAATGTAATGCTTTTAAAACTATTATTTCCACTTCTATATTTTTAATTTTTAATTTTATTTTTGGATAAGTAAATTAGTTTCAATTATACTGACCAAGAGCATTTCAGAAGAGCAGAGTGATTTTAGTATCAGCATAGTTACCAAGTTTGGAAATCTGGATTCATTCAGGGGGGCAAATAAATCTAAGAATATGAAATTCTTACAAAAGTTCAGATAAATCTGATTTGGAATATATTCATATGTGTGTGTGATCATAGCTTTATAGATATACAAAACTGACAAATACAATGAAAAACATAATTCATGTAATATAAAATGTTAATATTATATAAAATTTATGGTTTTTGGGCATATTTAATGTAGAAAACCTTTAAAAAAATTAAAAAAATTGAAAAAAACAAGGTTGACCAAGATAAACTTATCTGGGCTAGCCAAAAAATCTAGATCTGGCCGGATTTGCTAGCTTTAAGTATTAGAGTATCAATGTCTTTGAAATGGTTGTTTTCCAGACTACTCTCTCATATTGTTGAGAGACCATAATGCAAGAAAATATTTACATAGGCTAACATCTTGTTCATACCCATTACAAAAAACCAGAAAACAAAAAACCAAAAAAAAAAAATAGATGCCTTGCTTATATCTTGACTTGAGGATCCATAGTAGTTGGTTTGACACCTTCAGTGGGCAGACATCAAGATATAATTGGTTTAGGTTGTTCGAAATTTTATCAAACACTTGGCATGCAATTGAAGAGTTCTGATTTTTTGAGTGTTTGCTTGCAGTTTTGATGAGATGTTTGATTGTTTTCAGTTTGATATTTGTAAAACAATTGTATATAATGATAACAAATAAACATAGATTGTAAAATAAATGGAAGAACACACATCAAACTCTTATTTCTCCTTAATAAAAATGAAATTACAATGGAAATCAGATCTGATATAGTTTTATTTTTATTGCTACAGTAAGATATATCTTTCAACATTCAACTAGTTATTGATCTTCAATGAAAATACAAACATTATTGGATCATAAGTTGCAATATTGAACACTTGGATCAATGAAAATAATTGAATGTAAGCAAAAAATGTATTGTTGTAGGTGATGTCTTCAGATCAACCAACAACCTTTGGAAATGAGTTGAAATTTTTTAAAATAACTTTGCAATAATAATAATAACCTCAAACCCTAAAGACACTTGTGCCGAAATGATGATTTTTCTTTCAAACTTCAACAAACTTTAACGCATATGTGCAGAAATAAATATATAAAATATTTTTTTTAGATATCACAAATCTGAAACCCTCATTAAAAACTTTCAAATTTTTTTCAAACAAGTCGTCTTTATAAAATATTTGGTACTCAAAATTTGCAAAAATATCTCCAAAATAGGGTCATAAACCCTAGCGGTTAGCTCTATAAATTTGCTCGAGCACTATAAACCTTAATTGTCTAATATATCATGAAGATATGACCATTAGATGTCCAAATCTGAAACAATATGTCAACATATAAATAGATTTAAAATTTTAGCTGATTGAAGCTTCAAAATGATGAATAACTTGTAAATATATTCAATGATGAACCCTTGATAAATTCATTTTACAAATTAGAGTTGGATTTTCATCAAATTTATTGATTTTTGAAAGTTTCGTCTTCAAAAAATTAGTTGAATATGTGATTCAAGTTTTTGCAATTATGCGTAGAGAACTATCAACTCAATAATAAATGATCAAATGCTTTTCTTATTCTTCCTTTTAAAAGCTTAGTTAACTTATAGAAGAATCCAATTATAACCGCTTCTAGCTTCTAGAAGAGTACTTTATTAAATAAAGTGACATGACAATATTTAATAAAAATGATTCATAATATTTTATTATTATTATTTATTTGTCACTTTAATTAAATTAATTAAATAAAGCTATTTTTTGGATATTTGTTTAAAATAGACAACTGTAAAATAATTAATTTAATTATTATTTTCTTATAACTCCATTACTTAGTTTTTGAAAATAAAACAAGCTAAATACCAATACTTGCAATAACTCAAAAAAATGAGGACATTACAGTCCTCCCTTCTTGGAGATTGCTTGTCCCAAGCAATTGATACCTGCATACCCAACATCAATTTCCAGGATTCCATATCAATTTTAGAAATTTGCAAACTTTATTATTTGAAACACTATGCTACAAGAGATTTGCAAATAACATCATCTTATCTTTTGGATAGTAGTGCAATAATTCTCAACATGCAATTAAAAAACTCATCATCACATACCTTAGTCTTCGTAGAAGATCGTTGCGCTACTATGATTACCATACTCCCCAAATCCTCATAAGGATGATGACTCGTGATTGGAAGTAAAAATGACATGCAACATGTAAAACCATCACCCTCATCGTGCACAAAACAAGCCTCCATCCTCTTCGTTGACGCTACCCTTGGAGCACCATCTGCTAAAGCTTTCAATAAATTTTTTTTCCATCAGATGTGAACTCTAGCTCCATCCGTTGAAAATCCTAGATATATCTCCCATGTGATTGTAACCAATGGATTCCCAAAACGACATCATATTTGCCAATCCCAACCACATAAAAATCATCAGTGACCACATAATCATTCAACTGAATGCTTAGTTGAGGAACCTTCTTAGTACAACTCATTTTAAATTCATCAACCATCATAACATTAAATCCTAAAAATTCCTCAGCTTGTAATCCCTTGTTCACAACCAATTCCTCGTCAATGAAGTTATGAGTAGCTCCACTGTCAATCAAACAAGTGACCCGTTGCCCCTTAAGAACTCTCACTCGAAAAGGATGATACCTAGGATTTCCTGATAGTGCAACAATAGTACCATAAACCATATCTCTTGTGTTAACATCATTGAGTGGTCGCTTCTCATGATCATTATTTGAACTTGTGTCTACAACATCTTCATCAATATTGGAAGAGACCTCTATGTAATATGCCTTGCCTTTCCCAAGGCCCCTATGACCTGGCTCCCACTGTTCTTTACAAGTAAAACATAACTTCTTCCTACGCAACTCATTCCTTGTTTCAAAATCCATCATAGGTTGTGTAGGGTTAAGCTGATTGGGTGTTCCCCCATCTGACTTGTGTTCTGATTTATTATCCTTGAAATTCTTCTTTTGGGGCTGAAATGTAGAAGATGATGTGTCAAGATCTAGTGCCAATTTGATAACATCATGAAGAGTCCCAGGCTTAAGAACCTTGACTAGACCCTTTGTCTTGTCATTCAATCTTTCAATAAACAACATAACCACTTGTTTCTCTGTCATATCAGGAACTATAACAACAATCTTTTGAAATTTATTAATGTAAGAATCCAAATGCCCACTCTGTTCTATAATACACCTCTACATCTTTTCGATCAAACCGAACAATCAATTTGTTACTAAACTCCTCGTAAGAGTGAATCAATCCATGGTTTTGGGTGACCAACCCATGGTGCCACCAATCATATGCAATGCCTTCAAGGTGAATGGTTGCAAACTTAATTGCTTCATCCTCTTGCATCAGTCTAAGTGTCAAGGTGTCTAGCTTATGAATCCAAGCTCTAGCGCTAGTCTTTCCACTACCATCAAGTGTAGGAAGGGTGAGTTTGCTAGTGGCTTGCTTGAGTTCTTTGTTTTGTTGCTTTGGTCTTCATTCTTGCCTTGTTTTTCTATTATCTCTTCGCTGTCCCATATATTGAGGGAAAGATAAAACATCTTTGACATGTTGAGGAAGTGCATTCCACTCATCATGCATAGTCATGACACTATCTGCAAATGTTGTCTCATCATCCCCATCAACAACCCCTTCATTTTTGGGCAAGAAAGTAGGCTACAATGATCTATTTATAGTGTGTAGGAGTCCTCTCCACATGAGGAGACCCAACCACACTATCTGCTATTGAAGGTGACATGTCATGTCTGTCATCATCCCTAGGCCGATCCATGATCAATCGCTCAATTGTCCCAATAAAGCGATCCAAACTCTTTGTAACATGCTGCTGACTAGCCATAACACCTCTCAAAAGCTCACGAGTGTCTAGATCATCCTGTCGAGGACTCTGATTGCCATCACGCCTATCACCCATGGCGCTACGAGTGTCAACCCCTGTATCAGGATCCACTTCTACCTTTTGTTCCGGATGCTTTGGGCTTCTTTTAAAATAATATTTGTGTGGACCAAATTTTCGTGGATGCAGACACAACCCAAACCCTTCAGGCCGACATGATGCCTAGTGCTGATACCATTGTAATTTATTTTGCCCTGATTTTTCATTGAAAGTTGTTTGATATTTTATCAAACACTTGGCATGCAACTGAAGAGTTTTGATTTTTTAGTGTTTGCTTGCAGTTTTGATAAGATAGTAAATAGACATATAATGATAGTAAATAGACATAGATTGCAAAACAAATAGAACACATCAACTTTTTATTTCTTTTCAATAGAAATAAAATTACAATGGACATCAGATCTAATATAGTTTTGATTTTATTGCTATAAGGTATATATTTTAATATTCAATTGATTATTGATTTCTAATGAAAATACATATCCGGATCATAGACTGTAATATAAAACACTTTGATCAATGAAAATGATGAAATCTAAGTACAAAATGTATTGTTGTAAGTGATATCTTTAGATTAGCCAACAACTTTTAGAAAGATGTTGAAAATACTTTAAATAAATCTACAACAATAATAATACTCTCAAATCTTAAAGGCACTTGAATTGAAATGATGATTTATCTTTAAAAATTCATTAAATTCTATCGTCTATATGTAAAAATAAATATATAAAATATTTTTTCGCTGTCACAAATCTGGAACTCTTATGAAAAGCTTTTAAATTTTTTTAAACAAGTTTTTATATAGAAATTATTTATAAAATATTTGATATTCAAAATCTGCAAAAATGTTTCCAAAATAAGGTTATAAATCTTAGTGGTCAGCGCTATAAATTTACTCTAGCATTACAAATCCTAGCCATCCAATATATCATGAAGATATGACCATTAGATACTCAGATTTAAAACAATATGTTTTCAATCTGCAAATAGATTTTAAATTTTAGTTGATTGAAGTTTTAAAATGATGAATAACTTGCAAATATGTTCAATGATGAAGTTGAATGAATTCACTTCACAAAATAGAGTTGGGTTTTTGTTCAATCTATTGATTTTTAGAAATTTTCGTCTTTAAAAAATTAGTTGAACTTCTGATTCAAATCTTTACAATAATGCATAGAGAAATATCAACTTAACAATGAATGATCAATTGCTTTTCTTATTCTTTTTTTAAAAGCTTAATTAAAATTTGTAGAAGAATTCAATTGTAACTACTTTCAACTTTTAGAAAAATATTTTATTAAATAAAATAACCTAACATTTAATAAAAGTGATTCATAATATTTTATTATGATTTTTTATTTGTAACTTTAATTAAATTAATTAAATAAAGTTATCTTTTTGATCTTTATTTAAAATAGACAATTTTAAAATAATAAATTTAATTATTATTCTTCTATAACTCCATTATTTAGCTTATAAAAATAAAATAAACTAAATATCAATATCTGCAATAACTTAGAAAAATAAGGATATTACAGTTGTAATGTATTCATTTTCTGAGTAATAACATTAAATTAAATAAATTATTTATAAAGTTAAAATAAATTAAATCATAAAGATAACTTTTTTTTAATTAATGTAATTAAAGTGACTAAAATAAGAATAATAAATATTATAGTCATTTTATTAAGCATTATAAAGTCATTTTATTAAATGAAGTGTTCTTTTAAAAGCTTGATGAGATTACAATTGAATTTTTTTAGAAGTTTTAGTCAAGCTTTTAAAAAGAGGAATAAGAAAAATATTTGATCATCTATTGTTGAGTTGATATTTCTTATGTATTATTGCAAACGTTGAATTATACGTTTAACTAGATTTTTGAAGACGAAACTCTTTAAGAATTTGTAGATGATAAAAATTCAACTCTACTTTGTGAAGTGAATTCATTCAGTATTTATCATTGAGCATATTTGTAAGTTATTCATTATTTCGAGGTTTCAATCAATTAGAATTTGAAATTTATTTGTAGGTTGAAAACGTTTTAGATTTATTCATTTAATGATCATATCTTCATGATAAATTGGACAGTTAGGGTTTATAATGTTGAAGCAAATTTATAGCGATGATCGTTAGGGTTATGACCCTATTTTGGAGATATTTTTGTAGATTTTGAGTACTAAATATTTTATAAATACTTTTTGCATAAGAACAATTTGTTTGGAAATTTTTTGAAAGTTTTTGATGAGAGTTTCAGATTTGTGATAGTTGAAAAATATTTTATATATTTATTTTTGCATATGAGCGTTAGGGTTTAGTAAAATTTGAAAGAGAAATTATCTTAGCGTAAGTGCCTTTAAGGTTTGAGGGTATTATTATTATTGCAGATTTATTTGAAATTTTTTTAATTCTTTTTCAAAATTTGTTCGCTAATTTGAAGACATCATCTGCAATAATACATTTTTTGCTTACATTTTATCATTTTTATTGATCAAAATGTTCAATATTGTAGCCTATGATCCGGATATGTTTGTATTTTCATTGGAAATCAATAACCAGTTGAATGTTGAAAGATATACCTTGCTGTAGCAATAAAATCAGAACTATATCAGATCTGATTTTCATTATAATTACATTTTTATTGAGGAGAAATAAAAGATTGATGTGTATTTTTTCATTTGCTTTGCAATCTATGTTTATTTGTTATCACTATATGCAATTATTTTACAAATATCAAACTGAAAACAATCAAACATTTTATCAAAATTGTAAGCAAAAACTCAAAAAATTAAAATTTTTCAGTTTCATGTCAAGTGTTTGATAAAATATCAACAGTTTAAACTGAAAAATTATGATAGAACAAGCAGAGGTTCCTATAGTGATGTCAACGCTGTGCACTTATCAGTCTGAAGGGTTAACGGAGAAAGTTATTTCAGATTGCTTGTTGAGTGACTAGCATTCATCTATTTCGATTTCAACAGATTATTGGTTTGGGAAAGATAAAGTCTATGTAGGAACTCACAACAGAATTTATGCAACCTTGGGAAGAATATCAAAAGAATCTAGCAACATTGTTAGAACATCCTAAAATATTAGAACCTCTTTTTGCAAAGAAAAGGAAAATAGACACCAAGATAAATAATTTTTCCATTATAGAAGAAAAAAGAGGAGGAAAGAGAAGATTATAAAGCCACAAGTTCACTTCAACCCTATGAGGACAAGGACGAAGGAGTCACTTATTGAAGCTGCAAATGAAGAGCACATGAAGATTGAAGAAGATACCGCCATGGAGATTATCAAGCCAACCATGTTAGATTAGCTACGAGAAGGTATGAGTTCGTTTGATATTCCTCTAATTGAGCCTAGCATTGCTTCATCACTCTTACCTCATCTTGACAATGAAGTAAATTATGGTTTGGGGGTCTTTGAGATGGATGTTCATAAATATGATGGCAATTCAAAAATTTCAGCATGTGGTGAACAAAGAGGTTTGGATAAGACCGACTTGACATTGCAAGATATGGAGGATCACTTGGTGGTTAAAGACGTCAAGAAGGATGCTGATTTGGAGTTGCATGATTATGAAGACCAATCAAAATTTTTGCATGAAGGTGTTAGGTCTCATAAGTCACATGCTTTGGAAAGTCAACTAAGGGTAAATGAAGGTATGGTTGTGGCAGCGCTAACCCATTTTGATCATGTTTATAAGATGATGGCAAGTTTGTGTTGTAGGGCTCTAAGGAAACATGACGTTTTTGAGGGAGGTCCATCTCTTGTCGACTTGCACAAACTCAAACTACCTACACTTATTTGTGGATAGAGATCATATCCGCACACTCGGTGAGATATACTTTGACGCCTTGAGAAGAATGAGAAGAAAAGATGAGGTGGATAAGCTTTGTGAGGAGTTGAGCATGGTACACTCTTCATCATACATAGCTGAATTTCAGACTTCTATGTCAGCGACATCCGATAAAAAAACAATGCAACATGATGATGGCAAAAAGTGGAGACATGGAGGAAGGACTTGAAGGGTCCTAGGATGAAGTCATGAAGGTAGAAGAGACATACACATGAAGATTCAACTTGCAACCATGGGACAGAGTTTGTGACACAAGGTACACTTGATTTTCACTTGGAGATGTTTTGTGGATCGACATTTGTTGATATCATCCACTCATGGGAAGAGAGATGATTGAGATTGAGGAAGACCTCACACTTGGGCATGAGGTAAGGACTGATTTTCTGATGTATGACATCAGTCCCTTATCTTTATATCATCATGATGCAATAAGGAGGAAGATGTGTGAGGTGAATGAAGACACTATAGAAAGGTATGACAATTGTTTTGATTTGGAACAACAATCTTTGGTTTTTGCATAATCTTGAGTTGGCAGCTCCTACTCCTGAGGATGATAGTAAGAAGTCTTCTATTGTTGGCATTCATTTGGGAGACAAACATGAGGTCTTATTTGTGTGTCCAAGACATAAGAAGACCAAGTCAGTACAATATGACATGGCAGAGACAAAGAAAATTCAAAGCATCATATGAGGAATGAGCCTTGTATGGTGGTTAAGCAAGTGAAGCAATCAAGATTGAGAGATATAAGTGATGCAGATGTGGTTTGGTCTTTGACTATTCATGGGGAGTTTGCTTGTGATGAGTCTCATTGTTGGGTGAATATTTTGTCGTCAATTAACTGAAGGCAAAATGAGTATATTAACCACAACGTAATGAGATAAATCTCTCCTCTCAGCAAGGGGAGGCTTCCTATAAACTATAATATATCAATATAAACTGAAAATAGACTTAGAGGTGAGATCATACCATCCATCTATTTTTTTTAGAGATGTTCACAAGGTAAAGGAAAATTCCTGTGTAATAATTGAAAACAATTCTCTTCTTTCAGAAATGATGTTCAGTAAACAACAGGAAAACTTTTTGGGTAGTAACTGGATCCACAAAAAACCACGAAAGCACAATCTTTCGTTGCTTATTTTACTGATTTAGTACTAATATCATAGTAGAATGAAGTGCAGTCCAAAGTTTTCACCGAAAACTACAACAGAGTGAATGATCACAAAAGATAAAAGTAGTTCAAAGTCTTTTCAATATCTTTTGTGTTGAAACGCAAAACACACAAGCTAAAGACAATTATGATAGCACAAAGTCTTCATAATCGGCTTCAGGACATCTTCCAGATTATTTTCACTTGCTCTGCTTATTTGAACAAACGGATAAGACGCTATTTAGGAAAAAGACAAGAACAAATTCCTACATAACACAAGTTATTTCAACACAAAGCTTGAAAGGTCATTTGCTATCTCATTCTCCTGATAAAATATGATTAACAATCTGAGCTCAAAGTCTCAAAAATGTCTTTCAATTTGGGTAGAGTTTTTGCTTCTAATAACTGAGAGATCTCTTTTATCCGAAATGAGAGATTACAATATATAGCGTCCAAAGAAAGATTTTGGCGCTTGTTTTCACAAAATGGCCTATGTTGCATTGAATGCAT
Source organism: Torreya grandis (assembly GCA_037957365.1). Classification (NCBI taxonomy): domain Eukaryota; kingdom Viridiplantae; phylum Streptophyta; class Pinopsida; order Cupressales; family Taxaceae; genus Torreya; species Torreya grandis. The sequence continues at coordinate 1,951,088 of JARHVA010000965.1, read as the reverse complement.
TGGAAAGAGGAAGCTCTGTGCAGGGGCCATGCTGAAGTAGGTTACTAGTCCTGACTTTGGCATTTAACTCATCAAATGTCTTCTTTAAAGCATGGGTTGTTTGATCCTCTGAAAGGCAAGGCCGCTCCTCTTTATGATATTTACACGATTGTCCATTGTCCACTTGTCTTTACTCAAAAGAAAAAAACAGGGCGCGCCATTGAATGCTTGCGCTCTCTGATGTCCACTTGGTGGACTGTTCCATCCACTGGAATAACTCTTCCGTTAACGCTTCTGGATTCTCTGTTTGATTTCTTCTCATTTTTTGATGGCTTTTTCAGCGCTTTTCTCAGCGGATCGCTGAGTTTGTCTTCGGGTCGGCGTTATTTGAAAATCAACGGTTATTTCATTACTCTGAATTTGATGTCTGCGGGGATGTCACCGGTTGCTTGAACCATTTTGAACCTTGAACTCTCTTTTTAGAGTTAACCGGTTCAATGGTTCAACGGTTCAATATTTTATGTTTTGCAAAGAGTCACGTTCGCTCAATCTTCTTATGAATTCAATTTGTATCGTTGAACCAACTATTTGAACCTTTTGCTAGAACCTTCCGCTCGAACTTTTATGAACCTTTGAACCGTTTCGAAGCGGAGATCAATGGTTCGGCGGTGTTCATTTCAAATCATTGAACCCCGCTGTTGAACCATATATCATTGAACTTCGGCGTTGAACCATCTTTATCAATTTTAGGAAATGCCTTCAAGTGTTTTGTAATTTCTTGCGAAAATCCACTTTTTGAACCTGCGATTTCTGTAGCCAAAAAGGCTTGTGCAATTGAATAACTTGACTACTTAGAATATTTTTGAGAAAGGAGACTATTTTTGGCCTGCAGGACCAAAATGGTCAACAGGGTGTCCACAAAAATAAGTGACTGGTTTTGGGAAGAACAATTGGCTCCAGTTGGAGAATTTTCATCAATTGTATTTTGAAACGATCGAAGGGAGTGGAATCCAGACTCTAAGTGCCTTCATCCATGTCATTGGGCCACGGAGTCAAGCCACCCAAAAAGAGAAAGACGTTAAAAAATCAAACGAACAACACAATAAATGAAGACTATACAAATGTACAACTGGACTTATCTGATGCTTCAAAGATTGAAGTGCTTTAGATGTTGTTCACTGTAAGGCGGTGAAAATGGTGTTCCATCTTGATATTCTAGCAAGAAGCTACTTTCACCACAGATTTGATGAATGGTAAATGGACCTCTCCACAAAGAATCAAAATTTTCATGCATTCCTTTTGGTTCTCTCTTGTCTTACAACAAGACTTGATCTCCAATCTGAAAATCACGAATCCTTGCTCTCTTGTCGAAGAGTTTCTTTACTTGATTTTGATGTGCAGTGATACGGTCCATTACCATAGTTCGTTGCTCATCTAGTTCGGTTAGGCACATGATCCTTTTATCAATAGAATTTTTGAAAGTTTGATATTCGACTGCCTTTGCCAACTTCAGTGCTAGTAGTTCAAGGGGTGATTGGGATCTCTGCATTCAAACCATACAAACGCTGAAATGGTGACATACCTATTGCCCTCTTGGGTGTAATCTTGTCTGCCCACAAAGCATCTAACAATGCTTTACGCCAAGTTCTATGATTATCATGTATTAGTTTTCTGATAATAGTAACCAGATTCTTGTTACTTGATTTTGTTTGACCATTTTCTTGTGGATAATAGTCGGAGGAGTAAGAAAAAATAATCTCGTAATTGTAGCAAAATTTAGTAACTTCATGAGAAGAGAAACAAACATTATCTGTTACAATCTTAGTTGGAACCTCAAATCGAAAAATAATATTTTCTTTAAGGAAATTGCATACCACTTTCGAAGTAGCATGCTTAGTTAGAATAGCTTCAACCCACTTGGTAAAATAGTCTATCATGATAAGAACATAGTCATGTCCAGCACTTGAAGTGGGTTCACGGCGTCAATGAAGTCAATACCCCATTGTTGAAAAGGTTCTTCAATTACCACTGGCTTGAGAAGTAATGTGGTCAATTTAAGTTTTTCAACAAATTGTTGGCACAACTTACATCTATGTATCCAAACGTACCCATCTTGAAACAGTGTAGGCCAATAGTATCTAGCTCATAGAATCTTGTGAGCCGTTACTGGTGCAGAAAAATGTCCTCCGCAAGCCAAATTATGGAAGGACTCCAAAAGTTTACTTTGTTACACTTTATCGACGCAACGAAAAAATACCCCATCAAGACTTCTTTTGTACAAACTATTGTCCCACAAGACAGAGTTAGTAGCCTTTAACTTAACATTCCTTTTTTCTTTGTAGGATAGATGGGTGGGACATTCACTATAGGTAAGAAAATGAACGATATTGGAATACACTCATCAGTAGTAGTGACAAAGAGAATTGTAGGCACGTCTCTAACCTATGTTTTTTCATGTTCTGTTTTTTCGGGTATGTTATCAACAATTAATTGGCAGAGACCTTTTCCCCGCACGTCTCTAATCAAGAGATATGTCACCATAGAATGTCGCGAAAGTGTTATCAAAGATAGAATCTTGAGATTTGCCTTAACATGTCTTTTGATTTTCTATCTGAATTTTCTGATATGTCACCTAATGAACCTTCATCTGATGAACTAAAAACATCTTCAGTGGTCAAGAAATAGTTATCCATTCCCGATGATTCAAATAAAATTTGAGCTTCAGGATCTGATGTTTGGGTGAATATATTTTCTCTTTTTCAAGTAGTAATTTTTTCATGACGCTTTTAACGGGGATTCTTGCTATAGACAAATCTATATTGAACTCTCCACCTACGTCCTTACAAAAATTACGTCCCCGTAGAATGCCATAGGAAGCTGGAACATCGGCCACCAAGACTGTCATTATAATCTTTTTATCTGGTAAAGTCGCGAATGCAAATTGGGCATCTTTGATTTGACCCAGGAGTGGTACTTGTTTGTTTTCCATGGAAAAGTATTTCTCAAAAGTCTTAGTTAAGGTAAGACCAAAAGAATCTGCTACCTTGGCGGGCATAACATTATAAGAAGCTCCAGAGTCTATTATACAGTTGCTCAACTTATGATCATTTATTAACAGAGAAACATAGAAATGTTTTATTTTTTCGGGGGCAACAAGAAGAGTAGCGACAAGATTTTTTTGGGTGGATTTGTTCTTCGAAGAATCATGAGTCACCTTTGGAAAGTCTTGCCCTGTAGGGACGGTTTTGTTTTTATGTATTCAGCGAATCTATCAAACTGTTCAGGGTTGGCTCGCAAGTACTCAACTTTAGTCATTTGAATCTTGGTCTTTTTAGTATGATCAATTATATCAAATAATTGAAATAAATTAGAAACAGAGGAAGGGAGTACATCATCTTGATCTTTATTGGGTGTGGCACTGCTCTGAAGAATAAAAACAGAGGGTACATGATGGTTCGAGGTACTTACTTTCTTATTGATCACCGGGTCTTTTGATTGGAAAGGCAGTGAAGTCCCTCGTTTAGCAATTGAAATACTGGCTAAAGTTTTTCTCTTGCTTTTCTTTTATCAGCTGGTTGAGTTGACTGGTTCTGGGACCTAGTAAAAACAATGTATGATCTATCAAACACTTTTTTTTTTCTAGCTTCATCTTGGTAATTCAAAAAATTAATGTTGGAGTCGTCAGCTAATTTTTCTTCTCTTTCTGCAAAGAGATTAACGTCATCTTCTTGGTCCAACTTAGGTTGGAAATGTTAGGATTGTGGAGCTAAAAGCTTCACTGATGCAGACACGGAGGAGGTTGCAGGAGAGTTGCTGAGTGTCAGAGACACCGGCGTCGGTCAGGCCAACCGACGTCGGCAGGATAGGGCAGGAAGGCAACCGACGTCGGTCATAGATCGGCCGGCGTCGGCGACCCCCAGGCGGACAGGGACCGACGTCGGTCGCCTGTGTGGTTCGGACTGCGTTTATTACGGGCAGTTAACTAACAAACCAAGTGTTTGCATGATCAGGGCTAATTATAGACTGAGAGCTGCGGATCTAATTATTGTAATTAGATGTCTAATTATTGTTTGGATGAGATCTATATAATAGACTCATGGTTGTATTGGAAAAGTGTGCTAGGGAGTAAGAGAGCATAATTATAAGCTCCTTCTGTGTGTGAGGTAGAGCAATGGTGCGTTCCCCCTAGTGTCTCAGTACCAGGTGTGTTGGTGCTGGATTGGAAAGCCAGCTGGGTTCTTCAGGAGTGTAGGATCTTGGTCACAGTTGCATGGCCTATATAGGAGATCTACATGGTAAGTAAGATCGTTGATCTGCAGGTGTATGTGTGTGCAAGGTCGAGGTTCACAGGTGAGCAGAACCGTTGTTTGATTTGCAGGTGTGCAAGGTCATATAGACAGCAACACAACAGGGAGCAGTATCAGGCAAGATCTACTTGGAGTACAGGGATGTACTCGGATAGAGCAAGAGAGGAAGGCAAGGGAGTTCCTTCCATAAGTATGGTCTGTTGAATTGCAGGTTGTTGCAGATTCATGGGAGATCTACTTGAAGTACCTTGAGTACTTGTGGAGCACGTGGAGTGCTTGTGGAGTGCGTGGAGCACTTGTGGTGTGCGTGGAGCACGGGAGGTGAACACCAACTCTGTATTTGAGTTGGGTGTTGGGACCTGTGAGAGGGAGAGCTTTGGGGAGAAGAATTACTGTTCACTTGAGGTGTGGGAAACCTCTGTAAGGTGGTGGAGAAGATGTGGGATATTCTCTATTGTATTCTTTTCTGTATAAAGTGTTAATACAAGTTGTGTATTGTCTCTCATATGCTGTGTTATTTTGAATTCTAGTTACTTGGTGAATTTGGTTTATTTCCGCATATTAAGTTGCTTGGTATTTGGTAATCAATTGTATGCTTCCGGTGTTTCGCATCCTGACAGGAAAGAGAAATCATGTTCAGCTTCATGATAACCAATTGCTGAGTTAGTCGGTGCTTCTTCAATGGCAAGCTTCCCTTGTGCGGGAGGAAGGCAATTGGATTGCCCTTGGTTCTTGACAGCATTGCTTTGATATGAATGGTTAGGGAATGTCTTCCTCGGTATATCTCGATAAGGAGCAGACATTCGTTGGGCCATTTGCCTTTTCAGAGCTAACAACTTATTTGCTAATTTTTGCACCATAAGATTTGTGGTACTCGTGGAAGAACTTTCAACAGATGAGAAAAATTTATTTTTATTAGAATTTTTTATAATCTTACTTGCCAAGATAAGATCATTTTTGACCTCAATAGCCAAAATTTGAGCTGCAAAAAGATCTATAGGGCCAGTCCGCCTCAACAGAAAACTTACTTCAGATAGTTGAGAATTGATAAAAAACACTTAAGATTTTTTGGTGTTCGCTGAGCAATTGTAGGAATTATGTTCTTCAGTTTATTGAATTTAGCAATGAAGTCTCACATAAGTTCATGGGGTTCTTTCTTCATTTGCGTAAGCTGAGCCAACAAGGCATGTGCATCTATAGCGAGTTTGAATCTAGCCTCATATTTGGACTTGAGAGTGTTCCAGTCAGTTATAGTTTGAGCTTGAAGGTGATAAAATCAATCCACGATAGTGTTTTGCAAATTTTTTACAAACAGTTTCACCGCTGTATCTTCATATTCCATGCCTATCACGCCACATGCTATGCAGAAAGCAGCAATATGCTCATCTGGATGAACCTTCTCATCACCATAGAATTTGGAATTTTTTTTTCTTGAACTACGAGGTAGTTCATGTAAAAGTGGGGTCAGATTGAGAGGACCAAAAGTGTTGCCCCAAGGACCTTGGGCTGCCATGATATGACGATTAAAAGGAGGGATAACAAACCTTTGTGGGGTAAGTATGGACACAACTTTACTAGCACTGAGATTAGAAGCTTCGTCTGGTATTGAAGATCTGACGTTGATAGGAGGAAAACCCCTGGTACGTTGCAGGCGAGATGGAGAAAAAATTTTAAAATTATTTTGTTGCACCAACTCAAATACAGGGTTAACAATACCTTGAGCTCTCTGGCTGCCAGAGTGTAGAATGGAAAAAGAATTGGAAATGCTTCAATTTGAAGCTTGAGGCTTCAAAGTGCGTGTTCGAATCTCCAGCGGAGTCAAAAAAACTGTTGGGTGAATATTTTGTCCTCAACCAACAGAAGGCAAAATGGGTATATCAACCACAGCGTAATGAGATAAATCTCTCCTCTCAGCAAGGGGAGGCTCCCTATAAACTATAATATACCAATATAAACTGAAAATAGACTCAGAGGTGAGATCATACCATCAATCTTTTTTTTTTAGAGATGATGTTCACAAAGTAAAGAAAAATTCCTGTGTAATAACTAAAAGCAATTCTCTTCTTTCAAAAATGAGGTTTAATAAACAGAAGGAAAACTTCTCGAGTAGTAACTGGATTCACAAAAAATTCACGAAAGCACAAACTCTTTCGTTGCTTCTCTTACTGATTTAGGACTAATATCATACTAGAATGAAGTGCACCCAAAGTCTCCACCGAAAACTACAACAGAGTGTATGATCACAAAAGATAAAAGTAGTTCAAAGCCTTTCCAATATCTTTTGTGCTGAAACGCAAAACACACAAGCTAAAGACAATTTTAATAGCACAAAGTCTCCACAATTGGCTTTAGGGCATCTTCCAGATTATTTTTACTTGCTCTGCTTATTTGATCAAACAGATAAGACTCTATTTAGAAAAAAGACATAAGAACGATTTTCTACATAACACAAGTTATTTCAACACAAAGTTTGAAAGGTCACTTGCTATCTCATTCTCCTGATAAAATATGATTAACAATCTGAGCTTAAAGTCTCAAAAATGTCTTTCAATTTGGGCAGAGTTTTTGCTTCTAATAACTGAGAGATCTTTCTTATCCGAAATGAGAGATTACAATATATAGCGTCCAAAAAAAGATTTTGGCGCTTGTTTTCACAAAATGGCTCATGCTACATTGAATGCATTGGAAAGAGGAAGTTCTGTGTAGGGGCCATGTTGGAGTAGGTTACTAGTCCTGACTTTGGCATTTAACTCATCAAATGTCTTCTTCAAAGCATGGGTTGTCTGATCCTCTGAAAGGCAAGGCCGCTCCTCTTTATGATATTTACACGATTGTCCACTTGTCTTTACTCCAATGAAAAAAATAGGGTGCGTCATTGAATGCTTGCGCTCTCTGATATCCTCTTGGTGGACTGTTCCACCCACTGGAATAACTCTTCCACCAACGCTTCTGGATTCTTTGTTTGATTCCCTCTTTCCTTGTTATATTTTGTCTCTTCCTGGTGATCCGAGCTCTCGAGGCTATCTTCTTGTCTTCTACTGGCTTCTTCAGCTCCTTTCTCAGCGGATCGCTGAGTTTGTTTTCGTGTCTGTGTTATTTGAAAATCAACGGTTATTCCATTATTTTGAATTTGACGTCCGTAGGGACGTCACCGGTCGCTTGAACCAATTCGAACCTTGAACCGTCTTTTTAGAGTTCACTGGTTCAATGGTTCAACAATTTAATATTTTATGTTTTGCAAAGAGTCACGTTTGCTCAGTCTTCTTATGAATTCATTTTGTATCGTTGAACCAACTGTTTGAACCTTTCGCTAGAACCTTCCGCTCGAACCTTTTTGAACCTTTGAACCATTTTGAAGCGGAGTTCAATGGTTCAACGGTTCAATGGTTCGGCGGCATTCATTTCAAATCATTGAACCCCGTCGTTGAACCATATATTATTGAACTTCGGCGTTGAACCATCCTTATCAATTTTAGGAAATGCGTTCAAGTGTTTTGTAATTTTTTCTTGCGGAAATCCACCTTTTGAACCTGCGATTTCCTTAGCCGAAAAGGCTTGTGCAATTGAATAACTTGATTGCTTAGAACATTTTTGAGAAAGGGGACCATTTTTGGCCTGCAGGACCAAAATGGTCAACAAGTCCACAAAAACAAGTGACTGATTTTGGGAACACTCACAATGGTGATGACTCTGTGGTAGAGTTTGCAACTTCCCTACTTCAGGGATTTTTGATAGACGGTTGTTCTACTTCATGGAACATGGATTTTCTACATAACTCTTGGAGGACAGTGGCTCTTTGAGAGTTTGGAAGAGAGTTGCATCATCTCATCATTGAAAAGTGACATAGGGTTGATAGTCTATCATCCTATGACCTTGGTGGTATTATTTGCATTCACATAGGTCAGAATTTCAATCGAGGTTGTTCTGTTCCATATCAACAACCTATGAGGAGTTACACATTTTCTTGCACCTATGATGGGTATTCTTCACATCCATGGGAAATCTACAAGAGTTGGAGAGTGGTTTTGTATTGCTAACATTTTGAGATGCTTCCATCTCCTCATATTGGATGGATGTAAGGATGTGGTGATTTGGGATCCAGGTGGTGAATTGCTTGGCACATCATTTCGTTTGGATCTAGATGAGTTGTTTGACAGGGCAATGGAGGGAGATAGACTTGCTGATTTCAATTGTATTAGAGTGGAGCAACAGATTAGTGGTGGAGCATTCTTAAGATTGATATGGGATCCTGGTGATTGGCTTTTGCATTTAGGTATCGATTGTTTGAGACAAACAATCTTCGAGAAGGGAGGATTGTATTGCCCTCATTTTCTAAGTGATGGCATTAAATTAAATTAATTATATATAAAGTTGTCCAAATAAATTAAATTACAAAGATAATTTTATTTTAATTAATTTAATTAAAGTGACTAAAATAAAAATAATAAATATTATAAAGTCACTTTATTAAATGAAGTGTTCTTCTAAAAACTTGAGGAGGTTACAATTGTATACTTCTAGAAGTTTTAGTTGAACCTTTAAAAAGGAAATAAGAAAAACATTTAATCATTTGTTATTGAGTTGATATTTCTTATGCATTATTGCAAAGGTTGAATTACAAGTTCAACTAGATTTCTGAGGACGAAAACTTTCAAGAATCAATAAATTGAACGAAAACCCAATTCTATTTTGTGAGATGAATTCATCTAGAGTTCATCATTTAACATATTTGCAAATTATTCACCATTTTAGGGCTTCAATCAGGTAGAGTTTGAAATTTATTTATAGGTTGAAGACGGTGTTTCAGAGTTGAATATCTAATGGTCATATCTTCATGATATATTAGACGATTAGGGTTTATAGTGTTGAAACAAATTTTTAGAGCTGGCCGTTAGGGTTTATGATTTTATTTTGGAGACATTTTTGCAGATTTTGAGTAGCAAATATTTTATAAATAATTTTTGCATAAAAGACGACTTGTTTGAAATTTTTTTGGAAGCTTTTGATGAGGGTTTCAGATTTGTGACAACTGAGAAATATTTTATATATTTATTTTTGCACATGAGTATTAGGGTTTGGTGAAGTTTGAAGTAGAAATCATCATATCAATTTAAGTGCCTTTAGGGTTTGATTGTATTATTATTATTGCAAATTTATTTGAAAAAATTTCAGCGCTTTTTCAAGGGTTGGTTGATTTGAAGACATCATCTACAACAATACATTTTCTACTTACATTTCATCATTTTCATTGATCAAAGTGTTCAATATTGTAGTCTATGATTCGGGTATATTTGTATTTTCATTGGAAATCAATAACCAATTGAATGTTGGAAGATATACTTTGCTGTAGCAATAAAACCAGAACTATATCAGCGCTGATTGTAATTATAATTTTATTTTTATTGAGGGGAAATAAGAGGATGTGTTTTTCCATTTGTTTTGCAATCTAGGTTTATTTGTTATCAATATATGCAATTGCTTTAAATATTAAACTGAAAACAATCAAACATCTCATCAAAACTACAAACAAACACTTAAAAAATCAAAACTTTTCAGTTGCATGTCAAGTGTTTGATAAAATATCAACATCATAAACTGAAAAATCAAGGCAGAATAAACAAGGGTTCTTACACTTACACACAGGGTTTCTTGCTTTGTGGTTTTCAATATGAAAGTATCTCTAATCGAATTGATTACTATGAATAAACATATATTTTAAGAGATTATTATATTATCCTATTGGAATACAAGTACAATGTAATGCTCTTAAAACTATTATTTCCACTTCTATATTTTTTATTTTTATTTTTATTTTTGGATAAGTAAATTAGTTTCAATTATTCTGACCAAGAGCATTTTAGAAGAGCAGAGTGATTTTAGTATCAACATAGTTACCAAGTTTGGAAATCTTTTTTCATTTAGGAGGGCAAATAAATCTAAGATTCGAAATTCTTACAAAAGTTCGGATAAATCTGATTTGAAATATATTCATTTGTGTTTGTGATCATAGTTTTATAGATATACAAAACTGACAAATACAATGAAAAACATTATTCATGTAATATAAAATGTTAATATTATATAAAATTTATGGTTTTTGGGCATATTTAATCTAGAAAACCTTTAAAAAAAAAAAAATTGAAAAAAAAAGGCGACTGGCCAAAAACTCAGGATTCGATCGGTTTTGCTAGCTATAAGTATTAGAGTATTGATGTCTTTGAAATGGTTGTTTTCCAGACTACTATTTCAGAAGTCCCCAAAAACTATTATGTCTCTCATATTGTTGAGAGATCGTAATGCAAGAAAATATTTACATAGGCTAACATCTTGTTCATACCCATTACAAAAAAGCAAAATAAATAAATAGATGCCATGCTTATATCTTGACTTGAGGAGCCGTAACAGTTGGTTTGACACCTTCAGTGGGCAAAATAATTTGATTATGAAGAATTGACATCTTCTGTTCTTCCTCTGTCGCCACCTTCAGTAACATTTTAATCAAAAAACCATAGTTCAAAATGTTGTTTTCAGCAGGGCAAAATTTGAATCGGGACTCGAGACTCAATAATTTCTTGGCAACTTTATTGCTACTTTAAAAAACATATAAATTCATAAAATAAACTTAAATTAAATGTAAAACATTGTTAAATGACATGAGAAATGAATGCAGAGAATGCCATAAGTACATGTTCTACTAATTTTTGATCAAAAAAGAATACAAAGTTACAAACTACAAAGTACAAAGTTACAAACTGCAATTCTCATAGAGTCATGAAAAATCAAATATACATTACATATTACATTTCATCTCTAGTTTGCTATGGTCGCCGCATGGAAGTGGAAGGTAAAAATTCTTCCTCTCCAATGCCAACATTGTCAACAAATATATTATCTAGATCCTCACCAACTCCCCCTGATGCCTCTGCTACCCCAAATGCTATTGCTTCTATCTCCCTCTCCAGATATGTGATCTCTTTTGTTGTAAAGATGGGTTGGCTTTGTATCATCAACAATGTAGTCAGCATAGAGATTGATCTCATCCAAGTCAATAGCATCATATTTCACTCGCCTCTCCACTTGTTTGATTCGAAGACGATGATTATTTTGCACAAAAATAAGGTCTTTGAAGCATAGTGTCATCAATCTATTGTGCTTTGTGTGAACAACTTTAAATATGCTCCAATTATGTTTACATTCATAAGAGCTACATAATTTGCACAAAATGCAGATTGCTAGCTTGAAGATTTGGGGTTTTTACACCATAATCTTCTCACCACACATCTACAAATAGGAGATTTATAGTTTTGTAAGTCAATTAGGCTTGAACAAATGAAAGAAGTCTACTACTAGTATCTATAGACTATGAGTAACGAGACTAGAAAAGAAAAATAAATTACTCAATTTGTTTTTACATTGTTGAGAGTTGTTTCTTCTTTTAATGCATAGAGTGGAAGAAAAGAGTCACTTTGTTGCATTCTTGTAAATTTGCAATTGCTCAACAACTGCATCTTTAATCTCATCATAAGGGATCATCGTCGTTATGCATGTATTGAGGCCATCCTTAAGCTTTTCATTGGCCTTAAATGAATTAGAATAAAAAAACTTGGGATTCAAGTAGTAGGCTGTTGCATGAATATGTTGATGGAGCTTCTTGTTCCATTTCCGATCAATTATACGCTATATGGGTTCATATTTTTATTGATTTTGTTCATAATATTTGGCTATGGCTTCTTTGGCCATGTCCACGGCCTCATACAAATAACCCATTGTGTTTCTCTCCCCGTCCACCAACTGTAGAACTCAAACCAAAGGCTTTGACACCTAAAAGTATAACAAAATAATATACAAATTTAAAATGAAAATTAATATTTTTTTATAACAATTAAATGATAAATAAAAATATAATTAAGTTTAAGATTACCTTAATTATTTTCTCCATGTGCTTTGCAAACACATCATCAAAAATGGTCTTCATGACTCTTTTCCCCTTCTTCGACCTTCTTAGCATAGGAAGACTCCACCTGTTGGTCACTCACAACCATTTGCTTAAGGGATGTTAGTGAGGCTATAATGTGAAGAAGTTTGTGGCGAATTGTGACTCTCGATCGCATAAGCTCCTTTTCATTGGTGTGCTCTTGCATGAACTGTAGTACCCAATTGTGATTGTAGATGAACTTGGTGATTATTTTTTGTTTCATCAACCACACTCTTCACCCATGAGATCTTTCTTATGTCTTCGAGCAAGAGAGCTATGCAATGGGCCACACAAGGTGTCCAAAAAAGTGTAGGTGCCTCTCCTCAAGAAGTTTTCCTATTGTTATATATGCGGTTGCGTTGTCTGTCATAACTTGAATAACATTTTGCATGCCTACTTTTATCACCACCTCATCCAACATGTCACACAAAGTGTTTGCAATTTTTGTTTGATGGGAGACATGAAGCCATTAAAAAGTTAATTATTGTGCATTTTTTTCATTTATCCACCCATTAGATAAAATTGTGCACCCCTTTTTTTGCCATGTTTTTTTTGGTTTTCTACAAGAGCTTGTTTATGTTTCACAGAATCATCCAAGAACTGATCACTTAAGTCATGAGTAGTAGAAACTTTGAACCCCTTCCTAACAACTGTCAATGTAGTGATCAAATTCTCCCATCATGGATTTTTTGCCACATTGAAAGGAATGTTGTGGTACCGAAAGTTTGTTGCAATTATCCTTGTTTTATTTTGTTGTTCTCGGTTCCAAGCGATACCTTCCAGCAAAGGTTGTGACCCAGGGCTACTTTGAGGAATAAAAAGAGTAGTCAAACTATTTTCAGTGGATGAGCTTTGTCCTCAACCCCAACCTTCTAGAGTTGGGGCAATAGAAGAGCCCTCACGGTCACTATCATATCTCACTGCGTTCCTACTCGTTAGGACTACAAGTGTATCAACTTTTATTTTTTCGCTCTTTTTATTTGCATAAGTTGCAAGGGCAACAACCAACTCTTTTTGAGCCTCCGCTGGTGCTTGTGTGCAAAATTCCACATCATTTCTTAACAGTCATGCGACGTGATTTTTCAAGTGAAAAACACTTCCACTCATCTTCATCTCGCAATAATTACATATTACATAGTTGCTCTCTGTTGGTTCACAATGCTTCCAACTAGGGTCAGTGGACTTAGACTTACTACGGGTTGCTAAACTAGATGGCGATGCCGTTTTGAAACAACAAACTTAAACCCTATATAAAAAACATGTTTTAGAATTTTAATATAACTTCTAGTGCTAACCAAAGGAAGTAGAAGTAGAATCTAGATATCAAATTTTTAGGATGATTCAAATTTCATATTAGAAACTAGAAAGATAATGAAAATTGAAAAATAAAAATTATATACCTTTTTCTAACTTTTTGCTGTATGTTGCAGGCTCTAACTGGACTGTCACACTGTGATATTAAATTCATTGCTCTTAATTGTGGATAACTGTGGAAGTCTTGGAAATTGGCACAAAGTAACAAACAGTGGATAGAGTCTACAATCTAGACCATAGTTAAAAAATGCAAGCCCTTGAATTAATGAAGTGCGATATACAAATGTCAAAGACTCAGTGTCAAATATAATTGTTGAATCATTGGGTTTAATGGGCATTGAATCTCATGAGATGCCTGCAGAAGCAGAATGATGTTGATGTGTAAAGTTGTCAACACTGATTCAATATTCACCATTGGCACGATTGTGTAACCCTGCTGGGAAAAACACTTACCAAACTGCAATATATAGAGTTAGATTGTGTAACCTTGTTGGGAAAAACACTTACCAATCTCGTAATAAAAGCTTGTTGTAGTATATTGTTTAATTTGTTTAAGTGTCATGAATATAAAATGGTAAATTGCATATTGATGAACTCATAAAATCATGTATTGATAAACTAAAAAAACCACATAAAAACAATGCATAAATGCTTTGGGATTTTATTTCGTTTTGGTGAGACAGTGGCCATTTCTCGACAAACATTGCTGAGAAATGGAAGGATCTCGTCCTGTGATAAACACTGCCATTTCTCGTTCTGCAGCTATCTCGTGAGATTTGCTGAGATTTTGAACTATGATCTAAACATTTATTTGTTGTTCATTATCGAGTCTTCAATTATCAGTTCAGTGTATTGTCAATATGTTACAAACAGCGGTGGTGTAATGCTTAAGTGGATACATTCATATTGGCACAACCTAGGTTCAAATGCCACTAGCATTTAGGCTATCCGCAATAGGGGATGCATGATTGACCGTCGTCACTGTTGATATATCTGGCGAGTCAGTGTTGGTATATTTGGCAAATTGGCTGTACAAGGACTAGAACCCTTGTTTATGTGTTCCAAATGGGTGTGGGCCCATCCACCCCACAATGTATCAATAAAAAAAAATGTTACAAATAGTTGCTTTGCCTCCTATTGGATTGTGGACGACACATTGAAGAAGTTACATCTTCATCCTAGTGTCTTAGGGTTTACATAATGATCTTCCAAGTTGACGTTGAAGCAATGTTGTTTAACATCCACTGTTTCTCTATCAAACTTTTTATTTGTGTTTCAAACTCTCAATTTAGTCATGCCTTCGAGCATTACTCACCTGTATCTCCAAACCTGGCCTCAGTTTCCATTCCAAATTACCAACAGTGAAATTTGCACTTCTCTCTTCTCTCTTGTCTCTGCCTCTTGCCATAATTTTTTGCCTCAATTTGCTTCCATAAGGTTTGGTATGATTTCACAAAAGACTCTGTAAAACTGTTGTCCTTGGCCTTTTAGTTGTGGGATAAATGGGCTTTTATTTTTCCAAATCCCTATCCCAAATTACCAAAATATAATTATTGTTTGTAACCATATTAATGTTGATTGGAGGTGCATGCTCTTTTCCTATCATGCTAAGGTGATTTCCACATCTTTCCCCATGCTTCTATTTCTTATTTATGACTACCAAAGAGCTGCCACTAAGTGCGTTGTCCATGCTCATAATTACAATTGATGTAAGATTGAATATTATTCTCTTCTGATGTTTCATTTAATCAAACAATTTCTGCAATATCTGTAGTTATGTTACACAGGTATGGAAGCACATATTTTTCTCACAATAGATTAATATTTCATTCGTGGATACATTGAACCAATGGAGACTCATTACAAACTTCTGTGCAGAGACATAACAATAGACATGGGCCAGTGCAACACACTCCTACATCTCTTGACTCCCATTTTGACATGGCATTGAGCTTGCAGGCTCTTATTCTTTTCTCAAAAACCAAACACTACTAAGATGAACCCTAAAACCGAGCTCTGCTACTGCTAGAGATTTGACTATCCATTTCTTACGCACAACTTTATACATGCAAGAGCATCACAAATCACCACTTGAACACTGAGAATGAACACATTACAAGATTAGTTGAGAAGCCATCGACAAGCACTGTGAAATTGTTTGTATATTTGTCATTTCCTACTTCAACAACACTGCCCGACATAAGTAGTTGTTACAAGATCCTTCATACACATACAAATTCTTTATCAAGTTGTCCAAGGTTGTAATGCCCAATAAGTTAGATTTCAGCATTATTTGAAGACCTGCATCCATGAAACCTCTTTAAGATGATTAATCTCTTAAGACTTATGTAGTGAAATTCACATTGAGTTCAAAGTACGTGGCTACAAGGCTGTTGGAGAAAAGAACTGCATAAACAACAGGAATGCTGTGTAGCACACGGATTCAATTGGACAATATGAACACTCGGTCCAATGAATCTCATGTGCACCAAATGATTGCCCAAAATATCAAGTTCTTGGATCTCTAGGCAATCCTTTGTGAAACTCTCTAGATAATGACTATGTTATTGGATACACTGTAGCAGGCCCTAGGATATGGTTCGATATGTGATGGGGTACGATGGGTAGGGTACGCCCTTGCCCTTGTGGGTATGCCTGGATATGTCCATGGACATATTCGGGCGTACCCATAGGGGCAGGGGCGTACGCTGCTCATTTGGCCCACATATCCTGCATAAAAATGTGTTATTTTTTATTTTTTTCAATTTCACTGTAGAATTTTTTTAGAGATTTTGTGCTTGTGTTCTGTTGTGCATGTGGATGAGGGCAGATGGCAATTTTGTAGTAGTGTCACCTTCGTAAGCTTCTGCTTTTTCTTCTGTGGCATATCTGTATCTTCGTTCTACTATAACCTATCCTATATCTGCATATCTCTGTTTTGCTATTTAGACTTATGCTGTAGTAGAAAGCGTGGAGTTTATTGTGTTGGTGCTGGTGGAGGGAGTGCAGAGCTATTGGTGGAGGAATCATGTAACTGCAGACAAAGGATGGACAGTCGTATGGGTTGGACGACACTAAAACAATTTCATTTTCATTTAGGTTTTAACCTTTGTTTTTTATTGTTTGGTATTTTATTTTTGTCGACTTTTATTTAGATTTTACATTTCTTTACTATCTTTTAAAATTTGTTTATACAATTTTCTTCATTTTGTTTTTTAATATATTTTTCAAGTCTTATTTTATCTATTTTAATTTATATATTTTATTTTTTGTTTATTTTGATTTTTTTTCCTTTTTAAGCTTTACTTTATATTTTGTGATTTATTTTTTATATTTATTTTAATCTACATTTTTATATTATATATATATATATATATATATATTTGTATTGTTTTTAAATATTTTGAATCCTTTATTAAAGTTCAGGTATTTTTGTCCATACATCATAACATTTGCACTATGTACCTTTTATAAAACTAATCAAAGTTCGACCATTGATTATTATGATATTTGGCCTTGAGTTATGAGTATGTTTTGTGGTTATTTAACTTGTTTTGCTTCCTCTATGCATATTATGTGGTTAATTTTTTTTATATGGCTATATTTTTAATTTTTTATATATGTTTTTGTACAGCCGTATCCACAAACGCATCAAAGCCCCCCGCCTTCCCTCCCCCACCCCAAAAAAAAAAAAAACCTGTATCCACATATTTGATTCTTGTACCTGTATCCGTATCGACAACATAGGATAATGATAAGTTTTGCTTGTCTTCAAAAATTGGTGAGACGTGCAACACTAGTTTAGGTGTGCAATAGTAATTGAGGTGCACAAAACAGGAAACAATGCACACTAGGAAAGAAACTGCACATAAGTGGAAGCTATGCAACAAAGGTCTGGGTGCAAAAATCTTTATTCTACTAATTTAACTTGGAATCTCTGCCCAAACTGCTGTGCAATGCTAAAGATGGTAACCACAAATGAAAAAAGAGGTGTCCAACACACCCAGATGCAAGATTACTTAGAGATCCAAGAATGCCCCCACATCATATAAGTTATAACCTTGCAAAAATTACACCTCTGTAAAATCTGTGTTTTAGCGTGAGTTCTTGAGAGGATTTTCAACTGCACTTTCCATTTCCACTAAACAAAAAATTCTTGATGCCACCAAGGCACTTGATTTATTGAAATGTTGAATGGGGGAAGACCACCAATTGTTGCACAACTCCCAATAGTTGGATAGTGTTAACAAGAACAACCCTAAATTTTAAATGGTATATGAAAGATATACCAGATGATATTCCTTGACATTGTCTTTCCTTTTCTATTCTTTCATCTAGTATTCTGGATTATATATTTCTTATTAGACATTGTCCAATTATATGCGACTATGCAAATACCAGTGGTCTTCCACTTTATAGTTATTGAGCCAAACTTTTGGAATGTGCGTATGGATAGAGACAATCTAGATACTTAAGTTATCAGAAAGTATACAGTTTTAAGACATCAATGGCACAATGTATTGTTCAAGCAAAGTTTAGAATTGAAAGTGAGTGGTAAATTTGGTAAAAACTTTGGAATGTGGGTCCCAAAGCGAAATTGATTTCTATTAAATAGTCCTGCCTTTACTAATGGCAGAGTTCCTGCAATCTATAATGTCGATTTCATTTCCAAGAAAAGGCAAATAATACACGTCTGCTAGATACTTGAGTGGTTTATTATAGAAGTTGGCGAAATTAAAGGGAATTCAGTCTTTTGTCAGCTCACCTAGATGATAATCAATAATAGTTGTTTATAATGTTTTTATCCAAAGTTGCAAAATGTGCGATTTAATCTCGATAAATCATTGCATGTGGCCCAAAACACTTTCAATCTCAAAATTTGTGATTTACATAGTCAATGCAATCAATGGTGTTAAAATTGCCAAAAAACGGGAAGATCGCAATTTTTCCAATAAAACGTGATTTCAGATTTATACATATAGCGAAAAATGGAATTTTTTAGGTCATTTTCAAATAATATTCAAAGATTTTTGATATTTTCAAGAGGTTTTTGAGGGAAGTTCGAGGCAAAGCGAGAAGACTAGGTTACAACCCAAACCCTAACCCAACCCTGTAGGTTTAGGGATTTATTTTTAAAAATTTGAAATATTGTCTAGAGTATGAAAAAATTTAAATACGCCCAAAAATTAAAAAGCCCTAAACCTAACCCTAACCAGTTGCCTAACCCTTTTTTTTAAAATTTGAAATGTTGCCTACAGGGAAAAAAATTAAATACACCCAAAACTTAAAAAAACCTAAAACTAACCCTAACCCCCTTCTATGGTAGGTGTTAAAATTTGACGTTCATTTGAACATATTTAATATTTTTAGCCGTGAAATATGGTGTCAATATTTCTCAATATAACTCCCTAATTATCAGTTTTCATACAATTTGATGACTTATTTTATATGCTTATTTCTCATTATAACTCCTTAACTATTGGTTTTTATACAATTTAAGGCACTTGGTTTTTATTATATTTCTATCAACGAATTGAACTTTTTTATTATTGCATGTTGAATTATCTTTTATACACTAGGTTTTTAAATGTTATATATTCAACATTGTAATTTTTGCCTTTTGACTCTATTTAATCTTAATATTTTTGTAATTCAACATGATATAAAAATATTATAATAATTGTTTTCATTGGCCTCAATTGCAAATAACAGTTAGTATTATAATTTAAAATCGTCCATGGAAACAAATAACGTTATTTAAAATAATTTAAACATATTAAAAATAAACATTGTAGTAATTTGTTTGAATTTATTGATGCAATTAGCATGCTATATAATTTAAACTTTTGGCGCCAAATTTTTGCACTAAATTTACTCAAAATAACAAATGTTACATATTATCTTATCACATATGTACTAACAAGTGCGAACACAAAACACTACACTGAGCAAAATAGAAAATAAATAAAACATATTTAAAACATTTTTGTTTTATTCTCCTCTTTTTAGTCTTTTAGTGATATATATTTTCAATTGTAAATCTGGGGCAAGAGGATCACAATTTCAAAAAAACAACCATGTTTAGAGCCTTGAACTGCGCTTTGTGAGTAGGTATGTCATTAGACAGACCCAACATTTTTTGTCATTTTCCTTAGTGCCACTCTACCCTCACATATTAGCCGGCTTTCACGTTCATCTCTCTTCCATGTACTATCACTTTTCAATGTACTTTCAGGTATATAGGAAGATGAGGTATATAAGAAGGTTTGGTATATTAAGAGGTGTGGTGTATATGATTATGTGACAAAATGGATCAATTGTACTGAGAGCATTGCTCTTCCACATATCTTTGGGTATGTAGGAAGGTGCATGGTATATTGGGCAGTTTGGCTATTATTTGATTTGAGGATATCAAAAGGCAGGAGTGATAAGTTGGACTGATGAAGATTTGTTTTGGGAGTGATTAGGGAAACTAGACACCTTCAAAACATTTCAACGCCTAAACAATTTTTTTATGCACATTGCAAATTTGATCATCATGCCGCATGAGAAAGATTTTGCACTTGAACTGAACTTAATCCTCATCAAACTCCAACTCAAACTCAAATTCGAACCTTGTGACTTAACTTGTATTTGTGGTTGACCGTTCTATGGAACTCTTGACTGCCATTGCACCACTATACATGTAATCCAAAGAAAATCGTGGTTAAGACGAAAAAATGTACATGTACGATCCCTGAAGTTTAAACAAAAGGTTGGCAATAGATAGACTTAGTATTAAAGGTAATGACCCTTGTATCAATAACCTCCCGAGTATCAACTGCCACAATAAGTGGCAATTGAATATATTTTTTTGTACACCCCTTTGAAGTGGGGGAAATGAGGGTTGCAATTAAACAACCTAACAAAGAAGTTACCCTTACTCCACATGAATGAAGGGGAGCGAGTTTAGGCATGCCTTTTAATGCTGCCTCTGATAATACAAAGGTGGTTATCTTCGGTATACTTGATGAAATTGTTTTTGGATTGTCATTCACGAGATTTCCATGTGCAAGATTAACAAAAAAAAACAGTATGTGGTTGTAGCACGATTGAAAGGATCCCTTTAGATGAATTGTCAAATAATGGAATTATATTAGTGTCCACCAAAGACCAATGTCCGTCAATGGGACGACAAGGTACAGTCTATAAAGTTTCTGCTAGCGTGTGTCCAAAAACATTTCCCCACAGTTGAAATACAAAACAAGATTGAGTTTACTGAAAAGTAAATCAAATATCTTGAAATTCTAAGAATTGAGAAATTACAGTAGAATACGATCAAAGCTACAAAAGTCAATATGGAGAGTACATGTCATGTCACCTTTTCAAAATAATTAATGATCTAATAATAATCAATTAAGTCGTTCAAAAAAGTACTTTAAGTTATAACTTTGGAAAATGACATTAATTATTATGTAGTGGGGCCAAAAGTAATTAATACATACATGGCCAAAAGTAACTAATATTCATTAATTGGATAAAAATGAATATTAAATTAAAAAGGAATTATAATTACTTTAGGGTTTGGATGAATTGAAAAGTGAATCTTATATAAGGACAAAGGGGGCAATGAATATTATTATTGATTATTCAACTTTTGACAATTCATATTTGAATTTCAAATTCATTTAACTTCTGCTTGATGACGAAAACCCTCTTTGCAACTAAACCAGATGACAAAACCCTTTTAGTTTTCTGAAGTAGCTTCATCCAGGTGTTACATATGCGACACACAATCATCAAATTTATTCAGGAGCTGCGTTGAGGGTTTGGGAGCTTGCTGCCACCTACAATAGTCCAACATAAAAAAAGAACTTCATAGATCTGAGCAGGTTTTTTAATATCTGTGGAAAAATTTAGTTTTATACTTATTATATTATTTGATTCCGTCAAGCTTTGCATAGGAATTTACTTAGATAACATATGAGCATTTGAATTATTTTATCATAAGTTTTGAATGAAACTTCAAGATTGAATTGTATGCAATAAATTAATCATCTATTTCCAGGGTTCATCTTTGGTTTGAAAATTCAGTATTTGCTTGAAAGGGATATATTATTGTGTTTCACCTATTATATTGGGACATGCACAAGCAAGAATTGCAATGAAAATATTTCTTCATGAGGGTTTTGATTATATTGAGACATGCATGAGCATGAATTGCAATGAAAAGATTTCTTCATGAAGGTTTTGATTTTTATTACCCGAGGGTTCTAGTTTCTTCAAGAGGGTGTTGAATTTATTTCTTCTAAGGGAAATCTGAATTATTTTATAAGAGTTTTACGAGAAATCCAGAATTGTTAATATTTATCCAAAAAAGGATATTTCAGTGGTATCGGACCCTGTATTTGGTTAGCGTGTGGGAAAGATTTATTATGCAGCGTTTATTTCATGCAAGGAAGTGACAAAGAAACTAAATATCCCCAAAGAGAAAGGAAGAAGGGTCCAACATAGCAAGAGGAAGGTTTAGGAGAGCCAGATCCAGAATCACTTGCATAGAAAGAAAAGGAAGCCATGGGTAATAGAGATCTAGAGGATGTTCGTTTTGAGAGGCTTGTACAAGGCCATGAATGGTTAGTTGACATGATGGCTCAACGAGTCTAGGCTATGTAGAATAACAGTATACACAAGCCTCATAATGGTGAAGGTAGTTCTTTAGGGGCTAATAATAATCAACGCATTCAAAGGACAATCATAGGCTCTATTGCTAGGCCTTTCCAACCTACCTTTGTTCATGGGGAAGAGGCAATACCAGAAGTGGAATTACAACCACCAATAGGTGATGAGATTGCAACCGGTTACAAAGAGTATAGTGCCCTACCGGATGAAATTAGGGAGGCTATCTCTCACAAATTTCATGAATTTAAAGAAAAATAGGGGTGGTCAAAGAATTGACACAAGGCCACCAACAAATCTGAGGATCTCCAACAAGCAATAGGGAAGTTTACTATTCCAAGTTATGATGGCTCTGGTAAGCGTTCAACACGTTCGTGGATTCAAAAATTAGATACGTTTTTATCATTGAGGCCAATGATGGAAGAGGAAGCCATCAAATTTGCCACCCTTCATTTGGAAGGTGTAGCACACGAGTGGTGGTACCATGGATTGATCACACAGGGGCACAATCACATCCACTCATACGTAGAGTTCAATACTAGGTTAATAGAGAGGTTTGATAGAGTTGATCCGGAAATCTATTTTCGGGAGTTAGCTCAACTCAAACAAACCAATTCAGTAGATGACTATGTTTTTGATTTTCAAAAGCTCTCAGTTATGGTCCCTGATGTGATAGAAAGGAGACTTGTTGTTTTGTTTGTTGAAAGTTTAGCTGAACCACTCAAGGGCTTGGTGAAAGCTTTCAACACTATTTCTCTTCAAGAAGCCATCAAAAAGGCAACTTTAGACTTGGAGTCATTAGCAGCTAAAGGTAAAATTTTGCCCTATGAACAACCAAGGACATTTTATGGGCAACTAATGACATCAGTTTTTGAGCAACAAAAGAAGCCATTTCAGCAAGGGGTTTTTCTCCAAAAAGCGCTGTCATAGAATCCACGTATTGAGATAGAAACACGAAATGAACTCAGAAAAAAACTATGCTTCACATGCAAGGATCCATGGGAACCAGGTCATAGGTGTCTTCCAAAAGGACAGGGGCACTACATTGAGGTGATATCTGATGATGAGTTAGAAGTACCAAAATCTGAAAGAGGAGATGGGGATAGTTCAGGGAGCATCCTTGCCACACTTATTACAGCAAGCACCTATGTTGCACTTTTTGGTACACCTTGGTATTACCCTTTCAGAATTTGTGGAGTTTTGCAAGGACAAACTCACAGTTTTGATTGATAGTGGGGCCACCCACAACTTCATTGATGAGGGTTTGGTAGCCCAAAGAGAGTTGAAATTAGAAATTTTCTAAGGCGTTAATGTGATTGTAGCTGGTGGATCTACTATTCCTTGCACTAGAAGGATTCAACAGTTGAAGATCACACTTGATAATCACAGGGTGTGTGATGACTTCTATGTTGTGAGCATAGGAGAAACAAGGTTGGTGTTAGTGGTGCAATGGTTACATTCCCTTGGGGTATTTACACAGAATTATCAGACCTTGGAGCTGGAATTTGAATTTGATGGAAAAGAGGTGGTAGTTTGTGGTATGGCCAATGGAGCCCTTACAGTTGTTACAACAAACAGAATTGAGGGTGTCATTGATGGTAGTACTCTCTCTAGATCGCAACTCATTCATGATTCTGCTATCATGGATTCACTCATAGAATTTGTTGAAGAAGCATCAGTAGGTTTAGGGCTTCCAATTCCTGATTGTATCAGAGTAGTGCAACAGAAGCCATATACATCACCAAGAAGAATGGTATAAACAACAAGATTGGTTTGGGATCTTGGTATTTGTAAGGCGGTTCAAGCATTATTTGAGGACAAACAATTTTGGGAAGGGTGGACTATCATGTCTCATTTTCAAAATAATTAATAATCTAATAATAATTAATTAAGTCATTCAAAAAGCTACTTTAAGTTATAATTTTGGAAAATGACACTTATTAATAATTATTGAGTGGGGCCAACCGTAATTAACACATACATAGCCAAAAGTAATTAATAATCATTAATTGAAAAAAGATGAATAGTAAATTAAAAGCAATTATAATTATTTTAGGGTTTGGATGAATTGAAAAGTGAATTTTATATCAGGACAAAGGAGACAATGAATATTATTATTGATTATTCAACTTTTGACAATTCACGTCTGAATTCCAAATTTCATTCAACTTCTGCTTGAGGACGAAAACCCCCTTTGCAGCCAAACCAGAGGACAAAACCCCTCTAGTTTTCTGAAATAGTTTCATCCAGGTGTTACACATGCGACACACAATCATCAAACCCATTCAGGGGCTGCGTTGAGGGTTTGGGAGCTTGCTGCCACCTACAATAGTCCAACATAAAAAAAAGAACTTCATAGATTTGAGTAGGTTTTTTAATATCTATGTGGAAAAACTCAGTTTTATACTATTTATATTATTTGATTCCGTCAAGCTTTGCATAGGAATTTACTTAGATAACATATGAGCATTTGAATTATTTTATCATAAGTTTTGAATGAAACTTCAAGATTGAATTGTATGCAATAAATTAATCATTTATTTTTGGGGTTCATCTTCTGTTTGAAAATTTAGTATTTGCTTGAAATGGATATATATTATTGTGCTTCACCTATTATATTGGGACATGCACGAGTAGGAATTGCAATGAAAAGATTTCTTCATGAGGGTTTTGATTTTTATTACTTGAGGGTTCTAGTTTCTTCAAGAGAGTTCTAGTTTATTGCATTGCCTCTTCCCTACGAACAAAGGTAGGTTGGAAAGACTTAGCAATAGAGCTTATGATTGTCCTCTGAATGGGTTGATTATTAATAGCCTATGAAGAACTACCTTCACCATTGTGAGGCCTGTGTATATTGTTATTCTGCATAGTCTGGACTAGCTAAGCCATCATGTCAGGGAATCGTTCCTGGCCTTGTACAAGCCTCTCAAAATGAACATCCTCTAGATCTCTATTACTCATGGCTTCCTTTTCTTTTGCTGCAAGTGATTCTAGATCTGGCTGTCCTAACCTTCCTTTTGATGTGCTGGACCCTTCTTCCTCTCTCTTTGGTGATATTTGGTTTCTCTATCATTGCCTTGCATGAAGTAGAAGCTTCAAAATAAATCTTTCCCACAAGCTGGCTAGATACAGGGTCTGATACCATTGAAATATCTTTTTTTGGATAAATATTAACAATTCTTGATTTCCCGTAAAACTCTTATAAAATAATTCAGATTTTCCTTATAAGAAATAAATTTAACACCTTCTTGAAGAAACTAGAACCCTCGAGTAAAAAAAGTCACAATCCTTATGAAGAAATCTTTTCATTGCAATTCATGTTCGTGCATGTCCCAATATAATCAAAACCCTCATGAAGAAATCTTTTCATTGCAATTCCTGCTCGTGCATGTCCCAATATAATAGGTGAAGCACAATAATATGTATCCCTTTCAAGCAAAACCGAATTTTCAAACAAAAGATGAACCTCGAAAATAGATGATTAATTATTGCATACAATTCAATCTTGAAGTTTCATTGAAAACTTATGATAAAATAATTCAAATGCTCATACGCTGTCCAAGCAAATTCCTATGCAAAGCTTGACGGAATCAACTAATATAATAAATATGAAACTGAGTTTTTCCATAGATATTACAAAACCTGCTCAGAGCTATGATTTTTAAAAAAAAAAAATGTTGGAGGACTGCTGTAGGCGGCATCAAGCTCGCAAACCCTCAGCGTAGCTCTTGAATGGGTTCGTTGATTGTGTGTCGCATGTGTAACTCCTGGATGAAGCTACCTCAAAAAACTAGAGGGTTTCGTTCTTTGGTTTGGCTGCAAAGAGGGTTTCCGTCCTCAAGCAGAAGTTAAATGAATTTGGAATTTAGACGTTAGTTGTCATAAGTTGAATAATCAATAATAATATTCATTACCCCTTTTGTCCTTATATAAGATTCACTTTTCAATTTATCCAAACCCTAAAGTAATTATAATTACTTTTTAATTGAATATTTATCTTTTTACAATTAATGATTATTAATTACTTTTGGCTATGTATGTACTAATTACCTTTGGTCCCACTTAATAATAAATAATGTCATTTTCCAAAGTTATAACTTAAAGTGCCTTTTTGGACGACTTAATTAATTATTAATTATTTTGAAAAGGGGACATGACAGTACCAAATGATCACCTGTCAAGAATATCTGCAGTAGCCAATCTGCAGGATCATTAACCACTATATAGTTGATGCATGGTCTGATAATGTCATGAAGGGGCTGTCCTGGGCTGGGAGGAGCCAGGGTTGAAGTTTGAAGGTTGCCATGTTCTCTCGACCCTTCCATGGTGTAAGATCTCTTGAAAAAGGTCACAAATTGTGGCCTGAGGAGCACTTTCAGGCAGACATTTTTTTTGCGGGAGTTTTGCTTCATGCTTTTATAACCAAATTTTCATTCTTTGAAACTACTCTTTTAAGAATTACTGACTTTTTGGCTTTAGGAAAACTTCTGTTCTCTCCATCACCACCATTGTGCACCATCCTTGTAGTTGGAAAGGGTGTAAGATAATGGAATTTAAATATTCTTTATGTTTTTGGTCTTGTTCTCTTGCCCTGCTCTAATGTTTCTCCTTTCAGAGATCTTTCGACTCTGATTTAAAGGGCAGTGCGTTAAATTTGTGTATTTGGTGTTGAAATTTTCCAGGGAAGCAAAGGGAATACTACAAAAATGCAAAAAATGTGAAGAAATATAGGAAGCTCCTGAAACATATGGGGGAAGGGACTAATAAGCTTCAGATAGATACAAATGCTTTGGAGGTAGAGTCTCTATTTGTTTGTTTAAGCAGTGTTATTTTCATTCACATGGCTGAATACTGTTATTTGTGATCTCCTTTGGCTTTTATTTTACCTTATTACTGAGTTCTATACTTATGCTCCTTTGATAAGGCATTTTTATGCTCTCACCATTTGGAAGTGAATTGGTAAATTTGAAGTTGAACATAAATGTACATGACTCTTATTGTTCTAGGTGAAGTTAGTTTCTATTCACGAAACTTGAGTGAGAGTTGGGTACAAAATGCGCAATAATTTTAGGTAAAGTTTGCAGCATACATTTTAAAACTTAAAATAGTATGAATACTCACCGGCAACCTCAAAATTTGACAAAATGGATGCAGGTATATAAAAAAGGGGAATCATAAAGAAAAATGGTTGTATAAATATAAAAGGGCCAAGTTAAAACATACTAAGAAAGAATTCTTGATGTTTTGCAAAGAATGTAAAATTGTTATTTGTTTTTAAAATATTATTGAAAATAAATGCCGTGATCAGGGTGTAATATCATATTTATGCTCAAGACTTGGATTAATTTTGACACTACAAACTTTGATGTTTTGTCTGTCTATTCTATCAAATAATGGGTCCCTTTCACTTTTCCATGTCCAACATATTGTCGAGTCACAACATGGGAGGAGAATTGCTGTTTTTTGAAATAGCAAAATTTTGATCATTTACTGCACCGTTGTTTTGGATTAATGTGACGCCTTATGAAAATATCAAACATTCATTACTAGTTTGGAAAAATGCCTGCATCTTGTTATGATTGATTTATATGGAAAAATGCCTGTTATTTGTTTTCAAAACATAATTAAAAATAAATGCCGTAATCAGGATGTACTATCATGTGTGTGCTCAACAGTGGGGGATTAATTTTGGTACTTTTGATATTTTGTCTTGCTATTCTATCAAATAATGGGTCCATTTCACTTTTCTATGTCCAACATATTGACGAGTCACAACATGGGAGGAAAATTGCTATTTTTTGAAATAGCAGAAGTTTGATCAATTACTGAACTGCTGCCTTGGATTGATGTGACGTCCTTGAAAAATATCAAACATACATTACCATCTTGAAAAAATCCCTGTATCTATTACTGTGTTTAGATGTATAAATCCCATAATGCTAACTGCATAAGAAACTAGGTACTACAAGAGTGATAGAAGCAATGCTATTTTAAAATCACTAGGAAAACAATCCTTGCAATGTGCGGATCTTCTGGGGGAGGGTTGGAGATTTTATTGTCATATTATTTCTACTAAAAACTTTTGGTGATAAATTGGTTCGATATATAATTCTGCAAAGGAATACAGGATATATGTATAGGAGAAAATTAGTCTTTACACCTTATTGTAGTTTGTATGAAATGGTGAGTGAACATATCAGAGTTTTTGGCTGAAGTAATATTAAGCCGATGCCAGAAGAACGTGGAATACACAAGAATCGCAAAGGATTTTTTTTTAATAAAAGTTTCCGTGTTCTATTCACTGATAATGTATAAATGTTTTTGCATTTTTGAGTGTGAAATGCCGACATATGCAATCTTGACTTGCATTACTGAATATTCCTTTAAGCCATGTTTAAGTTCTATGATTTTATCATAGTTACCAAGAGATGTGTGGGTATGGGTACTGGTATGTGGACGGAGATGCCATTCAAATCAGGGTATGTGAGTAAATGAATTAGGGTACGGCTAAATTGTATTAAATGTTGTCATCAAAAAATGTGGTTATGGGGACTGGTATGCAGTCCTTGTCCCTATACCGGAGTTTCCTGGTAACTATGGTTTTTATTGATTGTGTTTTTGTTAGAGTCTAAATACTGTGTGTTATGGGTCTAAATACGAAATAGCAAGTTCTTAGTGACTTTACACGCTTGCCCATACTATTGGACATCCTGGTGGACAATTTTACTCCAAAGATACTTTTTTTATTTCTTGAATGTATATTTAAATTTTAAAAGGCAACGGATTAAATTATTGTAGAATAAGAAGTTGCAAGCAGTTGTACAGGTAGCCTATATGAGAGATATGAGTCAGAAAATGAAACAAACTGGGGAAATACACTGGTGAATTATATCATGCAGAAAAATGCAGAAAAATAAGGCCAATAGTTACAAAAGACTGAAAATAAAGTTGGTATTACATTTTCAAATGTAAATGCAGTAATCAAAATGTGTGCGTAGGATTTCACAAGTACCTTAAGACCTAACAACTCAAATATCCTCTTAGATGGATAATTTGGGATATGGTTGAAGTAATTGTCTTGGTCTACTGGTAGAAAACTTGGTTATGAAATTTGCAAATTATTGTGAAAGGATGGCCGGTGGTCTACTGGTAGAAAACTTGGTTATGAAATTTGCAAATTATTGTGAAAGGATGGCTGGTACATAGAGAGCTTTGCCACTGTGAACAGGAGAACGAGTACAAATGAAGAAATCTGCCACTACAGGCTAGAGAATGAGTACGAGGAACGCGGCCTGAACAGTGACAAGCCTTTCATCTTACTTAAAATAGGACTGAAATGCCATTGGATTTGAGTACTTGCATGAATTGACCTTTTGCTGACTGTAAATATGCTAAAATCAAAAACCCTAAGCCGATACTATGAATTGAAATAGCTATGCCAAAATAAGAAGCAATGGTTGAATGCTTACTTAGCATTAAAACTAGGCAGAGATGACTGTTCTTTAATGATTTCCTAGGTCATGATTGTAATCAATGCTCTTATAAATGTTCAAAATTCACAAAGGTGACAAATAGGTTTATATTTGCATTTGTGGACAATTAATGGCCATATTTGATGACTATGATCCGTCCATTCTCTTGTATATATCATCATTCTATCATTTCTTCTTAACCTTTTCTTTCATACGCTTCTCTTATATTTTGTTTCATAAGCTTTTTATGGCCTAACTTACCCATAGTGGCAGATACTTGGTAAAATTTTTACCTGCGATGACATTATTATGTGCCACTGGAACCAACAACTAAATGCTGAAATGAGCATAAAAGAAGACCTGCACTTTACATGTTTACTGTAAATGTACTATGTACAATGCCAATTTTAGGATTGTTCTACTCAAGGATAAGGAATATCCATCTGTTATTTTATTTGAAATGGGTGAAAGCTTTAGTCGTGAGCAAATGTACTAACGTACAACTACATTTTTAGGATTGTGAAGCACAAAGATACAAGAAATCTCAACATCTTATTGTGCTACTCAAGGATAAGGAATCTTCACCTGTAATTTTCCCACAGCTTAGATTCTGGGTATGCCAAGTCACTTGCTTCAATAAGTATGATTTGATTATGAATATTGGGGCTGTGTCTTAGTTATGAGGTTGAAAGCCATTAGATTCACATGGAGTAATCTTTAGTGGGTCTTACTTACCGGATTGGGATGTATTATTCTAATGAAGAACTTGCCGGTATCAACTAATCAAGGAGTAACACTGCTATTTGGTTAAGGTAATCGGTGAGGAGCTAATTTGACATATGGATTGCTTAAAGAAAGAGGTTGGTTGAGGTTTGTCAACATATAGAAGTATTTGAAGACTTTAATTTAGATGTTTTGCAAATGTTGAATGCTGTTGACATGGTATCTTACAATCTCATCTTGTCAACACTGCAGGGTACTAAATTTAGATGTTTTGCAAATGTTGAACGCTGTTGACGTGGTATCTTACAATCACAACTTTTCAGCACTGCTGGGTACTGAATACTACACAACATTGTTTCATTAGGTCTATTTTAGAAGATGCAACTGTTGGAGTGTGTCATATTCACGATGTCCACTTTAGGTAGATGTGCTACCAAGGTATGATTTATTATGTGCACACAATTATTAAATGCACAATAATGTGGTAATTATCCTCACATGTGTGAGAAGGGTTAAGCGTGACTTTGGGAATAATCCCATCTCTTGCTCCCACCAATAATAATCTCTAGCTCACATCTTATTTTCCTATATAAGAACCCTTTGTGTTTTTGTGGAATGTAATGGAACTTAGAGTCATCCCCTAAGCTAGTGGAGATGTAGTCTCTTAGAAAGTATTGTTATAGTGCAACCGTTGTTGGTTGCACACATACATTGTATATTACGCAATTAATATAGTGTCTTTATTGGTGAATCTCTCTCTTGTTTAAATAATTTATGGGGATGGTGTCTATGATGAAGATCCATGGGCTATGTTTTCATTTTTTATATTGTATCAAAGTCATTTCTAATATGATATTAAAGTGGGCCTTCTTGAGAAGATTAGTGAGAGTTTTTGAGGGGAGATCCATATCACTCTAAAAGCTCGGTTGTAACGAAGTTCAAGAAGAGAAAGAGTAGACGAGTAGTGTCAGGGACTCCAAAGCTTCAATCCTTAGCAAGCTTCAAGCAACAAGGATGATTTTTTCTCTTGATCAGCTTCAATGAGAAGTTCTTCGTGTGTCCTATCTCTTTTGTTCATCTCTGGTTCATTCCTTCGGTTGGATTCATGTACTAGTTGCAAATCTACATATGGAGTTCCATTGAAAATATTTTCAGCCAATTTTTGTTTGAGTGTTTTTGGGTGTGTATCAGATATTTTCATAATGTTCAAAGTGCTAGAGAAAGTCAGTTTCGACATTCGTTTCCTTTGAATCTTCGTTTCTTTTGAATTTGACACCATGAGGTCATTTGTCAAGCCATGTAGATTGCGTTCCACACAGATCTGAAGAGTTTGTAGGTGTAAGAATGATCCAAGGGGAAGGAAAATGGCTTTTTTGCCTCATCTAACATGTTTTTAGGACCTGATTTTGAGTTTTTGCAATACATCACGATGAGCTGTTAGCTCTTAGGTTCAGTTATAGATTGGATTTGAGTCTGTCTAGAGGGTGTTTTATTCACCTTGTATGTTTTCATGTGTCATATTGGACACTCTCAATTGAGGATTTTGTAGTGATTTTTCAGCATTTCTACCACATTGACACTTTTGGAGATATTGAGCTACTTTGTTTTTACTGCCTAGTCAACATTAAGGGGGGTGTTGTGTATTACTAATACTTCTTTGGTTGTTCAAGTATGCTATGTACCCAGTCGTTCGTGGTAGATGCAGAAACTGATTGTTTTTTGGAGGAGCTCCATAGCACTCCATTTGCAATCATTTAACCATGCATTCCATTTAGATGGAATACATATCAATAGTCACTCTTGTTCACACAATCAAATTCATGGAAACTACTTTTGATTCATTCCATTGGAGGATTTATCAGATTCGGCAGACATTGTTTTCAGCAGCTTCAATTGTTCTTTTTTCTCTTTCATTGTACATGAGTATTTCATTAGGCTTAGTTGTCGGGACCCATACTTATGAGCATAAGACTATTTTTTTACCATTATCACCTACGCTAATCTTCAGGCGGGGTGTTAGACTGTCATATTTACACTTGATGTGAAGTCCACTTTAGAGAGATGTACTACCAATGTGTCATTTATTATGTGCATGCAATTATTATGCACAATTAATGTGGTAGTTATTCTCACATGTGTGAGAAGGGTTAAGTGTAACTTGAAGAATAATCCCACCTTGTACTCCACCAATAATAATCTTTCACTCACATTTCTTTTTATATATAAGAACCCTTTGTGTTTTTGTGGAATGTAATGGAGTTTAGAGTCATCTCTTGAGCTAGTAAAGATGTCTTTTAGAGAGTCTTGTTATAGTGGAACCATTGCTGTTTGGACACATACATTGTTTATTACACATAATCAATATCATAGTAGCATTAATCGTCAGAGGAAAAAATCGTTTTTCAAAAGTGTAAGTGTTTTTCAAAAAATCATGATTAATCGAGAAAAAATCGGAAAACTTAAAACTGTCAGGGAAATGCAGGAAAAAAAGAAAAACAGTTTAAAAAAAAATTTAAATGCATTTCCATTGTATCAAGATACATATTAGGCATTGTAATTGCATAGAGAATAGATACAATTACATAATACAAAGTATACGAGTAAGATAAATGAGATTGTACGCCATCCAAGTCAGCCCACTGTTTTCTTTCATTACTTTTCTGAAATATTCAAATTTCATTACATTTATTGTTTTTTGCATTTTTTATGTCTTAATTGCCGTGGTCAACGATTTATTCCTCTGCGAGGGTTGACTCAGTAAAAACCCCAATTTTTAGGACGAAAAAATCATTTTTTTACGGCAATTCAAGATTAATCGCGATTTTGGTAACTATGGTTAATATAGTGCGTCTTTATTGGTGAATCTCTCATGTGAATAATTTATGTGGATGGGATCCATGGGCTATGTTTTCATTTTTAATACAACTTTGATTGGGTTTTCTTTTGAGTTTTTTAATTCTTTGCCAAGACACGATCATATCGATTGAAGAAGCCAAGGAAATGCATGATGCTTTTAGTTAAGTTTTGAATATGTATTTTTCGTACAGTTTGATTTGTATATGTGGTTTTCAAATTAATTAATTTTACGTAGTGTCAATTTGTCCTGAATATAAATATCTCTGACTAGAAAACTTTTTCTGATCTGGCGTTCTGTTTGGCTTTAGCCTTTAGACTTAACAGTAGTTTCCAACAGGTTTGGGAGAACTGGTATAGTGAATTTAAGTTTGCCCTTGAAATAGATTCCATTTTAATTGCCTTGTGAGATGTTTTCAAAGGCTATGATTGTGTTGCAAACAAGCTTGATTGTTTGTGTGTGGAAGCGTAGGTCTTTTTTCTGCCTCCAATACTGCATAGTTGTGGGAGAGAATCATCTGTAATGCCAAGAGGTGTATAAGCTTTGGCAGATATCAGTGAGAAGGGTCAGTGATGATCTTATGGTTTTAAGATAATTACTGAGAATATAATGCTCACATTGTAATTCCTCTGTAAAGTCAGTCTCAAATCTTCTAGATGAAAAATTATGAAACAGGTGTGTGATTGTCTTGTCATGCTTGCAGAACACTTTTGATAGCTTGCCTGAGAGAATAGACAAATACCCTTAAGAGTTTGCTTGCATATGATTCACCATCCATACCTGCTGTTACAATATTTAAAAAAATAACGTGCACTGTAAATGATGATGATGTTATTTATCTGTTTTGGGAACTATGATTTGCCATGTAGTATGATTGAGTGAAACCTTCCGCATTTGATTAAGATGCTCTCTGAAATAATTTTTTATTTTCCGATACATTATCTGCTGTGCCAGGCCTATCCTCGTTTATTGGCACTTTGCTGTTGGATTAAGATATGTCCAGGTGAGCTAATTTGATAGTGCTAGGCCTGCTGGAAAGATGTCTCCATGGTAGCCTATGGGTATTTTTGTTTTGAGATTAGTTTTTTCAATGTGTAATAATAAATATGGTTATTCTGGAATCAACTACGTAACAAAGTTATTTTCTGACGTTTTGGATCTCACTACTGGATCCATCTTCAGGGAAGAGAAGATTGAAGCCAATGCTTGAAGATGGATCCAGTAGTGAGATCTGAAATTGCGGAAAATAACTTTGTTACACAGTCGATTCCAGAAGAACCATATTTATAAGCCTATGGGTAGTTCTCATTTTCAATGCTTAATCCTGTTTTTAATGCTGTTGATTTGTGCAATGAAACCTTACATTTTGTTTCACTTTTATTGCAGGGGAACCAAGAAATTGAATTCAAGCAAAAACGTAAAATTGTTGAAGAACATTCCGACCTTTCCAATGTGAACGATAATAGACAAGCTCTTCCAACTGTTGATCAAAAAGTTAAGAAGGCCAAGAATGGTTATTATCATAAAAACAAAGGCAACAATGGTTATAATCCGGAAGAAAAGCGTAAAAATGTTTATCCTGAGAAACACAAGGGCAAGAACACTATCCAGAAACTAAGGGAAGACTATGAGAAGAAGAAGCAAGAAGAAGAACGATTGAGAAAGGAAAGAGAAGATGCTATTGCAGCTAAATGTGAAGCTCGAGAAAAGGCTGAATCCAAACGCAGAGATTTGAAATCGAAAATGTGCAAGAAGACAAGGTCTGGTCAGCCTATTATGAAATTTAGGATGGAGCATCTCTTGGATAGGATTCAAAAGTCTTAAACTAGTAGATTGACATTGCTTCAAATGTTATCCGGAGAGATATGGTAATATCAATGGGACTACCTTTTATCAATGGGATATTTTTTTCCATCATTATGAGAGTGGCTTTTTATTTCATACATCATTACCCCTCTTGGCCAGGCTTGTAGGATTGGTGGGTTTGTATGTAGGTACAAAACATCTGATGTCACATATCTACCCAACATATTAACTAGAAATACGATCATGCATATAGTTTGCAAGTTTTCATAGAAGCTGAACAGTAAGAAATATGCTAAATAACATTTGAATGTTGAAATAAGAGCGTTGTTCACTCTTGAAGGACAGTTTACAATTAGAAAAGTGAATTTAAAACAGTAGATGACACGGGAATTCTAAAATCAACTTAAATGCATAGCTTACACTAAATATCTCCTTGTTATATCAATGCTGCCAAGGGCGTAGGGTATATGGGAACGAGCTCCTCATGCAGGCAGCTGAGTAAAGCCAACCATATTAAGCTACCAATACAAATGAATCACAATCAATACTTGAATAACATTCTTTTGTAAGCTAGTTATTTACTTGGCCAGGTTATCCCACCTTTCATATCCATTCCTGCTACCAGTCACGTAGTCATTCAAATCATTGATATTATACATTCGGTTCGAGAAGGCTAACTGTGAATGATTACTACAGATGATTGCAATGTAAAGTGGACCAACAAATGTTCGTCAATTATTTTCAATGTTTCTTTCTTGTAAATGCATTTTAGAAATCTAGTTTTTTGTCAATAATAGTTTCATTCATGACTGAACCTTTGAAATCAATTTATAAAGAGCCAAGGGGGAAGAGCAGATATCAGTCTTTAGAAGATGGTGGGATATGCCTTGTTAATGGTGAACATTGTAACTGTAATGTCTTGGAATTTAATGATAAGAAGAGGAGAAAATGGAATATCAGAACCAACAGATCGAAAACTGGAGCAACTCTCTTGGACTTACAAATGTCCCTACAACAACAATATGAAGAGGTAGGTAATAGGGATGATTTCTATTTGATCTGTATGTTTTTGTTTGCAAGCCTTTGTTAGTAGGCACTTTTATGAGAGCTTTATGGTTTATAGTAATTTTGAAGTAGTCTGATTGTGATTTCCCCCCACATTATTTTTATTTTTGTGAGTGAGTTTGAAGTGATAAAATCCCTTGTAATAACAGTGCTCATTATTTAATTGGATCGCAATCATATAGACCATTTGTATTTATATAACTCAAGGGTAAAACTATAAAGATGTTGCAAGTTTCATTTCCTTTGATCTTTGCGACCTAGATTAAATATATTTTAGCTAGATAATACTAAAACAGGGTAACACCTATCTAACGAGGTTGCAAGTTTTAAGTGAAATAAACCACATTCATTGTCTTTAGAAGTTAGTTACTCGTCACACTTATTGACCATAATCAAATTGTTATGGTGCCTAAGTAAAAAAAAAGACGAACTACTTATCTTATTCTTAATCAAAATTGTAATTCTAATCCTAATCTATTCACCTAGTCCTTTTCTCGCAGGATGAATTATGGGCTTTCCTAATGCCCATTACCATATATAAGTTACACTAGTTTAAGGACCATATTAATTTAACACTTGATTTACCTTCGTAAATAACACACTTAACTTGAGTTTGGTTGTTACTATGCCCACATATTTTAGTTCTACCTTTAATACATGTTATTACTAGAAATTAACTAATATCTACCATTAACTAATTCTCAACAGTATTAACAATCATCCATTTTTAAAACTTATTAACCCAAGCTAAATTTAATTACCATTCCTTTCCCCCCAAAAAAAAAATCTAACTACTTGAATCCTATTATCTATTTAAAAATATCAAGCAAATGACTAGAGATGACCAATAACAAATTATACTCATTGTCATTATTGAAATTTAACTCTATATGACAAGGTTAAAAGCCCTCTTATAGCCCTTCAATTAGTTTTGACTACAATAGAATACAATTAGTTTTAAAAGAGAGTGCATACTCAATATCGAAATCTAATTCTATATGCCAGGGCCCTATTTTAGCCAAAGACCATCAAGACATGGGACTCAGAAAAGTTGTTTCAGATTTCGTGTAAACGTGGGATCCTTTATGCATGTGAAACGAGTAGACCAACTTGATACATTTGTGTAAAACTGTTTCGAAATAAACATCAACACAAACTCTAGCAACAATCAACCTACTTCTAGCCTTGTCCACAGAATCTACTTTAAAAAGGGGACCAATAGTTCTTGCTATCCCTATCAGAATATTATCCTTCCAGAACTCCAGCAGGAGAACTGGAAGTCTGATCCATAGAGGGATAGTCCAAGGAAGATCCTTAAATGGGTTAAAGCCGTATTTTCATTTTTGAAACATCAAAACAGACTTACCCAAAGTCCACAGCCCTCTTTCAAGGACACAGACACTTTCCTCTTGTTTCGAAAAAAAAAATAGCAGGAAGCCATTAGGCATGGCTACAATCTCCAGGTTTCCTTTCAGAGACCATGTTCTACGATCCCAATCCCGTACAACATCGATGTTGGGTCTGGACACCTTAAACTTTCCAATGAGACAATTCCGGTACTCATATTCACCCTGATCAACTTCATCATCCGGGATTTCAAGAATTGTTTCTTTGCTGAGAATAGAGGGGGCAAGGTCCTTAGAGCCTTCTTTTGAACAGAGGTCTCTTCTGACCACTTCGGCCCAAGAAAAACCCGACCCAATCTTTTGAACAAGGCAACGTTCCCCTGCCTTCATCATCTCTGTCTTCGTTTCCTTCCTTCCATGATTGTTCCAGGCTATTTTTTTGCACTTGATGCTACTGTTGATGATACAGTTGGCTATGAAATTATTTCCCTCATGGATAGTTTTTCAAGGTGTAATCAGATCCATATTTACCCTCAGGATCAACAGTTTAGTGCTATGTTAAAGTAATGGCATACGATTTTTTTAATTTGTTGTAAATCTTAAAAAAACTTACCATAATAGATATATAGGAAGACGATGAATTGGTCAACAATTAGTTACAATGTAAAGGGACTCTAAAGTAAAATTTAAGATATGCAAAGGAAGAGAACCTAAGGGTGGAACAAAAAACGAAAAGGGACGCAGTCAGATCAAAGGATTTTGTGTTGAAGAAAACCTTTGTTTATTCGTATGTACCTAAGCATGGGTTCTTCATGTTGGAGATACGGACCATCTGTATAGTTTTTACGTATTTATCCAGATGCAAAATCTTGTCTAAAATATAGTTTTTTTTGTGTTGTTTCAGCGGAACAGGGGGGTGATCAAGTGAGCAATATTTTGGATATGGCCTCTTAACTAATCACTTAGTCTATCAAAAGAAACTAATAATATAAATTTTCATGGTATTAACCTTACAGAGGATCAATTACTCAAAAAAGTAGATTTTATGTCGAGATCTGTGCCAAAATGTACCCTCCTAAAAATAAAACATTCCTGGAAGAATTATACATCTGGTTAAAACCGAATTCGTTGAATAGCAATTATTGCCTTCCCATCGTTCGTACCCTGGGTTGACGATTATTTGGGCTTCCAAAAAAAAAACCACTCTCAATCAAAGCCGCATGCAAATTACGTTTCAATGTAGACCTATAAATTTACAGTGGTTTTCTACATACACTGGACAATTTCAGCGCAAAGACACTCAAAACACATGTCCTGGTATTGTTCTTCAGCATTAGAGACAAATTATACTTCTCTATGAGACACCAAAAAGGACAAACAAAACTTTAATCAATTCAAGGTGGATAGTATTATTGTAGAAATGTCTCAAACAGCTTACCATCAAATGTGAAAATCTTTCACATATACCTCCTCTAAACTGCGTGTATGAAGCTGCCTACAGCCTCCAAGCTAGCCAAATGGAGAATTAGTCTCCTGTTTGTATGTTCTGCAAAGTGACCACAGATATAAAATACATTTTCTGAGCTGAATTTGTGTCCAGGACAGAGGATGGTGTATGCTCAAAAGACCGCATTCCCATTTCACTGCACGGTTTATTAGACAAAAGCTGTGGAGTACCCAGCACATTGTTCTCACTTCTCTGTCATCTGCGGAAGAATCACTATTACAGTGTCCTCAATAAAAGTTCCATGCCTTATCTGATTTTTCTCAGCAAATTACTATTGATTGTTTTTCTTGCAGCTAGAAAACTCCTTCACAGTCATTGAAGAAGAGGAATGAAAAACTTATGACCTGGCTTGTGTGAAGGAAGACTTGACATTCTTAAAAAGAGAAATTAAATGAAATAGAAGAGAATGTCGAGGTCTGCAACAAGACCATAATGAATTAAATTAGCCAAACAATAACTATAGTCAAAGGCAGAAACAGCATACATACCCAGGAAGGAAGTCTGTGAAAGGTCTGTAATATAAAATTCCTCAAACAGCATGGTGACTCAAATGGTAAAGGAAAACAAGGGCAGACAAAAAAATAGACATGCCGATCCTTGAAAGTTCCAGAACTTACCCTCAGTCCCACAAGACCACAAAGCTTAGATTGCTTTGTGTCAGAAATTAGAATAATTAGCGGTGTCCAGCAATTTTATATGAGTTGGATGATTCTCTCCGTCATAATCGTTGAACTTTGCTGAGTCTTCTTTGTATGCGAGGCCTAAACAATGCAGAGACTTTGAAATCATTTGGTAAAGCTTCATCAAGTTAATTCCCTAGATGCATCATCCCTTTCAGCAATGGTTACATTTTGTAATTGCTGAAAAGCATTCATTTCAAATACATTTTCCATAGCATCCTGCACAAAAGCTAGACATTAATATGCAGTTAATTCTATTATACCGGTAAAAGCACAAATCATGAAATGCTACTAAATGCAAAGCAAACTCCCATGATTGCCTTCATGAATTAGCACTGTGAGATGTATATATCTAAATACTGCTTCTCATGTCCATTTCTTAAGCGTTGATTAATAATTTCATTCACATAGCTATACCATCTGAACAGATTAAGAAGATCTATTTATATGAAACTCTACCCTATCAAATATGAATTTAGGGTCTGGCAGAAATATGCAACTCTCAAAGTCGCAACAAAGTAACAAAAATTGATTCAGCATACATCTCCTGCTTTACAACAACCATAGCGCCCTTCCCCATTCTTTACCATAATCATACTAACCTGAGGAAGTGAAAAATCAGAAATAATGGAAGAAACGGAGTGCTAGAAACTAAGACAACTGTATGTCAAAGATCACATGAATATGATACATCAATGAAAGATGGCAATTGTAAGAAGAAAATAATTCTGCTTATGTCAGTGCAGTGATGGCCAAAGTGACTAGACAAAAAGTGTTTGATATAGAATTTTCAGCTTTTAAAGAGTACCTTCATTAAGCGGGGATTATGTCCATGAGGCTCCCTACGATTGTGCTTTCCGTGTGTATCTCAGAAAGCCTGTGAATTCATAGTTCAAGTCAGTCATCATTGCATACAAGGAAACCAAATTAGAATTAAGGAGCGCACAATGGACGCTCAAAGGTAGGGTTAAACAATTGGCACTGGGGAATATGAAATGTGATCTAATCATGCTATTCAAATGGGTAAAAGTTAAAATTTTAGCCATTGAAAATCAATGAAAAATTAAGAGAATAAAAAAAACAATTGAAATATAGAAACGTTGTTACAATCTCGATAGACACTGGTTGGAAGCTTAATCAATTTTGAAAACCATCATTACAATTTTTTTTATCATAATGGTTAATTTTGAAATTATGAGCCCCTAAGGTCTTCATTTATTGGTCACATATTAATTAGTTAATCATTTTAAGAAATAATTTATTAATCATTAATTTAGAATGATATTAATAAATCATTTACGTAAAAGATTAATTGATCTCATTTCATTATTTCACTTTTAATTTTGTTAGCTTTGTTACTTATTTACCTTTCTCATTTTCCTTTTATTTTCTTCTCATATATATATATATATATATATATAATATCATCTCTCTTAGTTGACATGCCTTTTATTACCTCATCTCCTCCCTCTTTTTTGTTAGTTAATTTAAGAGTATTAAATATCCTTTATGTGATAAACATTGGCTTCTTTCCTTTTTCTGATGATGGTTAAGTATAGATACTAATTACTATTATATATTAAATCCCAAAAAACTTTCACACTAATAAAATAAATTTAATTCTAAACAAACTTTATATTCAATATATAATAAATTTAATTATAAAAAGAATATATCCACAATATTAAAATCTAATTGTAAAAGAGAATTCCAATGTGATTTGAAACTTTGATCCCTAATACCTAAAGTCTTAATATTTATGATTAACTATAATATTTAAAACCATCATATTAAAACTATAATCATAAAATTAATTTTATAATAAAATTTACTAATAAAGAGTATTATGTAATGCCAATAAATTTAAAATAATTATTAAGAAGTTAAACCTCACTCCAACCTTCAACCAAAATCAATTATATTTTTAATTGAGTTTGAAATTGATCCTTGCCTTATTGAGACTTAAAACATTTATTAATAAAATAACTAAGAAATAAAAGAAGATGAGTTCCTAATCATCTATCATGTTTTTATTCTTTTTTTTTTTTTAATAAAATATAAATGCACCTAGAAACATAGGGGTTAATTGTTTTTCTATAGGGAGTGGTTTGTAATAAAATGGAGCAAATATTAGGGTTTAAAGTATCCATCTAGAAAGGGACCCACCCAACCTTGGTCACCACCCAGTTTGTTTAAGAAAAATCTTTAAATTCATTAAAGTGTTTAAAAATTGTTTGGTCATTGTAAAGGGAAAGAGTACTATCAAGACTACATCTAAATGTTTGTATAATTTATTATTTAAGAAACAATAAAAATAGTGTTAATTCACTTATAAAATAATGCTTCAATAAAATTTAGGAATATAAAAGGGGTTTATTTATATGATTGAGAGCATCAATTAAATGTGTAATGGACTATATGTAAAGGAATTGTGTTGATAAAATACTTCAACCATCATCTTAATTTAGCTTGGTTAAGTTTATTGATATTGGGTTAACCCCCCCAAAATTATGATCAAGATTGAGCTCTTACTCATCTCCCTAGAGAATCAGTTAGGGTAACTCTCCATGCTATATTTCTTAAAAAAACTCTTCCATATTTTCTATAATTTCATTAATAAATAATTTTTGCCTTCAATCTATATCGGGCCTCGAAATACGTCTCTACGTATATAAGAATCTTATTAGGCAAAAAGTAGGTCGTCATTTAAAAACCAACGCGTGTGATTATGATAGGACTGCAACACAGTTGTGACTATAGGCTAGTGGTTGTTATGGTGTAACACAATAACTAAACTAGATTAAAACTACAGTTGGCATGGGTCTTAAAATAGGTTTCTACACATGCGACTTGTAAATAGAGAAAAGGTTGAAGGACCATTCAACACTAATACTTTTGGATTAAATAACAATTTTTTTGGTGAAGATCTTGTGATGTTTTGCAAATTCTAAAATTTGTAACCCATTGGCACTTGTGTTCTTGATGGTGTCACTAATGTGTCATCTCTCTCTTTTGGCTTTAAATGTCACAAGTAGTGACATTTGTAACATTTATAAGTAGCGTGACTTTGGTTCTATAACAACTATTAAAGGTTGCTATTAAAAATTATATAGTAATGTATGTTTAGTGACACTATATCAGTGACGTCAGCATAATGACTTCAGTGTGACATTTCACAAAGTGAATTTTGGTTAAATGGCAATGATAAAATCACAATAAAAACATTTAATAATGTATAAGTCCATGATTCCAAAAGAGGATAAACACCCCAAACTACGATGTATAAAGAATGCGTAAAAAAATATGGTGGGTTTTTATTGGTTAAGAGGGGTATGAGATTAGGAACCATCTCAAAGTTTCCATCTACAATAATAGAAATCTCTACATAGAAAAGGATGAAGAGGATTTTCAAGAGCATTTAAAATATTTTTGCTTCCATTGTTAAGGGTTTGCTAATGAATCTTTCCACTGAAACTTTTTAGGGTATATTGGTTGTAATCACCATCTAGTTTTTGACAATGGTAATCAAGAGTGTGCATCATACATTTTTAGGTGGCACGTATATTCTATGACAAATTTGTAAGAGTATTGTAGTGCCCAATGTCATGATCAAGGAGAAGGATGAGGAGTTGTTTGAGATTAACCATGTGGAATATATTAGAAGGTATATTGATGGCAGTGATCTTGACACCATAAGATGAATGGATTACAAGCTAGTAAAAGGATTTAAAAATATTTATAGGGAACATGTCATGCTATGGTCTCAATGCATAAACAAAACATGTAGGGAAAATATACCAGTAACCCTGTTTAGAACTTGAAGGAGAAAAATTGTGCTATATACTTGCTGGTTTATCTATCAACTAAATAGGGCACTGGAGCCTTGATAAGTACAAATTCTTCAATTTTAATTAGTTTTTTAGTTACAAAGAAAGGATGTGAATTCACATCTATTGTTGAATGTAGATGCTCTCAAGTTTATAATACAATTTCACTACTAGATTCCCAAGGCTTGGTGTGAATTAGATTTTTAGCTACGGGGTTTATTTTTTTGAAATGAATGTCATCCATTCTTATGCTACTAATTGTTTTAAGAAAATGTTGATTGTTAAGGAAGGCAACCGATTGCCCCCAAGGCCTAAACTAGGTGGTTGGGATTGGATGTTATGTTAACTTAAAGTTTAGTTCAAATCCCCTTGATTTAATTGCTCCACGAGGAGAGGGGCATTTTCAAAGAATCAAGGAACTATAGGAATTAGGAAAAAATATAAAGACAATTGACTTTGATATAATTCATCATACATCAATTAATTTATACAACCTTTGATGACTAATCTATTCAATGCCCTCAAATTTATAGAGTCTCAAGGGAATGCCTATGCTATGAAATGCATAACGAGTGTTTCATAAATTGCTAACCTCACTAGAGCCCTAGGGATTGATAACTTATAGGTTTAGGGTTTCCATACTTTGTTGACTTATCAATTATATGGCAAAAAACTATATACTTTCTGAGGACAAAGATTTATTATAATATCAATTTAGTCTCTCCCTCTATTGCTATTTATAGGGAGGATGACACTTTATTCATTATTCTAATATTCATTCCTCAT
Organism: Torreya grandis; assembly: GCA_037957365.1. Lineage (NCBI taxonomy): Eukaryota > Viridiplantae > Streptophyta > Pinopsida > Cupressales > Taxaceae > Torreya > Torreya grandis. The sequence continues at coordinate 1,906,792 of JARHVA010000965.1, read as the reverse complement.
GTGATAATGCTTTTGATTTTGTTTATTATCTAATGTCTCCTAATGACCATGGTATGCTTGTATGTTACTCTAATGATAGTTAGTTTCATAATATTATAATGTCTAATTTTAATCAATACATTGTGATGTAAAACTTGTTGACATTATAAATTACCCCTTCAACAAATGCTAAACTCATAAGGATCACACAAGAGGCTGTGCATTTACACAATATTGAGTTCTCTAAAAGCAAGTCTACACATAAACGCTTCCCATTCGTGCCCACACTAAAAAATCAGCTCAGGTTCACACATCAATTAAGTATTGATCCATGCCTATACGGAGTTCCTAATGCGTGCCCCATGCAAATATCCTTCATTGCATCAACATGACGTGTAAATAAAAGTGCCTGGGTCTCCTCAACTTCAAGTAGTGAAAGAGATTAGTACGTAGGGCGCAGTTCTAAATCATGAGGAGTGTGCTCAAGATATTCAATGTTCTTAAAAATTCTCATTCAAAGACTTCCTCACACTCGAATGATGAAGTCCTGCACCAATTCATAGAGTTTCACGTTTGTGCCCTTGTAAAATGCAGACTACAATCTCAACTACACAATGTTCTCTTCACTGGCCAACACAAGTTAGATGAAGGTGCAGACTATGAAGACCATCAAAAGAGACTAGGTGTAGAAATATTTTTAGACTTGTGCATTTCTATGAAATATCTCCCTCAGTACCCTTAACAAACTTGTAGCCACACTGCACATCCAAATCTCTATGCAATCTTTAGTGCACACCTTTTGTGTAGAATGTACTTAGCTATTTGTGCATATTTGAATGTGAGACTTTTGCAATAAGGGAGTGTTCATGGACTAGTGCACATATGGTCCCAAAGGGGGAAGTGTACAATAACTCCACTGCCTATGCAAGATGATGAGGCAAAACCTAAAGGCACACCTGCATAGTCCCATGTCAACAGGCTAGTCTAGGTGAATTAGCAGGTGACCACCATAAATGGGGATAATAGTTAAGCTCAATTGGATATCAAGGGGATCGAATCAAAACATAATTAAATGCAGGGTGACTGTGAGAGTGTCTGAACATGATCGCACACCACCCTTGGCTGTCTAGATGTCCTTCATTCTTAGACACACACATGGATTTGTGAGTGATCTTTCAGCTACTTCCATGATCAAATTGTCAAATCCAGGTTGAATAAGCATGGCTTATAACAGTTATTGCAAAAATCTTGATGCTGTTAATCAACCTTGAACTCTAGACACCATTTCTGGATTTAAGTTCCTACCTACCACCTTTAATGGTGAATTAATCATGCAAGGCCTCACCTAGTGCTATATAAACCTTGAATTTATTGTAAAATGGTCAACATTTTATAGGCATCATAACATTATCGAAATTGTCCTCCAAAATACCTGTCCTAGTATAACAAAGCTTTGACCATTCGAGTTTGTAATATTGCCTTAGACTTTAGAATTAATAAGAATTGATTCACTTTTCTTCATGCTATGTGTTCTATGTGCATTTCATGGTTTATTGATCTTTGTCTATGGATATTTTTACCTCTCATTGTCATCCTCCCTTTGCACCTGTATGCAAAACCAAAAGTCTCTGTAGGTCTCATGTTGTGTATACATAAGTTTGCATAGGCGTTATCTGTGGACCTTTTATCATCCCTCCTAATGTTGTGCTATGTTCCCTTACTTATATGCGAAACACTTATGTAGTGCACCCAGTTTTAAGATCTTGTATCCATCATGATAGTATTATTATATCGTTAAGCGGGTGAGGTGATCACTCTATTCTTGGTGCATCAAAATTTTCATCCCAACAACCCTCTTACCTTTTCTCTCCCTTTTCCCCTTATCAAGTTTAGGTTTAGAACTAGATGTAAATTTCATTCTGATCTTTGTAGGTTTGTGTGCTGGTCTTAAACTAGGTGCATCTAGGATATAAATAAGCCAACCTAATTTGAAGGTTTGTCCCAAGGAGCGTAAGTGCCCGACACCTTAGGGAACGATCCCATTGTCTCACTGAACCATCTTCCAATTTAGCGGGTGCATGATTTGAGTGATAACAAGACTTGCTTCTAGGTGACATTTATTCAAATATATACATTAATAATATTGGATGATAACTTTTTAAACTTGCTTTGGGAAATTGTTACAAGACTACTTATTAAAGGGTGTAATTATATACGATTGACTTAAGGCATAAGAAGGGTTTTTTAAGGAATATTTTCTCCCATAATAGATGATTTATGATGTCCATATAACCATTGTTATAAATAAATGGATTCAAATGCTCCATCTCATCCACATGCCATTTTTATAATTTTTTCTTAAGGATCAGACAATCTTTGACATTCATCTCAATAACAATCAATTTAAATCCCTACATGTACTTAGGAATCTATGTTGTCTTGTAAGATGATCTCCCTAACAATATCTATCATTTATCTCAATGATAAGTAATACCACTGAGTGATCTCGTGTTGTTGATATCAATGGGGCAAATCTATAATTTCATAATGCTTATGTTGCCCTTTTTTTCTCAAGTTATAAGCCAAACCAAATCCAAGGTTTCCTCAAGATATGAAACTAAAATTGACTTAAACCTCAAAAATAAAAAAATGGTAAATAAATAAACAACCATATAGGAAGGGTCTCTCAACATATTGTAGATATAAAATGTTAAAAATATAATGTCACAAATAGGTTTTAAAGGAAAAATAGAGTTAAAACATAGTTGTTCAAAAACGAAAAAAAGTGGTTAAGCTCATGTTCTAAGAAAAGAAAATATTTATAAGCTTTTTAGCTTGAAATGCGATATTATAACCCATACGGAAAGGTAAATAAAATTACGTTGTAAAATAGTTTTAAAATTTGGACCCTGTAAGAGAGAAACACAAAAACAAAGAGAGAATCCACATCAATAGCATCCACACCACAACAACAAAGAGAGAATCCACATTAATAGCATCCACACCACTTCCCAACACCATAATTGAGTACAAGGTGGGGCCTAACTAGGGGTTTAATATTGAGGGTAAACATACCATTCTACCATTGGTGTGACAAACACCATAGGGAAAATAATCTCCATTTATACCTTGCCCATATGGATTTTATACTTGAGTTTGATTTGACACTATAAAGGCAAAGATAAAGGTAAAGGTAGTTTTTAAGTCACCACCAAGTGAGACAACAATTTGGTGTATGAGACCCTTGTGGAAGCTCATAAGGGATTTATTTTTCCATTTATCTTATATATTGTTCAACAAGGTGTACAACCCTATCGCCCTTTGAATTCCAACACATGACCTCCTGTATGGAGTACACACAACTTTATATATATATGTATACATATATGAGTGTATATATAATATATATACATATACATATTTTACATACATATAATATTTATATGTATAAATACTATACACATGCATATATACATGTATATGTACACACACACATATACATATACATAGACGTATGCATTTTGTGTTCTTGATGTAAGGATTTGCAAGAAAATAAAACTACAAGATGCGATTACAATCATTAGTAGATATACTTGAACTGGGCTTGAATATATTTTATTATGACAAAAATTTCTCACCCAAGTTAACTTCCATCTCATAGAGGGGCCAAAACAAAAAAGTGTGTCCCACTTGGGGGCAAAAACTTGTTTTAATAATTAGTTATAAAAAAATTTCAAAAATACTTAAGAAAATTTAAGAATTTTGGAAAAAATGGGCATTCACCATGTCTTCAAATATATAAGCTAAAATATGCAATTTTTATTGATTTTTGGATAGTTAAACTCAAGTTTTGTCACCTGGAACATTTTATTGTTAGTGGCCTAGAAATGCAAAGACATGGAACACACTATTTTGATAAATAATTTATGAGCTATCTACTTGGGATATTTTTTCAAATAAAGCATTTGTAGGGAATTTGTAATAAAAGGCATCCAACATACCACACACAGTTTCCAAGAATTTATGGACATGCCCTTGTAAAGTAACCAATATCATTCAACTATTATTGGAATCAACCAATCAAGCGACTCTTGTTGAGTTCTACTTAGCCTATATCTTTTTGAAATATTTTGAAAATAGTTTTCAAGAAATCATTCCCGCCAATTTGGTTTTTATGCCTAGAGTTTGGCTTTAGTAGATATGCATAAACCTAGTTTGTTAAAAAATATTTGAATGTTTTAAAGCCTTGGGTTTGACTTTACACTATAAATACATACATAAATATGTGTATATGTATTAGACAACATCCTTGCCATAGCCAAACATTACTACATTGCAATTAATAAAACCATATATATTTGAGGTATTTTATTAAACATTTTATGTGCTTTCAAGTTACTTGCACATTTTGTATACCTGTTTATCAAGACATTTCATTGTGTACATGTCTAGTATGGTATTTGGGTGTTGTTGCTATATGCATTTTCAAGGAAATGACACTATGAGGTGCATTCACATTGGCTATAATTATTATTAGATACTCATAAACTATGCTTGAATATTGTTTATCAAGATAAATTGTCAACCTTGTTAGCCCATGTCTCATTGAGACATACTGACAAATATGTTCTAAGTTATTTGATTTAGATATTTTACTAGAATGTTTTTGATTCATATTTAAGCCTTGAAGTTTTGTGTACATATCTAGTAGGAAATTTACAACCAAACGACCACAAAAATTACACCCTTTGAAATCAACCCTTTAATTCATAGATATTTTTCACAAAAATAATCTTAATTTTATTATGATATGATAGATATATATACCCTACTTTGAGCACATAGTGAAAAAGAATTTAAAACAAAAATGTTTGAAGGTAATTTACATGGTACAATGGTCTTTACACCTAAAATTCCTAAATTAATGTATAATGAGGGGTATAAGGGAAATTGTAGGGTGAAATGGAAATTATTAAAATAAAATCTTAATTAATGTATATAAGGTGTTTGAAGAGCCTTTGGAGGTGAGAAAAAACCAAAAAAATATTAAGGATATACTTATGATCTTGTTCGTGTTAGTGGTATCTCACATGGATGTTGTTGGTGTGTACGCTATTGATTTTGATCCTTTCTCTATCACAGGGGCTTTGATCCTTTCTATCTTTTGGGGTTGAAAGATAAAATAAGTCCACCATATGTTTTTTAAAATTTAGCTTGTCAAAAATGTCACTATTAGTGACTTTAATATTAACTAGAAAAAAGTCTCTAAGTGTTACTTTTTTAAATTACAAAAATATATAACATAACTTAACCAAACATACCTTAAAAATATAGAGTACACTGATAAGATTACTGAGAGGAAAAGTTTACCTTATAACACATGAAATAGTTAATTTGAGAAACATAAATAATAAGAGAGCGACCATGTTTATAAATATAGTTAACTTAGAATGTTCTCACCTCACTATATGGTTATGATTCCCCTAAGTATGGTTCATCTCAATGATACAAATTTTGTCAATCAATATTTTTATTGTGGCAACACTTTAACTGTTATACCCTGCATGGACTCTTATAATTATGGGAATAGTTAATTTATAAAACATGAAGAATAAGACCATGAGTGTGTCTATAACTCGATATGATGGAGAAGTTTCTAACCTCACTATATGGACAATTAGAATTATTTCCATTAGTATACTAGATTTGAATAATGACAATAATTTAATTGTTATACCATTTATGGACTTTTGTAATTATGAGAATAAGGATATCAAAGTCATACAAGAATGCATGCTTAATGAATTCACTTCTCAACTACTCACTATGCTCAATTGTTATCTTATATGAATTCACTATATCATGACAAGTTATGTGTCCATTTGATGTGGTTATTTGCATATTTGATATAAAAAGGGATGATGCTCAATTGTACTCAATTTTGGTTTGTTAGATGTTTTATTTCACTAGTTGGTATTATAGAAGAAACATTTACTAAATTTTATATTTTGGATTAAAAAAAAATACATGGGTTATTTGAAATTATATTTTGGAGATATGAGTATAAGATAATCCTTAAGAATATTAATTGTATAACTTACTATTTCTCAAACACCTGTAGAAAATTCTTAGTGGCATTATGTATTTATAGTGATAGTGACCATGGAATATTTACTTTTCAAAACAAAAAGAATAAGACAATGACCATGTTTATAACCATAGATGACATATGAGTTGATAATATCAATATACAACTATATAAATCAAGAAACATTATAACATATTGATGTAGGAGCATCAAACTAAGGTTGTAAATCTTGCTTCACCCCAAAAAATGTTTTCATTAGTCAATAAGGTGGTGATAATTTATAGTGTCCAAAATTCATCTTTGAACTTGAAGGAAGTCACCATGTAGGGAATGTAATCACTTCTTCCATTTTAAAGCATATGGTGGCATGATGCAGGTTGGGAAGTTTTGAGAAACCCTAGAAAAAACTGACAAAACTTTTAAAACGAGTTGTTGCCTTGATAAATAATGTGCATGCTATTTGTAAATGGTGTTTGACTACTTGATGACTAAAAATCAAGAGTTAAAGAGAAAAACAATTGTATTAAATTGAGTTAGGTGTTGTAGTTATCCATCATGAAACATGTTGTGTGCATTTATAACAAGAGTTACTTGATAGGATTTAAGGTTTGATTGTCATTCATTTGATGCCCCTACCTTAACTAAATTATATGGTATCAGAGATGGTTAAAATTCTAGGATAAGGAAGAGACTAATAAAAAAGAATGCCGTTGGTAATAAACATTTTTTATAAGAACATGCAAACAAAATGCTGAATGTGAGGCAATCCATGTGAGAATAGATTAAATCTATAATTGCAAAATTGTTGGGTAATTATACACTATTGTAAGTGGTGGTGAAATAAAAGATAACGACTTTTTATCCACTAATAAAATGTATGTATAGAGAAAGAAAGTTAAAGTTTAAGTGTGAGACAAAATCATATCTCGTACAAGAGAGTGGTGGGTAGAAAGTGAATGAAAATCTTGCATAGGTGGGTAGAGGATTGAAGGTCCAATAAGATCGCAATGTGTGTTGAGAGAGTGGGAAAAACATCCTTAAAGGAGAGAAAAATGGGTAGAGGATGGAGAGAGTTGTTCTCCATCTTATAAACATGGACAAAGAACAAAGGAACTAATGAGGATCTAGTGTGTGAGTGAGTAAATAAGTTTTCGAAAAGGGTAAAAGTATGCAAGAGATGAATAAGAAGCATGAAGTCTAAGTGTTTGAGTTACAGTTTGTATTAAAGATAATGCAATCCCAAGTGGAAGTTTAGGAAAGTAGGGTAAATAAGAATAGTTCCATACTACCCATGACATAATCCAAAAACCTAAAGAAGTATTAGAAGTTGTGCAAACCAGTTTAGACATCTAGGAAAGTGATAGTACTACTCTAGGGGAGCTAGTAGGAGAAGAATATATTTCATTAGAGGAAGATGAATATGATGAAGAGGAAAAATTAATGATGTAAAAAATTGAGGAAGGTGAATATTTGAATGGATATAATGAAGAAGAGAAAGATTATGAGCAACATATTTCTAGATAAAATGACTACAAACAATTATGGAGTCGTTTCAATTCAAAAGGAGAAGGAATTATTCCATGAGAAGAAGATAAATAAGCATTTTTTTCCTTATAGAAACCAAGAGTTTATGAAGAGGAGGATACTATGATAGAATCAACGTTATAAGTTGAGATGGTGGTCAATGAAGGCCCCATATTTGGTATATAAGAAAATATATACGTGTGTCTCATGTTTGAAGAGGAGAAGGGAAACTAAAAAGCTGTTGGAGGTGAAAGAGCGTGAAAGTTAGGGTATGCCAATGATATTTGACCAAAAAGAACAAGCAAAATATTATCTCTTAATTGAAAAAGAGATGAATATGATATAAGACTTGTTTGATTCTGTTGAAAAGGAAAAAGGATAACAAGTCATTACCTCAAGGGAGCAAGCAAAGAGAGAAATCAATATAAATAGTTGAAGGATAGATTGCAAGGAATAAATATTTTAGAAGTCAAGCTCATGTAAAACTTCCAATGTTGATCATATTTAAAAAAAATATAAATAAGAAAGGAAAGGGGAAATTATGCAATTTATCCCAAGGAAGTCTTGTGTTCAACCATCCAACAGAAGAATTCTTCCAAAGTAAATTGAATGAACTATTTGAAGCAATATTGAAGACTAAAATGGAACAAGATGTTATTTGTTGTTCCCAAAATCTGTCACTCATTTTTGGGGACAACATATCAACTATTTTGATCCTGCAGGCCAAAATTCTCTCTTCCCTTCTCAAGAAATGTTCTGAGCATCCAAGTTCTTCCATTATTCAAGATTTTTAAGCTAAGGGACTCATAAGTTCAAAGTTCAACCACTTCAACAGGTGAGCTCTCACAAAGAAACAAGTTCCCAACACTTAGGCAATTTTAAGGTTGGTTCAATGTCGAGGTTCAACCAAAAGGTCCATCCGCAGGCTTGAATCAAAAGATTGAACCATTGAACCTTGAACCAAAAGGTTCAACGGGTTCAAAGGTTCAATGACATCGACAGACATAAAAGAGTTAAGCACTTCGACAAGTTTAAAGTTCAACCGCTTCAGAAAGTTCGATGGCTTTAAAGGACTTAACGAAAAGAAGGCTTTGAAGAAGAAAGATTTAACCCATTGAACCTTGAACCAAAATGGTTCAAAGGTTTAAGGTTCAACGAGTTCAATAGAAGCCCGAAGAGTTGGTTCAATCGAATGGTTCAAGCCGTCAATTAGATGAGCAAAACACAATATTAAACCATTGAATCATTGAACCGTTGAACCATTGTTGGTTCAATCGGTCAGTTCAATCGGAAGGTTCAAGGAGTCTCCTAAAGCCTAAAGGACAAGTGCCCTTGCGGAGGGCAGGGAACAAAAGGAACAAAAGGATATCTTTTGGAAAGATTTTCTGCGGCAAAACTTCACAAGAAAAATCCTTCAGGAAAAATGTCTGAAGGAATTCCTTCGGACATTTTGTCCAAAGGAATGTTCAAAGGCTCGACAAAAAGCAACAAAGGTAGGGGAAAGAATTCCTTTGGACAAAATGTCGGAAGGATTTCCTTCAGACTTTTTGTCTGAAGGATTTGAAGGACAAGGCCGCTTGAAGGACCCCAAAGGGCAAGTACCGTTGCGGGGGACTCTCGGTGACCACGAAATGGACCATTCTCAAGGCCCGAAGGGACACCTTCCCTTCGGGGGGTTCCAAAGATAGAAAGCTAAAGGAATTTCAAAGATCAAGAGACTTAGACGAATAAGTGATTCTGAGAAGGAGAATGAACCATTGAACCTTGAACCAAAATGGTTCAAAGTTCATTGGTTCAAAGGTTCAAGGAAGCTTCGAGCGAAGGAAGGAAGTGGAAGATTCCAGAGACAAGTTCGAAGAAATGGTTCAACTAAAGAGGAAAGAAAGTGATTGAACCAAGAAAATGATTGAATGAAGGAAGTGATTGAACCAAAGAAGTGATAGGACCACCCGAACCATTGAACTATTTAATTGATGCACCTCAAAGGTTCAAAGGTTCAAGGTTCAAATTAGTTCAAGTGACTAAGTGACCATGACGCCCCTGTGGACGTCAAATTCAAGGTAATGAAATGCTCATTTATTTTCAAATATGGCGCGAAACCTGAAGAACCAAACTCAGTGACTAGTTGAAGAAGAAGTTGAAAGAGCCAGTAGAAAGGGAAAAGATAGCCTGAGAGCTCAGATCATGAGTTAGAGACAAAATGCAACAAGGAAAGAAAGAAAGACCAAAAATATCTGTGCATGAGTTATTTTCAGTAGGTGGAACAGTCCACCAAGTAGACATTTGAGCTCGCAAACATTAAAAGGTGCGGTCCATTTTTCTCCCTTTGAATAAAAGTGAGTGGATAGCCGTGTTGAGTTGTGGAGCTAAAAGCCTCAACTCTTTGCAAACAGGTGGAACATGAAGGTTGCTGAGTTCTAGGAGAACCGGCATCGGCAGCAGGACCGACGTCGGTCGTGACCAGTGTAAAAGGCCACCGGCGACGACAGAGAGTCAGCCAACGTCGGCAGAACCAGACTAGTAGGGACCGGCATCGATCGCCTGTGTGTTCCAGAACTGCTCATTACACGGACAGTTAGTTAAGTAAACGAAGTGTTTGCATGTAAAGGCCAGTTAGAGTCTTTGGCTGCGAGGATAATTGTATAAATTAAGAGTCTAAGTTATTGTTTGAGTTAGGGATCTATTTATAGACTCACATTTATTGTAATTAAGCATGAGATAGAAAGGAAGGCAAGTAAGTTGCTTCCATTGTAAGATCATTGAGTTGCAGGTTGTTGCAAGCTCATAGGAGATCTACATGTGAGTATGGTCTGTTGAATTGCAGGTTGCAGGTTCATGGGAGATCAACTTGAAGTACTTTTGAGTGCTTGGTGAACTGACAGGGTTATTACTGACTAGTTGGAGAGGTGAACACCAATTCTGTTTGTGAGTTGGTTGTTGGGACCATTTTTTGTGTAGGAGAGTGTTGTGTGAGAAGAATTACTGTACACTTGAGGTGTGGCAAACCTCTGTAAGGTGAAAGAGTGTGGCGGCTCTTTGTTGTATTTTTTTCTGTAAAGTGTTAATACAAGATATTGTATTGTCTCTCATATTCTGTGCTATTGGTGAATTCTAGCTACTTGTGTTTCTGGTTATTTCTGCATTTATAATTGCTTATATTTGGTAATCATACTGTGTTCTTTCTGAGGAGCAAGATCCAACAAGAGGAATCAGAACAGAGGTGTGTTTTTTTTTGGACTTCTCTGACAAGTGGTATTAGAGCTTTTGGTTGGGATACTAACAGATTGGATTAGATCTGGTTAGTGTGTTTTGATTATAGGTACTCACAGTGTTTCTGTTTGAGTGGGAGTTGAGCAATGACAGAAGACAGTAAGCTACGGATGGAAAAGTTTAATGGCAAGAACTACCAATTGTGGAGGATGCAGATTGAGGATTATCTGTATCAAAAAGATTTGTACTTATCATTGGGAGGGGTTACTTGCAAACCCTCGGATATGAAAGATGAAGAATGGGAGGTTCTTGATCGGAAGGCTCTGGGATCTATTAGATTGAGTCTTGCATCATCTGTGATTTCCAGCTTATCACAGTGTAAGACAACGGTGGAGTTGATGGAATCTTTGGCAAATTTATATGAAAAACCCTCAGCTTCTAATAAGGTATTTCTTATGAAACGTTTATTTAATTTGTTAGGATTGTGGAGCTAAAAGCTTCACTGATGCAGACATGGAGGAGGTTGCAGAATGAGTTGCTAAGTGTCAGAAGTGTTTGGCGTTGGTCTGGCCAACCGGCGTCGGCAGGGCAAGACAGGAAGGCAACCGACGTCGGTCATATATCGGCCGGCGTCGGCGACCCCCAGGCGGACAGGGACCGGCGTCGGTCGCCTGTGTAGTTCGACTGCGAGCTATCTACGGACAGTTAGCTAACGAACCAAGTGTTTGCATGAAGAGATCTATTTTTAGACTGAGAGCTGCGGATCTAATTATTGTAATTAGATGTCTAATTATTGTTTGGATGAGATCTATATAATAGACTCATGATTGTATTGGAAAAGAGAGTGCTAGGGAGTAAGAGAGCATAATTATAAGCTCCTTCTGTGTGTGAGGTAGAGCAATGGTGCGTTCCTCCTAGTGCCACAGTACCAGGTGTGTTGGTGCTGGATTGGAGAGCCAGCTGGGTTCTTCAGGAGTGTAGGATCTTGGTCACAGTTGCATGGCCTATATAGGAGATCTACATGGTAAGTAAGATCGTTGATCTGCAGGTGTATGTGTATGCAAGGTCGAGGTTCACAGGTGAATAGAACCATTGCTTGATTTGCAAGTGTGCAAGGTCATACAGACAGCAACACAACAGGGAGCAGTATCAGGCAGGATCTACTTGGAGTACAGGTGTGTACTCGGATAGAGCAAGAGGAAGGCAAGGGAGTTCCTTCCATAAGTATGGTCTGTTGAAGTGCAGGTTATTGCAGGTTCATGGGAGATCTACTTGAAGTACCTTGAGTACTTGTGGAGCACGTGGAGTGCTTGTGGAGTGCGTGGAGCACTTGTGTTATGCGTGGAGCATGGGAGGTGAACATCAACTCTGTATTTGAGTTGGGTGTTGTGACCTGTGAGAGGGAGAGCTTTGGGGAGAAGAAGTACTGTTCACTTGAGGTGTGGGAAACCTCTGTAAGGTGGTGGAGAAGAAGTGGCATCTTCTTTATTGTATTCTTTTCTGTATAAAGTGTTAATACAAGTTGTGTATTGTCTCTCATATGCTGTGTTATTCTGAATTCTAGTTACTTGGTGAATCTGGTTATTTCCGCATATTAAGTTGTTTGAAGTTTGGTAATCAATTGTATGTTTCCGGTTTCGCATCCTGACAAGTGGGATCAGAGCATGTTTGTTGTTCTAGATTCTTGACATAATTTGCAAATGTTGGAAGGTGGATCTGTTCATAGCCATCTTAGTGATTTCCATGGTTTGATAAACCAGCTAAGTTCAGTCAATATTGTATTTGATAATGAAATTAGAGCTCTCTTAATCTTGTGTTCATTACCTGAAAGTTGGGAAGGTTTGGTAATGGCAGTTTCTAATACTGTGTCTCCTTCAAAAGTCTTAAAAGTGGATGATGTTGTGAGTGTGATCTTGAATGAAGAGATACGCAGGAATAACACAGGTGAATCATCAGAAAATGCTTTAAGTGTTGAAGGCAGAGGAAGGCAAAGAGAAAAGATAGAGCATGGGAGATCAAGGTCCAAGATAGGCAAGAGATCCAAGTCCAGGTATGGCAGAATAACCTGCCGGAAGTGTGAAAAGCAAGGGCACTTAAAGAGAGATTGCAGATCAGGTACAGATCAGCATGAAGAACATGAAGAAGAAACATATGTTGCAGATTATGCTGCACGGGATGCTCTGGTATGTTCTTTGGATAAAGTAGAATCTTGGGTTTTAGATTTTGGTGCCTCTTTTCATGCATCCCCACATAGAAATTTTTTTCATGAGTATGTCCAGGGAGATTTTGGAGAAATTTATGTAGGGGATGGTAAGCCTTGTCAGATTGTTGGCAAAGGGAAAGTGAAGCTGAAACTACAGACAGGTAACACATGGGTGTTAAAAGAAGTCATGCATGTCCCAGTTCTGGAGCAGAATTTAATTTCTGTTAGAAGTTTGGGTGATGAGGGTTGCACAGTAACTCTCACAGCGGACTCTTGGAAGGTTACCAAGGGTACACTTGTTGTAGCTAGAGGTAAGAAAGTAGGTACGCTTTATCTATCTACTTGTACTACTGATTCTCTTTTTGGGTTTTCTACTTCAGCTGTAGATTCAGAGATGTGGCTTGATAGGCTTGGTCACATAGACAAGAAGGAGAAGCTTGTTATTGAGTCAAAGGATATGCTTTCAGATTTGGAAGGTATGGATCATGGTTTCTGTATGCAGAAGAAAAAGGTAACGTTTCTTGAGGAACCCGATGTTAGTGACAAGAATAGGAAAGCCTTGGTTTTCAAGGAGAAGGTGACGGACAGAGTTCAGCACAAGATGCAGAAGAATTTTGAGCAGAGCAAGGGTGATTTGGACAAAGATTTGATCCAAAAAGACCTCACAGAAAAAAGTCAGGTCTCACAAGAAAAACACAGAGACCGACGTCGGCAAGAAAATCGGCTTCGGCGTCCAGACAGGGACCGACGTTGGCTATGTGCAGACCGACGTCGGTGACTCAGGGCAGAGAACTATCGGCGTCGGCCAGGGGAAACCGACGTCGGCAAGGTGGCAGTCGCAGGGAACTGACATCGGTCGGGTGCATACTGAGACGTGACTGGCATCAGTTACTGAGACGAATTTTGGGTGGACAACACGCTGTCAAGGTGTCTCAAACACCCATATGGGGGACTGAAAGTGTAAGTAAGTTCTTAAATTCATCATTTCCCTTCTTTACACTACTTGTTGCTCACTTATGGCATAGGACCAGGAAGTTATTGAAGAAGCAGAATAGGTAGATCCAAGAAATAGTGGGAGCTAGGCATGGATGAGGATGTGATTCCTTGGAAGAGAACCAAACAGGTGTTTTGGGTAGAGTGGCCAGCTGGAAGTAAGCACTGAGAGACGAATGGATGTTCAGGATAAAGAAGAGCGAAAATGGATACATGAGATGAAAGATCAGGGTATATGGTCTTGTATTAGCTGCAGGGCAATGGAGGTTTGATCATTGTGTTTCTCTTTACCAGGTTGGATAGTATTAGCTACACTATCCTATTTTTGTATGATGTGCTTGTTGCAGAGTTACATATACAGGTATTGCTGAACTAAAGGTAAAGCTAGTTCAGGTGTTTGTCATGGAGAATTTGGGAGCAGCAAGATTCTTTGGCATGAGTGTGTTCTAGAGACATGGTAGGTCATTTGTTGACTTTGTTTCAGGATGATTGTGTGAAACCGGTTAACATGCCGATGGTTGGACAGTTCTATGAAAAGGTGTCCTGATTCACATAATGAGGTTGAGTGCATACTAAACCTGAGTTTTCCCAAGCAGTGGGAGTTGTCACAAGTTGGAGCCAATTCGGGAGAGAACCATTGGAGGACAGTTCAGTGGATTCTTACAGGGACTAGCAGCAGGTGCACATGCTATGCAGGTTCAGGTTATTTTCTACATGGTTTGTAGATGTGGATGTGGCAGGTGATTTAGATGACAGGTTTTGCACTACAGGTTTGTGGTGGTTGGTCTTCAAGAGTGATCTTGAGGAGGGATACAAAGCCAAGGGAACAAACTAGACGGAGTACAGGTACAGGTACAGGTTGCTGCTGTTTATCTCCAAGTGGGAGATTGTTGAGTTGTGGAGCTAAAAGCTTCAACTCTTTGCAAATAGGTGGAACAGGAAGGTTGCTGAGTTTTAGGAGAACCAGCGTCGGTAGCAGGATCGACATCGGTCGTGACTAGTGCAGAAGGCCACCGGTGACGGCAGGGAGTCGGTCGACGTCGGCAGAACCAGACTAGCAGGGACTGGCATCGGTCGCCTGTGTGTTCCAAAACTGCTCGTTACACGGACAGTTAGTTAAGTAAATGAAGTGTTTGCATGTAAAGGCCAGTTAGAGTCTTTGGCTACGAGGATAATTGTCTAAATTAAGAGTCTAAGTTATTGTTTGAGCTAGGGATCTATTTATAGACCCATTGGCATGTATTGTAATTAAGCATGAGATAGAAAGGAAGGCAAGTAAGTTGCTTTCATTGTAAGATCATTGAGTTGTAGGTTGTTGCAAGCTCATAGGAGATCTACATGTGAGTATGGTCTGTTGAATTGCAGGTTGCAGATTCATGGGAGATCAATTTGAAGTAGTTTTGAGTGCTTGGTGAACTGGCAAGGTTATTACTGACTAGTTGGAGAGGTGAACACCAATTCTGTTTGTGAGTTGGTTGTTGGGACCATTTTTTGTGTAGGAGAGTGTTGTGTGAGAAGAATTACTGTACACTTGAGGTGTGGCAAACCTTTGTAAGGTGAAAGAGTGTGGCGGCTCTTTGTTGTATTCTTTTCTGTAAAGTGTTAATACAAGATATTGTATTGTCTCTCATATTCTGTGCTATTGGTGAATTCTAGCTACTTGTGTTTCTGGTTATTTCCGCATTTATAATTGCTTATATTTGGTAATCATACTGTGTTCTTTCTGAGGAGCAAGATCCAACAAGAGGAATCAGAACAGAGGTGTGTTTGTTCTTGGACTTCCCTGACAAGTGGTATCAGAGCTGTTGGTTGGGATACTAACAGATTGGATTAGATCTGATTAGTATGTTTTGATTACAGGTACTCATAGGGTTTCTGTTTGAGTGGGAGTTGAGCAATGATAGAAGACAGTAAGCTACGGATGGAAAAGTTTAATGGCAAGAACTACCAATTGTGGAGGATGCAGATTGAGGATTATCTGTATCAAAAAGATTTGTACTTACCGTTGGGAGGGGTTACTTGCAAACCCTCGGATATGAAAGATGAAGAATGGGAGGTTCTTGATCGGAAGGCTCTGGGATCTATTAGATTGAGTCTTGCATCATCTGTGATTTTTAGCTTATCACAGTGTAAGACAACGGTGGAGTTGATGGAATCTTTGGCAAATTTATATGAAAAACCCTCAGCTTCTAATAAGGTATTTCTTATGAAGCGTTTATTTAATTTGCAAATGTTGGAAGGTGGATCTGTTCATAGCCATCTTAGTGATTTCCATGGTTTGGTAAACTAGCTATGTTCAGTCAATATTGTATTTGATGATGAAATTAGAGCTCTCTTAATCTTGTGTTCATTACCTGAAAGTTGGGAAGATTTGGTAATGGCAGTTTCTAATACTGTGTCTCCTTTAAAAGTCTTAAAAGTGGATGATGTTGTGAGTGTGATTTTGAATGAAGAGATACGCAGGAATAGCACAGGTGAATCATCAAGAAATGCTTTAAGTGTTGAAGGTAGAGAAAGACAAAGAGAAAAGATAGAGCATGGGAGATCAAGGTCTAAGACAGGCAAGAGATTCAAGTCCAGGTATGGCAGAATAACCTGCTGGAGGTGTGGAAAGCAAGGGCACTTAAAGAGAGATTACAGATTAGGTACAGATCAGCATGAAGAACATGAAGAAGAAGCAGATGTTGCAGATTATGCTGCACGGGATGCTCTGGTATGTTCTTTGGATAAAGTAGAATCTTGGGTTTTAGATTTCGGTGCCTCTTTTCATGCATCCCCACATAGGGAATTTTTTCATGAGTATGTCCAGGGAGATTTTGGAGAAATTTATGTAGGGGATGGTAAGCCTTGTCAGATTGTTGGCAAAGAGAAAGTGAAGCTGAAACTACAGACAGGTAACACATGGGTGTTAAAAGAAGTCATGCATGTCCCAGTTCTGGAGTGGAATTTAATTTCTGTTAGAAGTTGGGGTGATGAGGGTTGCACAGTAACTCTTATAGCGGACTCTTGGAAGGTTACCAAGGGTACACTTGTTGTAGCTAGAGGTAAGAAAGTAGGTACGCTTTATCTATCTACTTGTACTACTGATTCTCTTTCTGGGTTTTCTACTTCAACTGTAGATTCAGAGATGTGGCTTGATAGGCTTGGTCACATAGACAAGAAGGAGATGCTTGTTCTTGAGTCAAAGGATATGCTTTCAGATTTGGAAGGTATGGATCGTGGTTTCTGTATGCAGAAGAAGAAGGTAACATTTCTTGAGGAACCCGATGTTAGTGACAAGAATAGGAAAGCCTTGGTTTTCAAGGAGAAGGTGATGGACAGAGTTCAACACAAGATGCATAAGAATTCTGAGTAGAGCAAGGGTGATTTGGACAAGGATTTGATCGAAAAAGAGCTCACGAGAAAAAGTTAGGTCTCATAAGAAAAACACAGAGACCGACGTCGGCAGGAAAACTGGCGTCGGCGTCCATACAGGGACCGACGTCGGCTATGTGCAGACCGACGTCGGTGACTCAGGGCAGAGAACTATCGGCGTCGGCCAGGGGAAATCGACGTCGGCAAGGTGGCAGTCGCAGAGAACTGACATCGGTCGGGTGCAGATTGAGACGTGACCGGCATCAGTTACTGAGATGAATTTTGGGTGGACAACAAGCTGTCAAGGTGTCTCAAACACCCATATGGGGGACTGAAGGTGTAAGTAAGTTCTTAAATTCGTCATTTCCCTTCTTTACACTACTTGTTGCTCACTTATGGCATAGGACCAGGAAGTTATTGAAGAAGCAGAACAGGTAGATCCAGGAAACAGTGGGAGCTAGGCATGGATGAGGATGTGATTCCTTGGAGGAGAACCAAATAGGTGTTTTGGGTAGAGTGGCCAGCTGGAAGTAAGCACTGAGAGACGAATGGATGTTCAGGATAAAAAAGAGCGAAAATGGATACATGAGATGGAAGATCAGGGTATAAGGTTTTGTATTAGCTGCAGGGCAATGGAGGTTTGATCATTGTGTTTCTCTTTACCAGGTTGGATAGTATTAGCTACACTATCCTATTTCTGTATGATATGCTTGTTGCAGAGTTACATATACAGGTATTGCTGAACTAAAGGTAAAGCTAGTTCAGGTGTTTGTCATGGAGAATCTGGGAGCAGTAAGATTATTTTGCATGAGTGTGTTCTAGAGACATGGTAGGTCATTTGTTGACTTTGTTTTAGGATGATTGTGTGAAACTGGTTAGCACACCGATGGTTGGACAGTTCTATGAACAGGTGTCCTGATTCACATAATGAGGTTGAGTGCATGGTATGTACTAAACCCGAGTTTTCCCAAGCAGTGGGAGTTGTCACAAGTTGGAGCCAATCCGAGAGAGAACCATTGGAGGACAGTTCAATGGATTCTTATAGGGACTAGCAGCAGGTGCACATGCTATGCAGGTTCAAGTTATTTTCTACATGGTTTGTAGATGTGGATGTGGCAGGTGATTTAGATGATAGGTTTTGCACTACAAGTTTGTGGTGGTTGGTCTTCAAGAGTGATCTTGAGGAGGGATACAAAGCCAAGGGAACAAACTAGATGGAGTACAAGTACAGGTACAGGTACAGGTACAGGTTGCAGCTATTTATCTTCAAGTGGGAGATTGTTGAGTTGTGGAGCTAAAAGCTTCAACTCTTTGCAAACAAGTGGAACAGGAAGGTTGCTGAGTTCTAGGAGAACCGGCATCAGCAGCAGGACCGACGTCAGTCATGACCAGTGTAGAAGGCCACCGGCGACGGCAGGGAGTTGGCCGACGTCGATAGAACCAGACTAGCAGGGATCGGCGTCGTTCGCCTGTGTGTTCCAGAACTGCTCATTACACGAACAGTTAGTTAAGTAAACAAAGTGTTTACATGTAAAGGCCAATTAGAGTCTTTGGTTGCGAGGATAATTGTCTAAATTAAGAGTATAAGCTATTGTTTGAGTTAGGGATCTATTTATAGACCCATTGGCATGTATTGTAATTAAGCATGAGATAGAAAGGAAGGCAAGTAAGTTGCTTTCATTGTAAGATCATTGAGTTGCAAGTTGTTGCAAGCTCATAGGAGATCTACATGTGAATATGGTCTGTTGAATTGCAGGTTGCAGGTTCATGGGAGATCAACTTGAAGTACTTTTGAGTGCTTGGTGAATTGGCAGGGTTATTACTGACTAGTTGGAGAGGTGAACACCAATTTTGTTTGTGAGTTGGTTGTTGGGACCATTTTTTGTGTAGGAGAGTGTTGTGTGAGAAGAATTACTGTACAGTTTAGGTGTGGCAAACATCTGTAAGGTGAAAGTGTGGCGGCTCTTTGTTGTATTCTTTTTTGTAAAGTGTTAATACAAGATAGTGTATTGTCTCTCATATTCTGTGCTATTGGTGAATTCTAGCTACTTGTGTTTCTGGTTATTTACGCATTTATAATTGCTTATATTTGGTAATCATACTGTGTTCTTTCTAAGGAGCAAGATCCAACAAGAGGAATCAGAACAGAGGTGTGTTTGTTCTTGGACTTCCCTGACAAGCCACGTACATATTTGGAGACAGAACAGACGACCCATGCCTAGGAGAAGACATTTGAGATGTTTCTATACACCAGAGTCAAGGCCAATGCCCTGTTTCAGCATGGCCCCTTTGACAGAATTGGAAATGCATTTAAGGCATTGAATGCAGCATGAGCCTTTCCACAAAAAAAAGTGCCAAGTCTTTTTTGGCTGCTATATATTGTAATCTCTTATTTTTATGCAGGGGGATCTTTTTGTTGTTAGAAGCAAAACTCTGCCCAAATTGAAAGGCATTTCTTGAGACTTTGAGCTCAAATTATTGATCATATTTCGTTATTTGAATGAGAAAGCAAGTGACCTTTCAAACTTTGTGCTGGAATAACTTGTGTTGTTGAAGAAATTGTTCTTATGTCTATTTTCTGAATGTGTTCTTGTCTATTTAATTAAATAAGTAGAACCAGTGGAAGTAATCAGGAAGGTGTCCTGAAGCCAACTGTGTGAAGACTTTGAGCTACCACAATTATCTTTAGTGTATGTGTTTTCAATTTTTCTGTGTAAAGGATCTTGGGACAACTTTGTGCCCCTATTATCTTTCGTATTTCACTCTTTGGCAGTTGAGGAGGAGACTTTGTGCTACACCTCATTCTGCTAGTTATTGTACCCTATTATTGTCACTACCAGAAATATTTCTATTGTTTGCTGAACAACACTTCTGAAAGAAGAGAAGTGTCTTCTGTCATTTCACCAAGATTTCTTCTTTGATTTGTGAACATCATCTCTGAAAAAAGAGAGATGGATGGTGTTATCCTACCCCTGAGTGTTATTTTTTGCTTATATATATAGTATATAGCACCTCATAGTTATAGGGAACCTCCCCTTGATGAGAGGAGAGATTTGTCCCCTTTTCATGTGGTAAACCTGCACATTTGGCCAACTAATCTCCTTATGCTATGGTTGAAATAATTTATTTTTCCCATTAGTTAGTTGGTGACAAAATATTTACCCAACAATTTTTGGTGACTCTACTGGGGAAGAACAAGCAGCTTGAAGCCTCAAGCTTCAAACTGAAGTAGTTCCAGTTCTTTTCCATTTCAAGTTTTACAATTTGGCAGCTCCATGGTATACAAGAAGCCAGAGATCTAAAGGTATTGTTGACCCTGTATTTGAGTTGGCTCAACAAAGTGATTTTGATTTGTTTCCTTCACCATCTCGCCTCCAATGAACTAGGAGTTTTCCTCCTACAAAAGTCAGGTCTCTATTACCAAGGAAAGCGTCCATTTCTACTGTTAGCAGAGCTTTGTCATTATATACCCCTCAAGCATTTGTTATCCCTCCCTTCAATAGTCAAATAATGACAGTTCAAGGCCCTTGGGGTAACTCTTTTGTCCCACTCAACATAACTCCACCTCTACATGAGCTACCATGCAGTTCAAGGAAGAATTTCTTCAAGTTCTTTGGTGATGAGAGAGTTCATCCTGATGAACATATTACAACCTTCAACATAGACTGTGGTGTGATTGGTGTGGAGTATGAAGACGTGGCAGTTAGGCTTTTTTATGGAGACATTACAAGGTGTTACTGCAGACTGGTTATACCATCTACAGGCTCGGTTAGTGACTGACTAGAACACGCTCAAAGCTAAATTCGAAGCCATATTCAAGCTTGCATAAGATGCACATGTCTTACTCACCTAGCTCACACAAATGAAGAAAGAGCCTCATGAACCTATGAGGGACTTCATTGCCAAGTTAGACAAGCTGAGGAACAAGATCCCTGTAATTGCTCAGCTAACAGCTAAGAATCTCAAATGCTTCTCCATCAACTCTCAGCTACCTGAAGTGAGTTTTCTACTGAGATGTGCTGGCCACATAGACCTTATTGCTACTTAGGGTTTGGCCACTGAGGTGGAAGATGATCTTATATTGCTGGGGAAGATAAGGAGAGATCCTAATAGAGGTAAGTCTTCCTCATCCTTTGAATATCCATCTACAGGCACCACTGATTCTATGGTGCAAAAGTTGGCAAATGAGTTGTTGGCTCTTAAAAAGCAAATGGTGCAAGGGATGTCTGCTCCTCCTTTGTATTGAGATATACCAAGGAGAACATTCCCAATTCAATCATACCAAGGCAATGTTGCCAGGAATCAAGGGCAAACAAATCACCTTCCTCCCCCTCAGGGGAAGCTTGCCATTGAAGCACATTCAACCAATTCAGCAATCAAATATCTTGAAATAAAATCTGATTTCTCTTTCCAGCCTGAATTAAACCTAGAAAATGATGCTAATCTCTTCAGAGAGGGAGAAAAAGAATTAGCTGGTGACTCCAAATTAGTTTCTTGAATTACTAGAATGAACCTAGAAGTAAAGGTAAAGCGTTTGATGGATCATATGCTATATTCACGTAATCATAGAACCAGTCAACTCAACAAGCTAATAAGGGAAAAATAGGGGAAGGATCTCAGCTTGCAATTTTAATTGCCAAATGAGAAACTTCTCTGCCTTTCTAGCCAAAGGACCCAGTGAGTAATAAAAAAGTAATTACCTCAAGTACGCCTTCACCTTCAACTTCAATTTCATAGATCAGTACCCCCCCTAAAAATCAAAAGGATGAACTGAATTTTCCTGTTCCTAATTCATTTCAGATGTTTGACATAGTTGACCATGTCAAGAAAACTAAAATTCAAATGTTTAAATTTGAATTCTTGCAATCCAACCCTAAGCAGTGGATTAATTAGTTAAATATGTAAAGAATAAAACTGTCCCTATAGGACCAGTTGTTCCAAAGGTGACTCCCATGTCCACCCTAAATAAACTTGTCATTACTCCTCTTTTTGCTCCCAAGAAGACATAACCATTTTATGTCTCCTTGCTGATAAATGGACACCAGCTGAACAACTGCATAATACACTCAGATGCGTCTGACAATATCATGCCTGCCAAAGTAGCAGAATCTCTTGGTCTCACACTGACCAAGACATTTAGGAGATATTTTTCCATGGAGAACAAATAAGTGCCACTGGTGGGACAAATCAAGGATGCTCAATTTGCATTTGTAGCATTCCTAAACAAGAGAATTAAGATGACAGTCCTGGTGGTCAACGTCCCAGCCTCATACGACATTCTTCTTGGGTAAAATTTTTGCAAGGATGTTGGTGGTGAGTTGAGTATGGACCTATCTGAATCAAGGATCCTCGTCAAAGGTGTCATGCAAAAATTGCTCCTTGAGAAGGAGGCAAAATATGTGGTCACTCAAACATCAGTGCTGAAGCTCAAATTCTGTTTGAGTCTTCAAGCATAGGTAATTACTTCTTATCCATAAAGGAGGTTCATGTGGTGTCTGATGAAATTCTTGAATGTGACAGCCTAAAAATCGATTCAGACCAAACAACAGAAGAATTGGCAAGACACAATGCAAGCCTAGAAGAATCTCCCCATCTAATTAAAGAGAAATCTAAAGAAAAAATAGTTTTTGATGATGTCTAGATCCTGAAATTTGATGGCAGCTATTCCTCTACTGGCTTAAGAGTCGAGATTGTGTTGATATCTCCTCAAAGAGATATTTTTCCTTCTTCATACAAATTACAGTTCAACAACACCAACAACACTGCCGAGTATGAATCTCTGTTACTTGGGTTGAAGGCTGCTCGAGATGGAGGCGTTAAACTCCTTCATGCCAAAGGAGATGCTAAGCTAGTGGTTTGCTAGGTCAAGAACCTATATCAAACCAAAAATGAGAGATTGTGCCATTACCGCAATCTAGTTTGGGATCAAATTGAAAGCTTTGATGCTTTCAGTATCTCTGTAGTACCCAGAGAATTCAATGACCAAGCTGATGAATTGGCTATTTTTGAAACTCTTTTGGTTTTTCACTCAAATTTTAAGGGAGATAGGTACACTATAAAATTGGTCTTTTGACCAAGTGTGCCTGACAATGCCAATCATTGGCAAGTGTTCAATGGTGACAACCAAATCATCACCTTCATGGAATAAAAAGATAGCTTCCAACAGCTTCACTTCGAAGGCAGTGAGCCTCAGAAGCTTAAATTGGCCCCTGAAATAAGTCCAAATACAGGTGAAGAGTTCCTACAGCTAAAAGGGAATAAAATTTCCAAAAGATTGGTTTCCCTTGAGAAACTATTTGACAAGCATGACAAGTTCATCAAATAACAACAAATAGATTCAAACTCCTCCCAGGAGTTTGATCAAATAAATTTGGGTACCAAGAAAAATCCTAAGATGGTGACCATTGGGAGGTGTTGCACTCTGGAGGAGAAGTTCAAATTTACTGCCCTACTTTGCCAGTACATGGATGTTTTGGCGTACTCCTATGATGACTTGGAGTCACTCAAGACTGAAGAAATTCACCATGAAATTCCTCTCAAGAGTGATTCGGTGCCTTACAAGCAGAAATCTAGGTAGTACAATCCAAAGATATCAGGTACTATTCTGTCTAAAATACAAAAAATGCTGAATGCTAGAATAATTTTCCCCATCCATCATTCCACATGGATTGCAAACATAGTTCTTGTGAGAAAGAAGAATGGCAAAATTTGCCTCTGTGTGGACTTCAAAAATTTGAATCAATCCTCCTTAAAGGATAACTACCCTCTGTCCATCATGGATCAAATCCTTTAGACGGTGACCGATTTGGAGATGTTATCAATGTTAGATGGCTTTTCAGGATACAATCAAGTTGAAGTCGGTGAAGCAAACCAGCATAAGACTGCCTTCACCACACCTTGGGGCACTTTTGCATATTGAAGAATGCCATTTGGCTTGATAAATGCTGGCACCACTTTTCAGAGAGCAATGGACCTTGCTTTCAAAGATGAAATGGGTAAGTTCATTGTGGTGTACCTCAATGATTTAACAGTCTTTTCCAAGCATTGTCCTAATCATGTACACCATTTACAACAAGTGCTAGAATGATGTCGCTAGAATGACATTTCTATAAATCCCAAGAAGTCTATTTTTGGAGTAACAAAAGGGAAACTTCTCAGACATATTGTATCCCAAGAAGGCATAAAGATTGACTCAAAAAGAGTCAAATCCATCCAGGAGCTTACTCTGCCCACAAGTAAGACCGCAATTCACTCTTTCTTTAGAAAGTTGAATTTTTTTATGAAAGTTCATCCCCGAGTTCGCAGAGAAGACTCACCATATTGTAAACATGATGAAGGGAAATGCCACTTTCAGCTTGACAGAAGAAAAAAAATTGGCATTTCAAGACATCAAGACAACTATTGCCCACACCCCAATTCTAGTTTATCTAGATTATACCAAAGACTTCATAATGTATAGTTATGCTTCTGAGCACACACTTTCAACAATTCTGGTTCAACAGAATGAAGAGGGTGTGGAATCTCCCATATCCTTCACGAGCTATCCTCTCAAAGCTCATGAACTAAAATATTCAAATCTAGAGAAGCATGCTTATGCAGTGGTAAAGGCAGT
The DNA here is from genome assembly GCA_037957365.1 of Torreya grandis. Classification (NCBI taxonomy): domain Eukaryota; kingdom Viridiplantae; phylum Streptophyta; class Pinopsida; order Cupressales; family Taxaceae; genus Torreya; species Torreya grandis. The sequence continues at coordinate 1,881,829 of JARHVA010000965.1, read as the reverse complement.
AAAGCACTTCTATTTCTACATCTTGAATTCACACACTATTGCCCTGGTACTTGATACCACAGTTAAATCCATATTAACTTAGCAGGAATTTGGAACCAAAAGGGGAAATTGGATTGCTAAAATCTAGGAGTTTGATCTTGTTATCAAACCAATGAAGCTTGTGTGGGGAAGGGGTCTCTGCCAATTGATTGCTGATAACAAACTAGAAGAAACAGGGCATGAAGAAGCAAAAATTGAAGACACGCTGACAATCCTCTTTGTCTCCACCATGAATGAGTGGTATTCAAACATTGCTCATTTCCTTACCTATGGTGATTGTCCTACTCACCTGTCTCGTAAAGGAAAGAGGACTGTCAAGTTGAAAGTTTCCAACTTTGTCTTGTGGGACAACGAGCTATATAAGAGGAACCTTGATGGGGTATTCCTTTGCTACGTGGATAAAGAGTAGTAGAACAAACTTTTGGAACCCTTCCATAATTTGGCCTATGGAGGACATTTTTTTGCGCCTATAACTGCCCATAAGATTCTGTGAGCTAGGTATTACTGGCCTACTCTATTTCAAGATGCATACAAATGGGTACAAAGATGTGAACTATGTCAATAATTCATTGGAAGACCTAAATTAGATGCTCTGCCTCTTAAGTCAGTGGTAATAGAAGAGCCATTTCAGCAATGGGGAATTGATTTCAATGGTGCTGTGAACTCATCTTCAAGCACTGGACATGATTATGTCCTAAAAGCCACATATTACTTCACCAAATGGGTGAAATCTATTCCATCCAAGCATGCTACTTCAAAAGTAGTATGCAATTTCCTTAAGGAAAACATCATTTCTAGGTTTGGGGTCCCAACCAAGATTGTGATAGATAATGAAGCCTGTTTCTCTTCCCATGAGATTACTCAATTATATTTTTATTATGCGATTACCCTCATCCACTCCTCTGATTATTTTCCACAAGGAACTAGCCAAGCAGAATCGAGCAATAAGAACTTGGTGACCATCATCAAGAAGCTGGTAGATGACAACCAATGAACCTGGCATAAAGCATTATTTGATGCTTTATGGGAAGACATAATTATGCCCAAGAGGGAAATAGGTATGTCACATTTCCAACTTCTGTATGGTCTCAATGTAGAGATACCAATCACCCTAAAATTGCCAACACTAAAATTGGCAAAGGTGGTCGAAGATCAGACATATGAAAGCTCCATCGACAAGAGGATCATGTGCTTGACTGAGCTGGATGAGAACCGAACTATGGTGGTGGATTGAATTGCTACGCATCAAAGTCTGGTGAAGAAGCTCTTTGACCATAAAGCAAAAGCTTGTAATTTTTAGATTGGTGATCAAGTTTTTTTATGGGACAAGAGAAGAGAACCAAAGAGAGTGCATGGGAAATTCGATTCCCTATGCAGAGGCCCATTTACTATTCATCAACTCAATGGTGAAAATAGTTTTTTGTTGAAGTATCAAGATGACACGCCCTTTTCACTACCTTACAGTGGGCAGCATCTGAAGCACTTCAATCCTTGAAGTATTAGGTGACATCAGTTGTACATATGTATATTTGTATAGTCTTTAGTTCTATTTTGTGTTGTTCATTGTCATTTCTTTTTGACACCTTTCTTTTTGGGTAGCATGACTCCATAGCCCAATGGCTTACTTGAAGGCATTAGAGATTCTGGTTTCTACTCCCTTCAATTGTTTTTACAATCGATGAAAGTTCCTTAGTTGGAGCCAACTGTTGTTTCCAAAATTTGTCATTCATTTTTGGGGACAACATATTAACTATTTTGATCTTGTAGGCCAAAATTCTCTCTTCCCTTCTCAAGAAATGTTTTGAGCATCCTAGTTCTTCCATTATTCAAGTTTTTTCAACTAAGGGACTCGTAAGTTCAAAGTTTAACCACTTCAATAGGGGAACTCTCACAAAGAAACAAGTTCCCAACACTTAGGTAATTTCAAGGTTGGGTCAACATCGAGGTTCAACATAAAGGTCCATCGGCAGGCTTCAATCAAAAGATTGAACCATTGAACCATTGAACCTTGAACCAAAAGGTTCAAAGGTTCAACGGGTTCAAAGGTTCAATGACATCGACAGACTTAAAAGAGTTAAGTGCTTTGGCAAGTTCAAAGTTCAACCACTTCAAAAAGTTTGATGGATTCAAAGGACTTAACGAAAAGAAGGCTTCAAAGAAGAAAGATTTAACCCATTGAATTGTTGAACTTTGAACCAAAATGGTTCAAAGGTTCAAGATTCAACGAGTTCAATAGAAGCTCAAAGAGTTGGTTCAATCGAATGGTTCAAGTGGTCAATTGGATGAGCAGAAGATATTGAACCATTGAATCATTGAACCATTGTTGGTTCAATTAGTCGGTTCAATCTAAAGGTTCAAAGAAGTCTCCCAAAGCCTGAAGGACAAGTGCCCTTATGGAGGGCAGGGAACAAAAGGAACAAAAGGATATCTTTCGAAAAAATGTTTTTAAGAAAAACTTCACAAGAAAAATCCTTCAGACAAAATGTTCGAAGGAATTCCTTCAGACATTTTGTTTGAAGGAATGTTCAAAGGCCCTACAAAAAATGACAAAGGCAGGGGAAAGAATTCCTTCAGACAAAATGTCTAAAGTATTTCCTTTAGACTTTTTGTTTGAAGGATTTGAAGAACAAAGCCGCTTGAAGGACCCCGAAGGGCAAGTACCCTTGTGGGGGACTCTCGACGACCATGAAATGGACCATTCTCAAGGCCCGAAGGGACACCTTCCCTTCGGGGGCTTTCAAAGATAGAAATTTGAAGGAATTTCAAGGATTGAGAGACTTAGAAGAACAAAATATTTTGAGGAGAATGAAACGTTGAACCTTGAACCAAAATGGTTCAAAGTTCATTGGTTCAAAGGTTCAAAGGTTTAAGGAAGCTTCGAGCAAAGGAAGGAAGGGAAAGATTCCAGAGACAAGTTCGAAGAGATGGTTTAACCAAAGAGGAAAAAAAGTGATTGAACCAAGGAAGTGATTGAACCAAGAAAGCGATTGAACCAAGGAAGTGATTGAACCAAAGAAGTGATAGGACCACCTAAACCATTGAACTGATGCTCCTCAAAGGTTCAAGGTTCAAAGTAGTTCAAGTGACTAAGTGACCGTGACGCCCCTGTGGACGTCAACTTTAGGGTAATGAAATGCCCATTTATTTTCAAATATGGCACGAAACCTAAAGAACCAAACTCAGCGACCAGTTGAAGCAGAAGTTGAAAGAGCTAGCAGAAAGGGAAAAGATAGCCCGAGAGCTCACATCACAAAGAAGAGACAAAATACAATAAGGAAAGAAATAAAGACCAGAAATATCTGCACAAGAATTATTTCTAATAGGTGGAACAGTCCACCAAGTAGACATCTGAGCTCACAAACATTAAAAGGTGTGGCCCATTTTTCTCCCTTTGAATAAAAGCGAGTGGACAACTTCGTACATATTTGGAGACAGACTAGACGTCCCATGCCCAGGAGAAGACATTCAAGATGTTTTTGTACACCAAAGTCAAGGCCAATGCCCTATTTTAGCTTGGCCCCTTTGATAGAAATGGAAATGCATTCAAGACATTGAATGCATCATGAGCCTTTCCACAAAAAAAAGTGCCAAGTCTTTCTTGGCTACTATATATTGTAATCTCTTATTTTTATGTAGGGGGGTCTTTTTGTTATCAAAAGTAAAACTTTGCCCAAATTGAAAGGCATTTCCTGAGACTTTGAGCTCATATTGTTGATCATATTTTGTTATTTGAATGAGAAAACAAGTGAGCTTTTAGACTTTGTGCTAAAATAGCTTATGTTGTTGAGAAAATTGTTCTTATGTCTATTTTCTGAATGTGTTCTTGTCCATTTAATTAAATAAGTAGAACTAGTGGAAGTAATTAGGAAGGTGTCATGAAGCCAACTGTGTGAAAAATTTGAGCTGCCATAATTGTCTTTAGTGTGTGTGTTTTCAATTTTTCTGTGTAAAGGATTTTGGGATGACTTTGTGCCCCCATTATCTTTCATATTTCACTCTTTGGCAGTTGAGGAGGAGACTTTGTGCTACACCTCATTCTATTGGTTATTGTACCCTGTTACTGTCACTACCAAAAAGATTCCTATTGTTTGTTGAACAACACTTTTGAAAGAAGAGAAGTGCCTTCTGTCATTTCACTAAGATTTCTTCTTTGATTTGTGAACATCATCTCTAAAAAAAGAGAGATGGATGGTGTTATCCTACCCCTGACTGTTATTTTTTGCTTATATATATAGTATATAGCACCTCATAGTTATAGGGAACCTGCTCTTGATGAGAGGAGATATTTGTCCCCTTTTGATGTGGTAAACCTGCACATTTGGCTGACCAATCTCCTTATGCTGTGGTTGAAATAACCTATTTTGCCCATCAGTTAGCTGGTGACAAAATATTCACCCAACATTATTGTAGTAGAAACTTTATTTTTTTTGATATGGCCATGTAAGTAGTAAAGGAAAAGGAATAAAGGTACTTTTAGAAATGTAAATGAAGGCCATGAGTGACCATAACAATATATTTATAGCTTAAGAGAATAATGGTGTAAATGGAAAATTTTGAAATTGGATAACATATGGTCCAATCTAGATAGAGGTGAAAATTGATGAAGTATAATAAATTTGGAAGAGTTGTGGATGTAGGAGCATCCAAGGGTTTGTGCAATCTTGCATCAACCAAAAATAGAGTGGCATGTGTTCGTATTGTCTTGTCTATAATTTTTAGCATGGTGAAGATTATCCTAGGGAATATTAGTACTCTTAATCTTTAGTAATAAAAATCACATTAGATAAGGATCAATTTTAGATAGCCACATGGTTACAAGAAAGTTGGTTGAGTGTATTGACCATCGGTATAATCCAAGATGTCATTGTGTGCATTGAAGGGCTATAAAAAATAGGCCATGGGGAAAATGATAAAATGGCATCAAGATATTACCTAAACCTAAGTTTTATTACATATTTGCATTCTTCTTGAAGAGTAGTGTAATTAAAATAAATAAATCATCTCAATCCAAGTCCATATGCTCAAGTTATGGCCTTCAGATGTTGTCAAATTTTCATAGTAACGAAACGACCAATTTACATATAGAAGGGGTTACACAATTGTTAAAGGCAATTTTAGCCTATAAATAGGGGCAATTTTGTCATGAATGAAATTAAAACAAAAATAATGGCCCAAAAATATGAATGGACAGATTTGGAACATTTATAAGGGGCTAAGGAAGGTGAAGAGACATGGGAGAAGGTAGAGAAATATCAGGAAAAATACTAAATAGGGAAGAGGAGTGAGTTACATCACTCAAGAGAGTCCGAAGGGAGAAAAATGGAACTCCAAGAAATAAAATAGGGACTTGAAGGTGAACTAGTCCATGAGAGACTATGTATGGAATTTCTTCTTCATGTTTATGTTTTGGCCTATAGAGAAGTGTGTGTGTGTGTGTGTGTGTGTGTGCATGCGCGTGCATTCTTTATAAAGTTTTGAAAATGAATTCAGTGAAGTTGTTTTGTTGAATTGTGTCAAGTTCAGTAATGTGCTCAAGTGTGATCATGGGTAAGTGTCTAACCATGCATCGCAAAGGTAAAGGTAGTCCTTAGGTGGACTCCCTTTCTTATGATTGCATCATTTGGTATTAAATCAAAGTATTTCCTTATTTGGTTGAGTTTTTAAGGCTATTTTTTGAGTCAATTTTTATACTGTGTAACATAAATGCACTTGAGTTTGATGTAAATTATGAAAGATAAGATTGCATAGGTGAGAGGATAAGTTTGTGTAGGTGTAAGAGATGTCCTGCAAGCTGAGAGGAAGTGTGAGAGAGGATATTGTTTGAGTCTATTGTAGGCTATGAAACAAAAGCCTATTTATTGAAGAGGATATGACACACAAATGAAGAAGATCACCATGTTGTACTTAACACACCCCCATTTTTTTTTCTTGATTAGGGACCCATTAAAATTTGAGAGGTCTAACTCTATTTTGAAAATCCTTTTCATCAGCGTTAATATGTGTATTTATCTAGATTCAAAGCTTTCAAAGTTATTATTCTTTATGTGGATGATTTTTGTTAAGTATGCTATATAACATAAATGGAACTAACATCTTCCTATTATCCAAGTTTTCATTGTGTAGTTTATTTGAACTAACCTATTAATGGTTTTCAAGAGTTTTGCATACATGCAAGTTTTCCAAGATACACAAGAATTACTAACTAGGAATCCTATGTTTTAGACTCAACATATTTTGCACTTTGTAAGTTATGCATTTTTTGACTTTGTCTTCACAAATTTTATTGTTGGAATTTTTTTTTATAACTTTTATTTGTGAGATTTGTTGTCCAAAACTTTTGTTTGCAAGATTTGTTTTCACAAGATTTGATCTTCAGAAATTTTGTTCATGAGGTGTGTTTAAATTTTTTGATCATAAGTTTTTTTATTTGCAAGCTTTGTCTTTGCATTTATCATATTTGAGGAATTACAATAATCAGTTGACCTAGTCTCAATACAAGTTTTGACACCTGAATTTTGAAGGCACACTGTATGACATAACTGATTTTGTGCAAAATTAGAGATAGGGTGACACTTGTCTAGAAAGTCCACGTGACATATCTGCCAAAGTGAGTTACAAAGTTCAAAATAAAAAGAGCATTATAAAGACTTGGAAGCAAAGAAATAGGTTATGTCTGATCTTAAATTAAAGTCCTCATCCAATTCAACTCTTATGACCACTTCAGTTCTGCTAACTACTACGAGTTTAGCCATGCAACCTCCAACTTTGAGTAAACCTTAGTTTTCTGAGTTTGATTTTGTATGTATTTTACATGTAAAATTTATAGATGTAATTAAATTTTATTTTTATTTCATGAATTTATGTGGTAGTTAACTAAAATTTTTTGTATGCATGCACGTATTGCATTGTATTATAAGAATGAGTCTATTTTTGAAGACATAGTTTGACTAGATTTGATTATACATGCATAATTTACATCAATTAGAAATATCATTTTGATTATCATTAGCATGTAAATTTAGAGTTTTTGCATGGATTTGTAGGATGAGGTGACCCCTCCCAAAATCTATTTATATTGTAATCCTCTCATTTTTAAGAGGAGAGGAGGCTGATTGAAAATCTTATCAATATAGGAATACATATTTTGATCGTCATGCAACTGTGTTAATGTTTTTTAATTTCAATTCCATGTAATTGGTTGTGTTTGTATCCCTGGTTGGTTAATTTAGTAATTCAAAGTGTGCAAAATCTACGAAGAATTCCTTCTTGTTATTACTAGGGTATGCTGATATAAGATGTGCAATAGCTATTATATGATTAGTAAATATCATTGATTTTATGCAATTAGGTTGACTGTTTCATTTCTTGTTGTAGAAGTGTCTCGCACAATATAATTTTCTAGGAGTGAGCAATAACTACCTTAGATACCTCTTTGATCCGAGCTATAATCTTATGAATAAAAGTGTGCAACAACTCTAAATATGAGCAAAATTTATTTGAGATCTAAAAGTATGTTATATTATCTTTTCCTTTGATTCCTTAGTTGTGTTTACATGTGTGTGAGCAATAACTTCTAGTTTCAATCATTAGTTTTAGATACTTTCCCACAAAAGAGACCAACCTGGAAGTAAGTATTAATAAAATAACATAGTATTATTTCCTTCTCTACCTTTTCCCAAATCAACTAGGTTTTAACTTTTTTATAGGTTTCACTCATCCATTCACACTCGGTTAATAACTTGCATGCTCAGTCTGCTATTCCACCACCTGATTGTTCAACCCATACTTGCAACTCATGCCCTAGAGTGGAGTTTATATCCATTTAGATCTTAAAATGTTAGAGGTTACCTTGTTGATCTGTGGTGTGCATAAAAACCACATCAATACACCAGAGGTAGAAGACTTGGTTGAACTGTTGAAGGGATTGAAAATAAGACTGGACATGATGGAAGATGCACAAAGTGAAGATGTTACAACTTGAAGTGAAGAAGAATAAATTTTTGAGATGTTTTTATCCATGCAAAAAAATTTGGATGTCTTGGAGAGAGGTCCAACTAGAAGATAAAATAGATCAACATAGGTCAAGATGAAGGAAAAAGGTAAGCCCATTAGATTTGTTTTTTTGTTTTGTGGTAAAGAGAGCTCATGAATTGGATGATGGAGTTATAGATATTTTTTGAATAGGATAATGTTTAATACCCCATGAAGGTAAAGGTTGAAAGTAAGACACTATGGAGATTTAAAATTGAGTATTGGAGAGTTCTCTAAGAGAGGAGACAATAAAAATGAAAGAAAAGGTAAGAATTTGGGAACATGTGGTTTCCAAATTGATGGGTCACCTTGTGCACCCAAAAATGCAAGTAGAGTGGATGAAGAAGCTTCATGTATTTAGGTTTGAGAGAGAAGAGAAGAATAAGTTTACAAATAAAGGAAATATGAGAGATAAGTTTCTTGTAGTCATATAAAATACAAAATTTGGTAAATTGAGCATGGCGTATGACATCCAATCCTTAGGTCCCTCTTGCTTGCTCTCATGACCCTCTTAGGATTACTTTCACTAATTCCCAGTCATCCGTGGCCTTTTAGACTTGATCCTAGCTGAGCCAAGACCCTCTCTTCATGAATAATCCATCCCACCAGTCCCTGACAGCTCAAGACAATAGAGCCCAACTTGGATACTAGAGTTGGACCCTAGCGTGTCTAGCTTTCAACGCTATTGTCCAAGTGCATCTTAGGACCCAATATTCATTTCCTTTTGGATCCTTATCTTCAATCATGTCAGCCTAACATGAATTCATTTAACCCATGACCAATAGATCCATATATAATCCCATTCAAAGATCATTTGAAAAGGGTTGGCAAATATCAATCAAGCAAGCAAGAATACATGCAAAACCACTCAAGAAATCTTCTCTATTCTTTGCATACAACTAACCTATACACTTTCAGGCCAATTCAATATATTACACTAGTCTCTAGTCATCTCAAGCATACTTAGTTTTGACATTTTTTGCATTTCATTCACTATTTCACCAAGCACTCTTAAAGGGAAAACTACATATGGCTTGATCCCTCCTCAGAGTGTTAGTATGTAGACAACGTGCCCACACATGAGGTGTGAAGCACATCTAGTGCATCTTATACACATTAAACCCTCTTCCCTATTTTCCAAAGTTCCATTCAATTGCAAAGAAGATATAAGTACACAAAGAATCAATTATATAGGGATATATTTTCATAACAAGGCTTTGAAATTTGGTACACAATAGTACACTAACCAGGCGAAGAAAACCCAAAAAGCTTAAATACTCAAGATAACAATACCAAAGGACTATAGCACTGGACCCTAGGGTGTCTAGTTCCAATGCTCTCGTCCAATCAAGAAATAAAGTTTAGTATTCTATTCGTGATAGTGTCCCAGGCCTGCACATAAATTTCTAGAATCTATCTCAGTCGAATTAGCACAGAATAAGATAAGTTTATTTTTGTCTCTTTCACTACTATTTTTAGAAAAGGCCAAATTATAATTAAATTGGACTAATTATTATATTTAATTTGAAATATTATTTACTAATTTTATCCTACTCAAACCCTTTTATTATTTAGGAATTAAACATTATTTTTTCCAAAAATAATAAATCATTTGGTGAACCTGACTTACTTTGAATTGCAAATAAAAACCCTAGGATAAATTCCTAGCTAATTTTTCCCTTAAATTTATGAATTTTCACTTGAATATTTAAATCATAAATTCATTTCAAATTTTAAAATTTAGTAAAGTTTTAAAATAATTTTTTTCAAACCCTAGTTGCATACACTAGGTCCCAGTAATTTTCCAATATTACTCCAATAATTTCTTGATTTTTTGCTTGCATATCTAAATCAGAAATTTGATTCAAATTCTCAAATTCAATAGCAATTTTAAAAATAATTTTATCACAATCCTTAGATGCATCGACTAGCTCCCAGTAATTTTCCAGTAATTTCCCAATCATTTTCTAAATTTTTTAGTTGCATATTAAAATCAGAAATTGACTTCACATTTCAAAAATTTATAGTAATTTCAAAAAAAATATTTTTCTCAAAACCCTAGTTGCATCTACTAGGTCCCATTAAATCAAACTTTTTCTCATAATTTTTTGAATTTTTATTTGCATAGTTAACCCATAAATTCAATTTCAATTTCAAAAATTCATAGTATTTTACAAAAATATTATTGTTAAAACCTTAGTTGCATGTACTAGCACCCATTTTGCTTCTTGAGGTATCACCTTACATCCATAATCAAATTGCAAAAATTATGCTCATTAATTTACAAAATTCTCTTACATTTCTTGAAAATAATAAGGAAACCATAATGGGCCCTATCATGTACATGAATGATGAAGTCTATCATATGTTAGTACAAAGCTTCATCCTTTGCATTTCATGCTTATGTTTGATTATATGGGATGATATTACAAAATTCATTGCAAAAAATTCACAAGATTTCAATATTCTTTTCACATATTCTTTATTACTCATACGAAATAATTGCCAACTCTATTTTGCTAACCGCATTCAAAATGTTATGTTACATGTCAAAAGTTTCTATGCCTTTATGTAAAAATTCATGTGCTCTATCATTTTCTTTCTATTCCTCATGTGGATTTTTTTTCAAGTTTATCATGCTAAACACATTAGAAATGTCATAGCACATGCCAATTTTTTTTATGCATCCTTGCACAAATTCATGCTTTCTATCCCTTGCTCTTTATCTATCATATGGAATAATTTTTAAGACTATCTTGTGAAACATATTAGAAATGTCATGATTCAAGTCAAAGTTTTCTATGCATTAATGCACAATTCCATGCTCTCTATCCCTTGTTTTCTATCTATCATGTGGAATGATCTTTATAATCATATTGCTATACATGGTTTCTACTTAGATGTATCTAACTCTTTGGCTAATTTTAAGTATCTGCCTATCACTACTAGACACAAACAAACACTAGCGGTTGTATCTATCCCTCTTACCTTAAAACTTGGTACATCTAGCTCTTATCCCGCATCTGCTACCAGCTCTATGCCTATAGTAGATCATGTGGTACATGTTATCACCCAAGTTTATGAAGATAGACAAGTTGATTACACCCATGGTTATAGCTTTGTCACTCAAGTTAGCACCCCTTCCGGTAAGATTTCATCTCCTCCACTTGTTAAAATTCTTCCTCCAGTCTAGATTTAGCTACAATTGAGACCTTCATCACCATCATAGAGAGTTCATACACTTCCACAAAGGCCTATTTTAGAGAAACCATAGTTTCAAGACTCTAGATAGTTTCTAACTACAATGTTCATACCCACCGTAGTATCAGTGAGGTCTCATGCCTCTACACACAGAACACATGTTCAAAGAGCTTCTCCTACCACTAGATGGGTCCCTCAGAGCCCCATAGTTGCATCTAATTCTTAGAGTTATAGGGGGACCCCACATTCGGTTTCCACTATAGGCATTTCATATCACTTACAACATACACAACTTTTAGAGCCACAATCTCAACATTTTTATCGTGCTTCATGACCATGCATGATCCTTCTTATTGACATAGGATAACATGATAAGGAGTATCCCATGAGACTCATCAGTTAATATAATTTCTTCACAGTATTACTTATCCATAACTTCCTTTTGATTGATTGTACATAGTTTCTCAACATTTCTTGTACATAGTCTTCGTGTGACTAATTGTACATAGTTCAATAATTCCAAAATTTAAAAATAATATAACATTTAAAAAATCCAAAAACATTCGAATATGTCAAAACAACAAAAACATTTTGATTGTATGCGTCATCCATGCTTTACACTGCTACTAATATGCTAGGACTTACATTTGCTATTTCATGCTATTGTATGTTGATTTACCTACATTACCATGCTTCACTTGATCTTCTTTGAGTGTGTCCAGTGACATCCAACTACTTGATTGCTTCGTTGTACCCATTAAAGGGGCATCCTACTACATTTGAAACACACATTGATATACATACCCACTGGGGGCATTTTCAACATGACTACACCATCCAGGTTATGTCATTCTTACACTACACACTCTAGTTATCGTGTTGATGTATATTACTTACTAGCTTACACAGATTACTTGATCAATATTTCACTAGTATCTATTACTTGTGTATTTCTTAGCATATACCTAGTCTTATACTACTCATGTATTGCATACATTCATCTCTTTCTTTGATTAGTTAGATATGATTATACTTCTAGCCTTTATATGCTTTCTTTCTTGCTTAGCATAACTTGATGTGCTTGCATTTCTAGTTCTTGGTTGTCTCCTATATGTGCCTTAAGATATTTTCCATTGTCCTTCACTTCTATTCATATGTGCGCCTTAGGAAATTTATGTATGTCCTTTACTTTTTCTATTTGATGTGCTTGTGGCCCTTGTGCCAGCATTGCTTTCTCCACTTGTATGTGTATGTAGCATTTGAACATGCCTTGTATGCTTGCTTTATAGTTTGAGTGACATTTACCCATGCCCCTTGTTTGCTTGGCCCCTTGGCCACTCTTGTGTGCTTCTTGCTTAATTACTTCTTGATTGTTTGAAATGCCACAATCCACACCATGTATTTTTATTGTTATCTTGGATGCCATGATGGATATCATGCTCCATCCCTCCTTGACCAAACTAACAAACTAACAACTAAAGTTTCTATATTTAAATTCTATCTTAGTACATTACACATGCTATTACATTGTTATGCCTATCTAGGCATATGCCTGTTGATCTAATAATCTCTCAATTTAAATCATGTTATTTCTTGAGATATCTTGTTGATTATCATTGTTATATCATATATATTTCTAGTATAACACACTTGTAGGGATTCTTCTTTTAAGGTCAGTCATTGCAGGGTACCTATTCCTACCCTCAAAAGAGGGCAAAAAATAAGGGTTTTTTCTATAGAGATCAAAGCTCATATCAACCAAAAAATCCAATTTTGGAACACTCAGAACAACAACAAACCTCAAACTAGTTAGAATTGATTAGGTAGATAGTCAAGATTCTAGAATAGTCATCAATTTTAGCCTAGGACAACAGTGTTAGACATGGAAAATAGTGTCAGATAACAGGGTGTCTTATTTTTAGCACTCCTATCCAAATAGCAAAAAAACCAAATTTTCCAAAAATAGATAGAAAGGTAAGATCAATTATAATTTTATCAGCTATAGTTTAAACCAGAATCAATAGTTTTAGTATAGTTTTACTCAAAGAATCTAGATATAGGGGCAATTATATGTGGCATGCTTGCTCTTGATTCCAATTTTGGATATGGTAGTTGGTATAACTTTTAGATTAAGATCCATGTTTTAGACACCAGTGATTGGGGGAATATTGCACAACACTTTTGCTTCTTTTCTTTTCGAGTTCAACATTACCCAAACATTCTCAATAATTGCATGCCTTGTTGGGGAATCCAAGAACAACACACCTTGTTCTAATCCCACTTGTTAGGATCTTGCTCCTCAGAAAGAGCACAATATGATTACCAAATACAAGCAATTAAACATGCGAAATTATCCAAAAGTAACAAGTAACTAGAATTCACAAATAACACAAAATATGAGAGACAATACACTATCTTGTATTAATACTCATACAGAAAATAATACAATAAAGAGACGCCACACTCTTCCACCTTACAGAGGCTTCCCACACCTCAAGTGTATAGTAATTCTTCTTCAAAAGTTCACTCTCCTACCAAAAATGGTCCCAACACACAACTCACACACAGAATTGGTGTTCACCTCTCCAACCAGTCAGTAATAACCCTGCCAGTACCAAGCACTCTAAAGTAATTCAAGTAGATCTCACATGAACCTGCAACCTACAATTCAATAGACTATACTTACACATGTAGATCTCCTATGAGCTTGCAACAACTTACAACTCAATGATCTTACAATGGAAGGATCTTCTTTGCCTTCCTTTCTAGCTCATAATTACAATACATGCCAATGGGTCTATAAATAGATCCCAGACTTAAACAATAACTTAGACTCTTAGTTTACTAATAATATACGCATAGCTCAAGACTTGAAATAGCCTTTACATGCAAACACTCAGTTCAACAAACTAACTGTTCATGCAATGAATAGTTTTGGAACACACAGGAGATCGATGTCGGTCCCTGTCTGACTGGTGCTGACCGACGTCAGCTGACTCCCTATCGATGCCGATTGCCTTCTGCATTCATCATGACCGACGTCGGTCATACTGTCGATGCTGATACTTCTAGAACTTCAGCATCCTCCTCTTCGTCCACATAGTTGAAGCTTTTAGCTCCACAACCTAACAATCTCTCACTTGGAGATAAATAGCTACAACTGTACCTATACCTGTACATCATCTAGTTTATTCCCTTGGCTTTGTATCCCTCTTCAAGATCACTCTTGAAGACCAACCACCACAAAACCTGTGGTGCACCTCCTGTCATCCAAATCACCTTCCACATCCACATCTACAAACCCATGTAGAAAATAACTTGACCCTGCATAGCATGTGCATCTGCTGCTGGTCCCTCTAAGAATCCACTGAACTGCCCTCCAATGCTTCTTTCTTGGATTGGCTCCAAACTTGTGACAACTCCCACTACTTGGGAAAACACAGGTCTAGTACATACCATGCACTTAACCTCATTATGTGAATCAAGACACTATTTTGTGAACTATCCAACCATTGGCATGCTAATCGGTCTCACATAATCATCCAAAAACAAAGTCAACCTATGACCTTCCATGTCCCTAGAACACACTCATGCTGAAGAATCTTGCTGCTCCCAGATTCCTCATGACATACTTCTGAACTAGCTTTACCTTTAGTTCAACAACTCCCTGTATATGTAACCCTACAAAAAGCACATCATACAGTAATAGGATAATGTAGCTAATATTATGCAACTTGGTAAAGAGAAACACAATGATCAAACCTCCATTGTCCTGCAGCTTATTCAAGACCATATACCCTGGCCTTCTATCTCACATGTCCATTTTCGCTCTTCTTCATCCTAAACATCCATTCGTCTCTCAGTGCTTCCTTCTAGCTGGCAACTCCACCCAAAACTCCTGTTTGGTTCTCCTCCAAGGAATCACATCTGTCATCCATGCCAAGCTCCCACTATTTCCTAGATCTACCTACTCTGCTTCTTTAATAACTTCCTGATTCTTTACCATAAGTGAGCAACAAGTAGTGTAAAGAAGGGAAATGATGAATTTGAGGCTTACATACCCTTTAAGTCCTCCATATGGGTGCTTGAGACTCCTTGGCAGCTTGCTGTCCACCCAAAATTCATCTTAGTAACCGATGCCGGTCACATCTCAGTCTGCACCTGACTGACGTCAGTTCCATGCAACTGCCTCATCGTCGATGTTGATTTTCCTTGGCCGATGCCAGTGTTTATCTATCCCTGAGTCACCGATGTCGGGCTGCACATAACTGACATCGGTCCCTGTCTGGATGTTGACATCAGTTTTCTAGCCGACGTCGGTCTCTGTGTTTTACTTGTGAGAACTGACTTCTACCTGTGAGCTCCTTTTGGATCAAACCCTTGTCTAAATCACCCTTGCTCTGCTCAGAATTCTTTTGCCCCTTGTGCTAAACTCTGTTCATCACCTTCTCCTTGAAAACCAAGGCTTTCTTGTTCTTGTCACTAACATCGAATCTCTCAAAGAATGTCACCTTCTTCTTCTGCATACAGAAATCTCAATCTATGATCTTCAAATTTGAAAGCATACCCTTTTACTCAAGAACATGCATCTCCTTCTTATTCATGTGACCAAGCCTATTAAGCCACATCTTCAAATCTACAGCTGAAGTAGATAACCCAGAAAGAGAATCAGTAATACAAGTAGATAGATAAAGCGTACCTACTTTCTTACCTCTTGCTACAACAAGTGCACCCTTGGTAACCTTCCAAGAGTCCACTGTGAGAGTTACTGTGCAACCCTCATCACCCAAACTTCTTATAGAAATCAAATTCTGCTCTAGAATTGGGATATGCATGACCTCCTTCAACACCCATGTGTTTTTTGTTTGCAATTTCAGCTTCACTTTCTCTTTGCCAACCATTTGACAAGGCTTACCATCCCCTAATCAAATTTCTCCAAAGTCTCCCTGGACATACTCATGAAAAAATTCCCTATTTGGGGATGCATGAAAAGAGGCACCAGAATCTAAAACCCAAGATTCTACTTTATCCAAAGAACATACCAGAGCATCTTGTGCAACATAATCTGCAACATCTGCTTCTTCTTCATGTCCTTCATGCTGATCTTCACCTGACCTGCAATCTCTCTTTAAGTGCACTTGCTTTCCACATTTCCAGCAGGTTATTCTGCCATACCTGGACTTGGATCTCCTGCCTATCTTTGACCTTGATCTCCCACGCTCTATCTTCTCTCTTTGCCTTTCTCTACCTTCAACACTCAAAGCATTCCCTGATGATTCACCTGTGCTTTTCCTGCGTATCTCTTCATTCAAGATCACACTCACAATATCATCTACTTTTAAGATTTTTGAAGCAGACGTAGTATTGCTAACTGCCATTACCAAACTCTCCCAACTTTCAGGTAATGAACATAAGATTAAGAGAGCCTTAATTTCATCATCAAAATCAATATTGACTAAACTTAACTGGTTTACCAAACCATGGAAATCACTAAGATGACTATGTACAAATCCACTATCCAACATTTGCAAATTAAATAATCACTTCATAAGAAATACCTTATTTGAAGCTGAGGGTTTTTCATATAAATTTGCCAAAGATTCCATCAACTCTACCATTGTCTTAGCGTGTGATAAGTTGGAAATCACAGACGATGCAAGACTCAACCTTATAGATCCCAGAGCCTTCCGATCAAGAACCTCCCATTCTTCATCCTTCATATCCCGGGGCTTGCAATCAACCCCACCCAACGGTAAGTACACATTTTTTTGATACAGATAATTTTCAATCTGCATCCTCCATAATTGATAGTTCTTGCCATTATACTTCTCTATTCGTAGCTTACTATCTTTTGCCATTGCTCTACTCCCACTCAAACAAAAACTCCTGTGAGTAACCTGTAATCAACACACACTAACCAGATCTAATCCAACCTGTTAGTATCCCAACCTAAACCAACCTAAAAGTTCTGATACCAGTTGTTGGGGAATCTAAGAACAACACACCTTGTTCTGATCCCACTTGTTAGGATCTTGCTCCTCAGAAAGAGCACAATATGATTACCAAATATAAGCAATTAAATATGCGGAATTATCCAGAAGCAACAAGTAATTAGAATTCACAAATAACACAGAATATGAGAGACAATACACTATCTTGTATTAATACTCATACAAAAAAGAATACAATAAAGAGACGCCACACTCTTCCACCTTACAGAGGCTTCCCACACCTCAAGTGTATAGTAATTCTTCTTCAAAAGTTCACTCTCCTACCAAAAATGGTCCCAACACACAACTCACACACATAATTGGTGTTCACCTCTCCAACCAGTCAGTAATAACTCTGCCAGTACCAAGCACTCTAAAGTACTTTAAGTAGATCCCCCATGAACCTGCAACTTACAATTCAACAAACCATACTTACACATGTAGATCTCCTATGAGCTTGCAACAACCTGCAACTCAATGATCTTATAATGGAAGGATCTTCCTTGCCTTCCTTTCTAGCTCATAATTATAATACATGCCAATGGGTCTATAAATAGATCCCAGACTTAAACATTTACTTAGACTCTTAGTTTACTAATAATAGACGCACAGCTCAAGACTCAAAATAGCCTTTACATGCAAACACTCAGTTCAACAAACTAACTGTTCATGCAACGAATAGTTTTGGAACACACAGGCGACCGATGTCAGTCTCTGTCTGACTGGTGCTGACCGACATCGACCGACTCCCTATTGATGCTGGTTGCCTTCTGCATTCATCACGACCAACGTCGGTCATACTGTCGATGCCGGTACTTCTGGAACTTCAGCATCCTCCTCTTCATCTGCATAGTTGAAGCTTTTAGCTTCACAACCTAATATGCCTTACTCCATCTACAAGTGGTTGACATCATTTTAGAGTGGATTTCATATAATCCTAACCTCTACATTCCTGAGTTCTTGCGTGGCTTCCACATAAGCCAAAATTTTAGTTTTGGAGTGGCTTTCATACAATCCTAATCTTCATCTTTTTCAAGTTGGCCAACATTGGCCTAGTTTCTAGTACACATTCAACTATCCATCCCACATTGTTAGATTTACAGAGTATTCATGGGATTCAAGAGCCATCTCATATGACATACTTATTCATACCAATATTAGTTTATAACTTCACTTTATGGGGCAATGATGGAGCCAAAGGGTTAGCCTTTATATTCTTGAGCCACCTATTTGGAGGGATTGGACACATAGTTCAAACACCGATCAACACATGTATGACCACCTAGCTTCACTTAGTGGGAAAAAATGGAGCCAAAGGGCCAGCCTTTATATTATTGAGCCGCATATTTAGAGGTATTAGACACACAGTCCAAACACTGATTATCACATGCATGATCATTTAGCTTAACTCAGTAGGCCATGATGGAGCCAAAGGGCTAACCTTTGCATTCTTGAGCCACTTTTTGGGGAATTGAGCACTTAGTTCTGTTCATGATATAACTTTTGGTACAACATCATTAAACACATACCTAATGCAGTCAACCTTACTCAAAATCACAATAGGTTTTGTATTGGTTCGCGTATCCAGTGAGGTGTATTCATTCCTTCTCTTCCTCTCTCTTACCTAACTTTGTACATTCTTGTTATATATTTTATATAATAAAAATTGATCTACTCTTTGATACACTTACACAATGGGCTTTTTATGCACTATCCAACATTACTCAACATCACACAATCTTCAAGGGATTCACCTTTGTAGATAAGTTCAAGTACACTTTCTATTTTATTTTATCCTTGTATTTCACTTTGATGTATCACTAGAATAAAGGTGGGGCAAATGTAGTCATATAAAATGCAAAAATTGGTAACTTGAGCATGGATAATGACACCCAATCCTTAGGTCCATTTTTATTTCTCTCATGACCCTCTTAGGCTTACTTTCACTAATTCTTAGTCATCTGTGGCCTTCCAAACTTGATCCCAGCTAAGCTAGGGCCCTCTCTTCATCACTAATCCATCCCCCTAGACCCTGACAGCTTAGGACAATAGCACCCAACTTGTACACTAGCACCAAGCCCTAGGGTGTTTAGATTTTGGTGCTATTGTCCAAGTGCATCTTAGGCCCCAATGATCATTTCCTTATAGATCTTTATCTTCAATAATGTTGGCCTAATTTGAATTCATTTAATCCATGACCAATAGATCCATATATAAGCCCATTCAAAGATCATTTGGAAAGGGTTGACAAATATTACTCTAGCAAGCAAGAATACAAGTAAGACCACTCAATTAATCTTCCCTATTCTTTGCATAAAACCAACTTATACACTTTCAAGCCAATTCAAGATCTTACACTAGTCCTTAGTCATCTCAATCATACTTAATTTTAGCATTTCCTTCATTTCATTCACTATTTCAGCAAGCACTCTTAAAATGAGAACTACATATGGCTTGATCCCTCTTCAGAGTATTGGTATGTAGGTAATGTACGCACACACAGGGTGTGAAACACGTCTAGTGAATCTTACACACACTAACCCTTTTTCCCTATTTTCCAAAGTTCTATTCAATTACATAGAAGATACAAGTACACATAATCAACTCTAAAAGGAGCTCTATTGAAAGTGAGGGTCTAAAATTTTGTACACAGGCTCATACTGACTAGGCAAATAAAACCCAAAAAGGTTAAATCCTTAGGACAATAACGTTAGAGAAGGACTATAACACCAGAGCCTAGGGTGTCCAATTCCAATGCTCCTATCCAATCAAGAAATGAAGTTCAATATTTTGTTTGACATAGTATCCTAGGCCTACACACAAATTTCTAGACCATGTCTCAGTTGGATCAGTACAAAATAAGATAAGTTTAATTTCTTTCTCTCACTACTATTTTTAGAAAAAGTCAAATTGCAATTAAATTTCAAAAACTAGTAGTTTTAATTTGGAATATTATTTACTAATTTTCTCCTACTTAAAACCTTTTATTATTTATGAATTAAACACTAATTTTTCCAAAAATAATAAATCATTTCCATATGAAAAGCTTGTTATGTACCTAGGGATATGATATATGGGTTAATGGAGATGCCGACATGTGGCACACATCCCCTTAGTTAGTTATATGGGTATAATATATTAGGATAATAGAGTAACTTATGGAAGTAGTACATTGGGTAATGGTAGGCCTACATTGGATTAGGAGATTACCCATCCATGGGTTAGATAGACGTATATATATAGGGGATGAATATCATGGTAAAGATATCAAGTAAGCATTGAGTCTTCTATTGTAAGAGGATATTGGAGGTTGTCCCCTCAAAGAGACATTATGGAGTTATTCCTTCCTAAAGGAGTATTATATGGTGTTTCCATACCTTAAGGGTAATTTTGCATATATTGATTATCAAGATCATTACAAGTGGTATTAGAGCTTCGATTTGGGCAATTTGTGGAGTGAAACCCTAGTTTTTTTTGAATCATCAATAAATTTTTATTGGTTGTTAATTTTTTCACAAATTTTTTACTAGATATGGATAATATTTCAAATACATCACAGTAAAAAAATTGAGATTTTTTGATTCATTTTGAGGGAGTTATTGCTATTTTAGGGTTTATAATGAATTTACTATATCTTTTGAAATATAAGGAATTTTTATTCAAAATTTTTGCTAGAGATGTAAGCAGATATAATAAAATTACAGTCAAAAATTTAGATTTTTTTGAGTTATTTGGAGTGATTTTTTGTGATTTTATGGATCAATTTTGACATTTTAGGGTTTCATGAACCTTAATTTTTTTGTGGATCATGGAGTTGCAAATATTTTCAGGGGAAGATGATATTGATGCTAGAGAATGGTGGCTCATTTTAGATAATAATTTTACAAAAACTTTTGGGCAAAGATGATTAACTCATTTTTTTGTTTGGGCCTGCAGTAGATTGGTTTGATCAGTTGAGTTGTACAGAAAGGTTTTCTTCATGGAAAGAGATGGAACAATTTTTTTTAGATCGATGGGCTATAAAACAAGAAGCAGAAAAAGAAGAATTAGTAGAAGAAGAAGAAGAAGAAGAAGAAGAAGAAGAAGAAGAAGAAGAAGAAGAAGAAGAAGAAGAAGAAGAAGAAGAAGAAGAAGAAGTAGAAAACGAAGAAGAAGAAATAGAAGAATCAATAGAAGAACAAGAAGAAGAAGAAGTAGAAGAAGCAATAGAAGAAGAAGAAGGAGAAGAAGAAGAAGAAGAAGAAGAAGAAGAAGAAGAAGAAGAAGAAGAAGAAGAAGAAGAAGAATTGGATGATAAAGGTTCAAATTATTTGGCTCCAAAAAAATCTGAGTCAATTTTTCAATTTCATGGATGCATTCAAAAGAAAAGGGTTATTATGTCCATAAACCCTACCAGTAAGTACAACTTCATCAACATGAATGTGTCTAAGCATCTACATGTTCAAGGAAAGAATATCAAAGAGGTTCAAGTAGATGGTAATAATATTTCAATGTGTGAAGATCTAAAGCTCATTATGGAAAAATATGTTTTGCATTCAGATTTTTACGCTTTGGATATGGATGATGTGGATATAGTTCTTAGATATCCATGGTTAGAGACTTTGGGAATAATGAATATTAATGTTCAAAAAAAGTTCATGAAGTTTTGGTATAAGAAAAAGAAGATCACTTTACAAGATATCATAGTGAAAAAGGCACCAATAACAATCCAGGTAGATCGTGAGGATGAGATGGAAACAGATGATGAAGAACATGATGAAGATTCAGATGATATAGATAAAGACACACTAAAAATGAGCACTTCATCTACTCAAGAGACAAAGAAGGAAAAATTGGAAGAGGTAGAAGCAAAGGTGGATAAGGTCAAAATATTGGAAAAGGTTGAGGTATATAGACACCCACATCATCATGAGAGGAAACAATCATTGAATTAGGTAAAGAAGTGTCATAATAACAATCATTTTGTATATATAGGAAATAAAATTTCCAATCATTATGGATATGCATGGAATCCAAAGAAAAAATACTATGGCACATGGAATGAATGGGGAAATCATTATGACTATGCATGGAAGAATACCTACTATGGTCATGGTTGGAATCAAAGTAGCGCAGCAGAATATGGTACATGGAATAAAAAGAGGAATAATTATGATTGGACACCAAAGCAATCTAATTATGATCATGAATGAAATCAGAGGAGCATAATAGAATTTAGAAACAAGCTTGGAGAGCTATCACCTACCAAGATCACATATGGATGGCTAGATGATCGAGATTGGAAACAAGTGTGCAATGATTTGAAGCACACTTGTCAAGGAGGGAAGTAATGTTATGTACCTAGGGATATGATATATGGGTTGATGGAGATGCCAACATGTGGCACACATCCCCTTAGTTTGTTAATGGGTATAATATATTAGGATAATAGAGTAACTTATAGAAGTAGTACATTGGGTAATGGTCGGCCTACATTGGATTAGGTGGTTACCCATCCATGGGTTAGATAGATGTATATATATATAGGGGATGAATATCATGGTAAAGATATCAAGTAAGCATTGAGTCTTCTATTGTAAGAGGATATTGGAGGTTGTCCCCTCGAAGAGACATTGTGGAGTTATTCCTTCCTAAAGGAATATTATATGGTGTTTCCCTACCTTAAGGGTAATTTTGCATATATTGATTATCAAGATCATTACAAAGCTCAAGTCTACTTTGAGAAGTAGAAAGAGAAAGGACATGAGTGAGGATAATAAGGTTCTCTTGAAAGACAACAAATGAGGTTTCTATGTGAGATGCACAAATTTGATTTTAATAACAATAAGGAGGAAGAAGTTTGTGAGTAACCCATATGGGAATAAGTTCTCATGAAGGAGGGTGTAGATGTGATATTTGTTGAACCAAAATAAGGAGTCCCATTGTTTGATGATGAGAATTAGTTTGTTGCATCCCATATGTGGAAAGATTTAGATTTTTCCTTGGTGAATGAAGGTAATGTAGTTATATTTTCTCTTTTGGAGGGTATAAGGGTTGAGGACAACTAAGGGAATCTATAGGTTTCATTGAAGGAAATAATAGAGGTGAAATAAGAGAGCAACTATGAGGAGTTGTAGGTATCCATGAATGAGACAATGAAGATAGATGAAGTGCAAGTTAATGCACATAATGAGCGTATGATTGAAGATAAACCTTGTGAATAATAATAAATTATAAATAATAATGAGGAGAGGACAACCATGGTGGTTGTTGATAATGGGCCTTTTGGAGTCCATCATATGAGAAAAATTTGTGAGAAACATGCAAGCAATGGAGATGATTTAGACAACATGTCTATAAGTTATGATGAAATGATGGTGGGAACTCTTGATTCAGTTAATGTGTTTTTTCAATGTACAGGTCCAATAATAGAGATAGTGAAAAATAAGAAGACAAAATGTGGTTTAGTCTAGTATGCTCATTTGTATGAGAAGAAAAGTGAATAAGTTGAATAAGAGGATAATATGGTAGTTTTGGTTGAAGATATGGTTGGTAATGATATACAAGAAGTAGAGGATTATTTTCAAGTCATCATGGAGACAAGAGAGAGTGGGAAGTGATGGTAGAATAATTTTCTCAAGAGGACATACAATATATATTTCATTTACAGTAGCGATAGGTGGGGTAGATGACTCTCAAAAGAACAAATGGAAGAGAATGGAAAGAAAAAGAAGACATTCTCAATAGGACATCGATGGATAGAGAAGGATACACATCAAACATACATATTGAGATATGGATAAAAAGTGGTTTGGTGGATAGAAATATTTATAACTTGTCAATAGAGATTGGTCCAATAATCATTTGGACAAGGAGAGATGAAAAATGTCACTCATGTGGTATAGAGGAAAATGAGGAGATTGAGATGGTTGACTTATTTCTACCAAGATGAATGGAGAATCTATGCGGTCTTGTATATGTAAGAAAAACCAAGATATGTATTGAAGAAGAGACTCTTATAAGTCAAAGTATGCATTTTTCTCATATGGACATGGAGAGTGCAAGGTTATTTTCACATGGCATGGTTATGGTGAAGGAAATAGATAACAATCAATCTAGATCTGATATGAGGAGGATGAGAATGAAAGAAGATAAGGATGAGATAAGGCAACTAATTTATTATCAATCCAAGAATGTGGAGAAGAGTATGAGATTACAACAAACATAAATTTGGAAGATGATGTTGTAGTAGAGGTGGAGGAGTTACTTGACATAGCAATGAGGAAAGTGAGAGATGAAGAGGTGAAGACTATCTTAGAGGTAGTATCAGAGGCTATGGGTGATCATTTGGATGCCCAAATGTATGTTGAGAGTACTAAGGTAATATTTGTGGTGATATAAGAGTTGAGCCTAGATGGATGTGATTGGTTCAAAACTAATGAAGGCTAGAGCAACAATGATGGTGAAGACATTTAGTGGTGGTGGTCAGATGAAGGTGGGTTTCTTCCCATAAGTAGATGGAAAGAGAATAAGATACACATTTCATGGAGGTGGTTAGGATATGGTGGGTCTAATCCAACAAATGACAAAATGAAGAACAAAGGTAAGAATAAAATAAAGGATTTGAAGCTATCAAGGAGCTATAAATAGAATAAAAAACATGATAATAAGCTAAAGTACTTAGTTTATTAGAAAGGAACACCATGGCCATTATGATTCATGGTTAAAATATTGGTTTCACCACTTATTCAATCAATGTGAGTTGGATCTAACATTTTAAAAACCTTGGGTGTCTGATGCAAGAATATCCAAGAGTTCGTGCAATCTTGTATGAACCAAAAAATAAAGTGGCATGTGTTCGTGTTGTCTAGTTTGTGTGTTTGTCATTTTTGTCATGGTGAAGATGATACAATGTAATATAAGTGCTGCTACACTTTATAAGCATCAAAAACATTAGATAAGGATCAATTTTAGATAGATATATGGTTACAATCAAGTTAGTTGAGTCTCTCAACTATCGATACAATTCGAGATGTCACTATGTGCTTTGAAGGGATAAAATGGATAGGTTTTGGGGAAAGGATAAATAACATGAAGATATTCACTAAACCTAAGTATTATTATCTATTCGGATTCCTCTGGAAGAGTAGTGTAATTTCAAAAAAAAATCATTTTAATATGTGTCTATATGTTCAAGTTATGGCCTTCATAAGTTGGCAGTTTTTCACAATAACAAAACCATTGGTTTGCATATGGTAGTAGTTTTGAAACCAACAAATATGGTTAAGAAACAATAAAGGGTATTTTTTTAGCTAGTGGTGGTTTTGGCCCACAAATAGGGGTAGTTTTACCATGAATGAAGTTAAAACAAAAATAACAACCCAAAAAGATGAATTGACAGATTTGGAGCATTTATAAGGGGTAAAGGAAGGTTAAGAGACATGGGAGAAGGCATAAAAATGTTATTAAATATCCATAATTGGACAAAAGAGTGAGTTACATAACTCAAGAGAGTCCCAAGAGAGAAAAATGGAACTCCAAGAAAGAAAAAAGGGAACTAAAGGTGAATCAATCCATGAGAGACTATGTATGGAAGTTATTCTTCATTTTTATGTTTTAATAAACCTATAGAGGCATGAATCTGTGTGTGTATGTGAGTATGAGAATGAGTGAGTGTGCATTCTTTTTAATGTTTTGAAAATGAATTCAATGAAGTTGTTTTGTTGAATTTATCAAGTTCAATAGTGTGCTCAAGTGTAACCATGGGTGAGTGTTTAACCATGCATCATATAGGTAAAGTTAGTCATTAGGTGGACCCCTCTCCTTCACTTGCATCAAGCATTGATGGGTTTATGTGGGAAAAAATACATAGGATAAAGGAAAAATAAAGAGTAATCAAATATAGTGGAGGATGATGGTTAGTGAGTTGTTAAACCTAAAGAAAGGAGTCTATGACTAGAAGGTGGTGTGGAAAATAAGAAGGCATAAATATCCACAAACTAAAATGTACCTAATGAGGTTAAAGGACAAAATTTGGCCAATTTATTTGGATTAAATAGTGTTTTTTCCACTCAAACTATGTTTGTGGTAGTAAGCTCACCAAAATTTAAAATCGGTAGTATAGTGTAGGAGCATTATGTAAGGTTTGAAATATTGCATCACAAAAAAGAATATTTTTATTTGTCAATAAAGTGGTGATAATTATTGGTGTTTGAAATTAGTATTCAAATTAAAAAGAAGTCACCATGTGGGGAATGGATTTATTTTAATTTTGTAAGCATATGTTGGTGCAGGGCGTGTTCAGAAGTTTTGAAAAAGCCCAAGAAAAATTAAGACACTTTTGATGTGATTTTTTTATTTGACACAAAATGTATAATTTATTTGTAAATGGTGATTGACTCCTTGATGATCGAGGATAATAAGTTATATAGGACATAATTTTATCCTAAAGTGAGTTTAGGTGTTGTAGATAATCTATTATGAAACATGTTGATTGTGTTTATAGTAGGAGTCTCTTTATAAGATGCAGGGTTTGATTGGTATTAATTTTATGCCCCTGCCTTGAATGCATCACATACAATGAATGGAAATAAAAATTTCAATTTAAAGCAAGAAAAAATACATATGTATATATTAGGTAACAATGTAAGCTAGGATGGAGTAATGGACCAAAAAAAATATGCTCTTCACCTCTTCAACATCATTTTCATCTTCATTTCTTTGTAATAATAATAATAATAATAATAATAATAATAATAATAATAATAATAATAATAATAATAATAATAATAATAATAATAATAATAATAATAATCATCATCATCATTTAAATGATTAGAAATAATGTGTATATAATCAATTTCATGAATTGCATCATCGTAAATACCAAGATCACCATCATCACCAATATCAACATGGACACCATTAAAAATAACATTATCGACTTATTCCTCATCATAAAATGGTTCTTGATTTGACTAGCCCACGTATTCCTTATCATCCTTAGTCTTTTGATATTGAGTTTCATCTGATTAGTCCATGTATTCACAATATCACTATTTATATTAGTTAATAATTATCATGTTTTATGTGGAGGGTACACAAGTGTTCAAAACACTAAAAAAACCACATAAAAGTGGCCACACAACTAAATAGGATATAAATAAAATAAATAAATATTTCCCTGTGTGAAACAATGAATGAAAGTACCTTGAATGGGAATTAACAATAGAGGTTGATATATAAATACCTATTTATGACTTACATGGATTTTCATAGAGGGTTTAAAAAATTAAAAGGGGAGTCCTGGAAAAATATATAATAGACTCCAAAAGGAAAATAATGATATGAGATAGTAACTAGAATTGGACTACATGATAGTGGAAATATTAGAGTAGGAATGCTCTGAAAGTGATAATCTTCCAAAAAGTGGTCAATTAATCCCAATATTATCAATGCAGGTTGAACATATCTAAAACTTCTTAAAATGCTTCATTAGTGGATAATGCACAAAAAAATCTCTAGATACATGCAAATTTTAAAATATTATATCCTTTACTTGAGCTCAATTCCCCACTAAGATAAGATATGAAATTGGTGTTTTAGTTGAGGGGCTTGATTTAGTCAACTGCCATCTTGTCTTTATAACATGTGTACAATCTGACACTCAACACTCATGCATGTCAACAAGAAAACATGTGTATATATATGTCCCACCATTTATACCTATGAGATGTAGGTTTATAAATAAATATATATGCTCATTTTTAGGTCTTCTTTTGGTACAAGTATTCAAAAAGAAAATCAATAAAACTAATATCTAGATGTTATCATTTAAAGCTTAAGAAAAGATTGATTCGGGCTCAAGATAATTGATTAATTGTTATAAATGTACTAGGGTGCTTTTGTATATATAGACTTATTGAATTCAAATCAGGACCTTATTAATGTGAAAGATAACACATCAAAGTATTAAAAATGATATAAGCACAATGAAACATGACAAACACAAGGGAGAACAACTAGTGGACTTACAATTGACATGATCAATGTTATACTATATGATAATGGTTAGAATGTTATCAGAACATTCTAAAAATAGTTAGGATGCAATAAATCCAAAAATATAGAACTATATGAGATGCATGACACTTGGGTGGATTGTAAGGTATAAAAATGATATATTAGGAAACATATATGAATGAATAGAGATAATGGAAGGAAATACAGGGCACAACACAAAGGGAAATGTGCCAATACTAATATGAACTAATGATATGTAGTCATTTAATGTAATGAGTGTCACTTGAGACCACCCTATCCTTTGATTATCCCTAGACCTATCTTAGGGCCTATTTTGATCCTTTTATAGCTTTAATGTGTGTTTAATCCTTGCACAAATATACCAATATCCATATTAAGCCTTGACCTAAGCATCCCAGATCATTTTTCACAAGTGCCATCCACCTGGACAATAGCGTGACCCTTTTGGTCTATAGTGTAGTGCATTATTAGTAAAGGGGGAAACACTATTCACCCTTAGCTTCTTTTACTCCTAAAATATATCTTTCCACTCCTTGAAGCATTTTAGGGTCAACCTAGACTCATTTCATGTCTTGAAAAGCATAAAAACACTATATAAAGACCACTCTCATTCAAGTATCTCTTAGATGGAAATTCTCATGAATAAGCTCAAAAATAATTTTGAAAATTAAGGCTATTAATCCCTATTTACCCCTATTTATGCATACATACATCTACATCAACCTAGAGCTCATTTTTACTTAGGTTTGTAGTCTCAATTCATGCTTAAAGAATTTCAAATTGGCATTCATACTCAGGTATACTAGCATAACTATCACTTTTACTAACACTTAGATTGGGAGAACTACATTGGGATTGATCCCCTTTCGATGTATTGGTATGTAGGCAACACTCAACACATGAAGTTTTGAGGTATCACCCAACCTAACCTCTGAACATCATTATTCTTCCACTTGCGTTCATTAAAACCCTAGCAAGCATGGAGGCTTAGGGTTTCATAGTGAAATTAGTCAAAATGTAAAATAGACAATGATCTAGATCTCGATCATATTTTCAAATCTTTCTCAAAATAGATCAAAGGTCTGTACAAAATTTCACTACTTCACTTGCATAGGGTCATTATCAAAACAAAAATGTCAATAATACAATGCATTATTAGCAAAGAGCACTGTGCTACTATTCAAAAAGGGTTCTGACACCTATTCTCTATTGTTGACACTCTAAACTGCTCCTACATCTCTTCCTAGCCTGCCACTTATCCATCTCATCCATATTTTTTAGTTAAGTACACATTTTCTAATCTATTACTATTTATAAATTATACAGATGAATCAATCATTGTGAAAATTAGTGGTTATTGATAATGTGGTATTTTATTCCCTGATTTATTACTCAACTTTTTATCAACCATAGGGTTACATTCCATAATCTTAAAAAAGATAAATCATTTGGTGAACCGGAATTACTTAGAATGGCATCTGAAACCTAGCCATAGATGATATTTGGGTTTGTATCCTTCTATTTTTTGTGCTCAGTATTTAATTTCAAACTCTTAGATCTGATTCATTATTTTATTTTTGCAATCTTTCATAGATTTAATTTCTTTAAAGGTTCAAACTATACAACTTTTTGGTTTTTATAATTCCCAACTTATAATAGTAGAATTTCATAACTAATTTGATGAGACCGATAAGAGACAATTGTAAAATTTCATTTCTAAGCATTCATATATGCAAGATGACCTTATCCATATTGTTTAAGAAGAGCTTATAAAGTCCATTATGGTTCAATCCTCTAACCCCATAAATGATAATATTGTTACACCTACTATGGGGTTAATTTAGATTCTACAACCTACTATAACAATCCAAATTTCACCAGTGGTAACACCTCCTATAGCTAGTACACATACCTCCTCTATAGATGTACAATCCCTTAGGCAAGAGATTCATTCTCTACAGGCCAAGGTGTTACATCTTGAATAGGCTTCCAAAAGACCATATCATGCCTTGGAATCTCATGTTCACCTACATACACTATTGGCACAAAATATAATGGTAAATATTTTACCATTCAAATTTGTGGCACCCAAGCTTACTCTGTATGATGGTAAGGGTGACCTAGAGCATCATCTACATGTTTTTCACACATGTTTGGACTATGTATCTAATGATTGGCTCTTGACAACGTTTTTCCCTCATAGTTTTAAAAACTATGCATTACAATGGTTCTATGATCTCTTGAATAAATCCATTAAAATATTTAATCCACTCGCATGTATGTTTTTGGCACATTTATCGATCAACATTAGTGACAATGTTTTGTATGCTCAAGCTGGTCAAGTAAAGTAAAAATCAATGAGCCAATAGTTGAATATGTCTTGCAATATAAAACAATATTAGCAAATATAAATATCCCCATGGCAGATCGATAATTCTAGACATATTCAAGCAAAGTTTATCACCAACATTACATGAATCGATATTATTTAAAAGGTTTCCATCATTTATAGATCTATGCCATACAATGAAGGAACATGAAGTCAAACTTATCTCCATGGGTGAGTTAAAATACACAACTAAATTAGATACCACTAATAATATTTCAAATAAGCTCCCATATAAGGTGAGGCTAAATGAAAACAAGAATAAGCAAAATACAACAAGCAACATAGCCTTAGAGCCAGCTCCTCGTGTGGTTTTATTAGCTCCTCTAAGGAGACCTTTTATGAATCCACTAACTCACATTCTCTAAAAAATTTTGGAATGCAATGTCATATATATCCCTACCATCAAAGAGGTTGATATGACAAGGATTTTTCTAAATAATTCATATTCTACTGCATTTTATGATTTTTAAAGGGCACCAGGCCATACTACAAACAAATGCATCAACTTATGATATAAGACCCAAGATTTTATAGATGCTAATATCATTGATGTGAGTACCCATATAAAAACACCCAAAGTACAACCAAATGAAGCAAAAGCAATGAAAATATTTTATGATCCATTTCCAAAGCATACTAGAATAATGAGACAATATAAACTTTAGGTATTCATTATGTTTATCAAGCACATCCACCACCAACATCTTATCATACTCATACAATAGACACACACCCTCTATATAATATGATTGGTGTGCATCATACTACAATGATATATAGGCCTCTTATCAATTTATCAAAATAGGAGATCGTTAATGATGACTTATATTTATACATACTCTTTGTACAATCTTAAATTAACCATCATCCTATTTAGAGTGTCTTGGCTGACAACAAATCAAGCATCAATATGTGCAGTATTACACTTTGACATCAATTGGGGTATTCATATCAAGATACTTTCCAATAGATGTAGTTATTTGTGGCTTTAGTGGCCATGTCCAAAGTTCTATTAGGGAGATCATACTTCTATTACAGGTTAGGCCTACACATGTGGCCACCATATTCTTAGTTTTACCCAGTGCTAGAACATTTGATATGTTACCAGGTAGGCTTTCGATATAATAGCTTAAATCCATTCCATCCACCATACATAAATGTCTTAAGTATATACATGTTAATTAGGTTATTACAGTTGATGACCTTCCATATGAGTATCCTTTACCTACTCCACAACTAGTTACACAAAAATAACTGTCAATAACTCCAAACATAAAATCCATTAGCACACCTCAG
Organism: Torreya grandis; assembly: GCA_037957365.1. Taxonomy (NCBI): domain Eukaryota; kingdom Viridiplantae; phylum Streptophyta; class Pinopsida; order Cupressales; family Taxaceae; genus Torreya; species Torreya grandis. The sequence goes on along the minus strand of JARHVA010000965.1, from coordinate 1,849,861 downwards.
ATATCAGTTGATCCACTAGTGTAGGTGAGGTCTACTTATACAACATTACCATGTATACACACTCTCCCACATAGACCTTTATTAGGGAGACCCCTATGTCAGAGATATGTTTTAGATTATATAGAGACTCTCTCTACCCCATTCCCACTCACATTAGTGTAACTGAGTCCCTAAATCACTCCACATAGAGCATCCATGCTAGTTATAAATTCTTCTATCATATGGGTCCCAAAGAGCCCCATAATTCATATGCTAGTTTAGTCACCTCCACAAACTCATAGATACACTTCACAGTTAGTTTTAGCTACAAATTATTCAGTACATCTAGTTCCCATATCTCAAATACCTCCCCACACATCATGTGTAGTCACTATCCCTTTACTTGATACATGTCACCTTGATAGTGAGTCTCTTACAAGACTCATTAGTTGGTACAAATCATAATTTACTTGTACATAGTTTAATTTTCATGTTGCTCATACATAGATTATACTTAAGAAAAAAAAATAATATGTTCAAAAATACAAAAACATTCAAATATTGCTCAGAAAATACAAATTTTGGAATGTATGTGTTTCCATGTTTACATTCCTTCTATTTTCCAGGTATTACATATGCTATGTATGTTAGTATAATTAGTTTTATCATATATACATGCTTCATTTGTTCCCTTTGAGTGTTCATATATTACTATAGGACTCTGATCCTCTACATAGATATAAATTTGCTACTATCCACCCATTACGGTCACATAGACATATACATTGATTCAACATTGATATATTATCCCATTGGGGGCATCATACACACAACTTTCAATTTGCCAGGTTATATATTTTTATACTCCATATCACATATTTAGCATTGATTATATCTTGATATTTATCTTCCTATGCTACACTAATTTTTTGTTAACTACTACTACTATAGACTTAGCTTATGAACATCTTTACTCTTATATGTATTTGTACCACATGTTTATGCATAATTTCATTTATAGATTTACAAGTCTAGATTTGATCATGTCTCTTTGCTTATACATCTACTCGAGGGAATTTGAATATGCTATTTTTTGTGTCTCTACGCCAATTCATTTTACTATGTGTATGCTTTGGAAATGTGCCCATGTCTTTGTGCATGCTTCTTGATTGTATATGTGGACATTTGAACATGTCTTTCGAGGTGGCTCTAAGCCAGAATTTCATGCTCTTTTGTGTATGTAGATGTTTGAACATGTCCTTGTATGTGTTCCTTTTCTCAAACTTAGTGACATGTGCCCATGTCCCTTGTATTATGGCCCCTTGGCCTATTTTGTGTGCCTCATGTGTTTGTACGTATGATTTCATGTCTGAGTCATACCCATGACAGTTGTTTCTTTCTTGTAGCTTTCAAATCCTATTTACAATGCCAAGAAGGACCTCATGGATCTCCCCTTTCTCTTAGGGTGACTTGATAGACATCATGCCACATCCCCCTAGGTAGTTTACTTAGATTATATTCATATTTTATGTCCATATACATGCTTACATTGTTATATCTATCTTGATAACCTTGTGAATGCTAGATCTAACATACACTGTACATTGCCAACTTATGTTCAATATATTTTACATTGTGATGTCATGTATACACATTATATTGGATTATCACACATATATCATATATTTTTAGTCTAATGCACATGATGCACAACTTTTATTTTGAGAACAATTATTGTAGAGGTTAAAAAACTCCCTTCAAAAGAATAAGAATTCATAGGGGTTTGTCATAGATATTAATCAATCCTAGTGCACTCAAAACATAGTTTTCAATATGCATACATAGATTACAAAGCTTAGACTCAAGAAAATATAGTGAAACATAATCATACATAGATCAGTCTTAGTTTCTCTCAAAAACATCACTTTTAGATAATAACATAGTATACTTCAAAGAGTGTAATGCATTATAGTACACCGACCGTGCTATTGACCAGTAGCCTCAAAAACAAAAAATTCTAGAATTGTCAAAAAGGTTCAATAATTATAGTTCAGATTTGCATAGTCTCACTCATAGTTTATTAGGTATGCTTAGTAAATACTCAATTTTTACATAGAATTAGAAAAGTTTACTCAGATTAGGAGCATCATGAATGACATGATCACTCCCATTTCAGTTTTAGATATACACAAACATAGATTATTATAACTCAGTTCAGAATCCATATGCCCAGGATATCAAAATTGGGAGCAATGTGTGTGACACATTATTTTCCATAAGTTTAGTTTTGTACCAATTTTCTTATATGGAATGAAAACCCCGTGTCATTATCCATGTTTTATACTCTAGACACCATATGCACTAATTTGCACTAAGATTACATAATATTGATGCATCATTGTATATATAGTAGTTGACATTCCCAAGTGGCCTAGAGCCATTTTACATTCCTAAGTGGCCCATAGCCATTTTACATTCCCAAGTGGCCCCTGAGCCATTTTGAATTTTAGAGTTTTTGAGTGGCCTAGATCCATCTTATATAGTTTCATGACATCACATAGTTTTAGTTTCAAATTCACATATTACACATGGGTAGGCAACGATGAAGTCATAACCTACTTGAGTTATTGAACCACCTACATAAGAGGGTTGGACAAATCATCAGTCCAATGTAAGTTATTAAAATATTATGATCCACTAAATAGGGGTGGACAATGATGGAGTTAAGTCCAACTTGAGTTCTTGATCCACCCACACATGGGGATTGGACAAGCCATCAACCTAGTCCAATATATTCATGCTTGATCACCAACTACACACACACACACATGATTTCACCAAATATTTTACATTGGTTTGTATACCCAATGAAGTTTATTCATTCCTTTCCTCTCTCTCATATCTCTTTACTCAGTTTTGTCTTTGCTTTTGATATTTATTAAAGAATGATTCATATATGTTTCATTTGAAATACACATAATATAGCACAATTCATAGACTCAAACCCAAATTCATGGGCTTCACCTCATAAGTAAATCCATGTACATTTATCTTTCCTTTATCCTAGTTATTCCACTTTTCTACATTTATAAAATAAAGGGGGGGGGGGGACATAGTCATCTAAAATGTCATTTAATACAATGAGTGTCACTTTAGACCACCCTATCCTTAAATGATCCTTAGACCTATATTAGGGCCTCTTTTGATCCTTTTCCAACTTCATTATGTGTCTATCCCTTATTCAGATATACCAAGATCTACATTAAACCATCACCTTTGCATCTTAAATCCTTTTTCACAAGTGCCAACCACCTGGACAATAGTGTGGCCCCTTTGGTCTATAGCATAATGTGCTATTAGCAAAGGGGATAATGCTATTGAACCTTAACTTATTTTTCCCCTAAAGGATATATTTCCACTCCAAAAACATCTTAGGGTTGGCCTAGACTCATTTCATGTCTTGAAAAGTATTAGAACACTATATAAAGACCGCTCTCACTCATTTATCCCTTAGATGGTAATTATGATGAAAAAGCTTAGAAAAATTATGTAAATTAAGGTTATTTATCCCTATTTACCCATATTTATACATATATCCATCTATATCATCCCAAATCTCACTTTTACTTAGGTTTCTAGTCTCAATTCACACTTAAAGCATTTCAAATTGGCATTCATACTTAGGCATATTATCATCACTTTTACTTGCATCGACACTTAGATTGGGATAACTAAATTGGGCTTGATCTGCTCTCAAGGTATTTGTATGTAGGCAATGCTCAATGTAGACATCTAATTCCCATCATTATTATGCAAAAATTATCAATCTAAGCAATATTCTGTGACAATGCACAATCTGGGCCAAAATCACTAAAACATGATAAATGGTTTGAAATTATCACGTACAAGTGCTGATTTAGGCTAATATGTCTCTGAATGGGGCAATGCATTTTATGTGATTATTATCTTTTCTCAAATCACTTCAAGTCAAATTGTGACCAAGTAAAATGACACTCTAAACCATTGAATTCTTATAATTCAAAACTACACATCATGTGCATGTGTTGTTTTGCATCCATAATGCCCTAATAGGGCTATTGTTCCATACGTAACTGACACCTTCTTCTAATTATACTCTAGTCAAATTATGACTTCATAAAATGACATTTATGACATGTTGATTAAGCGTGCAACAAATTTCTGAAGATTTGTAGAAATTTAATCAAAGCCACTTAGGCAAATTAAATCAAATTAAGAGCTTAAGTGAGAAATATGTGGAAGTTATTAAAAAACTATTTATTAGAAATGTATTCCTTAAATCTGCATCATCTCATGACATCATTAATGGGGTGGCATCCATAGGCCATTAATGGAACAAATATCAGGATTAAGCTCTCTAATGCCTCATCAATTCCCTATTATTCTAAATATTAATGAAAATATTTATGACTTATCCCTCTAAAATTGAATCATTTCATGGCCACACATCTTGATCTCAATATGGATGGTCATGGTTGATTCTAAACATTTTTATAAATTTATAAATAAGTAAGCCAAGACCACCATTTTAAGCTTTAGTTATACAAACTTACAATGCTGAAATTATTATATAAAAGTTTCATCAATTTTCACAAATCAGAAATATCTTATGAGCCTAAGCCATTGGTGTATTAGGAAGTGATGGAGGAGAATACTACTCATCATTAACATAGACTTGTAGTACCAAATATATGAAAAAACATGCTTTTTGGATGATCTTATAAGGAGGGACATTATTTGGAAGGTTTAATTGTATTCCTTCTTTAAATATCTCTTAGAATTCATTTACAACACCCCATGAGGGAGTGGATATTTTATTGTCTATATGCTTATTTATAGATATTTTCTTGACTAATGCATCTTGTAATCCTAGTCTATATTTTAGCATGTCATGTGGGACTCACACCTCACACAAGTTTTTATACCTTCTTATTTTACATTAAGACCATCTTTGGAGGTTGTTTTGCACTTCTTTTTCTCTCATTTTACATTTCCATGGCTTCTGAGACAAAAGGAGGGATCGACCTGTGAAATAGTGGGATTACCTTAGAAGTCAATGAGATTGATCTAAACATTGGTGAGATTGATCTATGAAATGGAGAGAACACATTTGTGAACTATGAGATCAATTTTATACATTTTAATCTACCTATGTGTTTTATAGGATCAAAGATACTGCTCTGTGAATCGATGAGATCGTTATATAGAATGGTGGGAACACACTATATGTCAACAAGATCACTTTGCATATTGGTGAGATCATCTTATGAAATGATGAGATCACTCTGGACCAAAAATTGATAGGTGATTGTTATTTTATTTTAATCATTTTTTATCATTTCAATGGGATCTCCCCGTGATTCGTTGAGTTTGCCTTGCTAATCACTGATTTCACTCTATCAAATGGTGAGATCATAAACCAGTGCTTTCTTTATTATATCTTTTAGTGGGATCTCCATTTATAATGATGAGATCACTCTTTAGAATGGTGAGATCACTCTATGGAACAATGAGATTGACCTGCAAAAGAAAATATAGACTTAAAATATCAAGCTAGAAGTTTGTGCTAATAATTCACATCCTCATTTCAGACTTATAACATATTCTTTTCAGGCTTTAAGGCACTTAATCTCTATTTATTAAACAAATCAAAGTCAAAATTCAATAATATTTCATTTTGGTGCCCTAATAATAACTCTCGCATTAGCTAAACACTCTTAAGAGTTCTATTTTTATGCTTGTTTATTGAAGTTATTTATTCTTTTAGCAAAATGAGTGTTGCACATATGCTCCCCCCTCATCCCCTTTAGGGAACTTAGGTGACCAAAATTTTTCATTCTTTGCATTTGGTGCCTTGTCTAAAGGCTTTAAAATAAAGTCGTTAGGGCCCTCTTCAAATCTATATGTTTTGGGTGATCCTAAAATGACCATAAAGTCTTTTCACTTATCTTTATTTTTATGCACTTTGGCTTGTAAGCAGGAGTTCATCACCTTCTCATCAGTTATATAGAGAAGAGTTGACTTATGAATTCATATCTTGGCATCATTTCAACCCAAATCCATGGTGGGGTATATAAATTGAGCCAGTGAATTATTGGGATGGTAGTTTGAGTGGTTAAACTACCTCCATTAATTACTGCTACCCTCAGAATGTATGATCAACTCAGACATCACACTACACTAAGAAATTTATGGATGTAATGGTTGTGAAAAGGAAAAAACCTTTTCACAACAAGCTGGTTGATGTGGATCCAATTGATGTGAGCATCTCTAGTGTTAGCCACACTTGGGACCATCGAGATGCATAAAAATTTAGTTTTAGAACAACCCCAATTGCCATAGACATACTGTTGATGTAGGAAAAGTATCCCAATGTTCCATGTCATTATATAAAATCTTGAGAGTTTTTCATGTGCTTTTATTTTTGGATTAACAATTAAAATCCTCTCAAGATCACATATATAGATGAAATTCTATAGTATTATGCAACCTTGTTAGTTTTAGGACTTTAGACATTACACTTAGGTGTGTTTTTTCATTTCATCCTTTACTTGCTTGGTCTCTTTGATTTAAAATTCATTGTAAAACAAAACATGCCAAGAAACTAGACACTTCATTATACACCATTGTATTTGAATAAAGAGGCGTTATGTTGACCAAATCAAAATCATTTCTTGCCTTGTTCAAATTTTTATTTGAAACATTATGTTTGTATTTTATGGATAACATTGTTATGTTGTCCATTCGAGTCTAAACCATTTGCCCACTTTGAAAAATATCAAATTCCTTCATTTTTTGAAAAATATCAAATTCCTTCATTTTTTGTCTAAATTCAAAATCTCACTTTTCTAAGTTTTGATCCATGGTGCTATTAGTTTACCTTTCCTACTTGGTTTGAGTAACTTGGGTACGATTTCTCATTTGGATTGAAGGCCATTACCTAGACTCATCATCATTTTATTCTCATTTTGAACTTAGATTATATTGCATTTGCTTACGCTCTAAATTATTGGACCATTCTACATCTTATTACAATGTGGCAGCATTATGCTACCCATTTGGTTTTAGCTTTATACTTAAGAGTTCTTGTGTTGATTCATGTTTTGAGATTCTTGGTTTACATTTTTATCTTCCTAATCAAAAAGACCTTTTAATTTTATAGTGACAACTCATCATAGTTATGTCTAGCTTTTATGGTATTGATGTATCTTTGACCTAAGTTTGTTATGCTATCCTAAACTTTATGTTCCAAATTTATCTTACCCTCTTCTAATTTGATGATTTCAAACCACCAAGGTTGAGTAAATTCATAATCACTTTCTTCTAATTATGTGGTACTACACCAATTATTTTATTATAGTCTCATTTTACCTTATCATTTGTTTGAATAAATCCAAATACACCCTTTTAATGTTTTTAAAACACATTTAACATCTTAGCAAGTGTAAAAAACTATCTTCCAAGCATGATACAAAGGTACACTCATAGTGGGGTCTCTTACAACCCTAATTACGAGGAAGATCACTTTTATGATGGACATGATAACTCCATTGTGTTTGAAGATATCCCAATAACCATAGGGTATGAAGAATATTATTATTAAGAACAACCCTTAGAATACAAAGATGAATCCCTACTAAGGTTGATAGAATCAAGTGCTAGGTTGCCACTATATTTCTCTATGGAATAATTGGACACACTTCTTAAGGTATACGATAAATAATAAGAGTAACCTCTCACTCATAATACAAAGGAAAATATTGATTCTTTTATCAAGGAAAAAGAAACACTCATAGAGTCTACTCCCAATGATCAATATCTTGCTACTAAGATCATGAAAATTAATCAACGATTCATAGAACAACTTATCATGGACTTAATAGACTCCTTATCTATAACTTCGATCAACAACAAAGCTTCTAAAGAATAAGAGAACTTGATAGATCAAGCTCATCATATCTTAGGTGAGCCTACATTTATGATAGATCATGGCACTTCATTTAAACAAAACAAACCTAGGTATGCTTTGTAACATGTTGCACCAGATACAGAGCATACATTATTCAATCACCAAGAGGCTCTTATCCCTTCATAGAACCAAGGGATGAAAAAATCAACACATATTGGGAGTATTATTCAAAAAACTTAGGTAAGTTCCTCTTAGGCTACACATCCTTTGATGAACTGACCACAAACACCTCAAAACTAGAAATATACTTATAATTCATAGTGACAGATTCTAAGAAATGTCCATCAACCATCTAAGAATCAACAGTTAACCTATCGACTCAAGGAGTAAATCAGAATAAAGTCACTAATCGTAGGGTTTATATCCCTAAAAAAATAATGCAACAAGGGCACATTCCACCCCAAAAAAATTATACTCCACCTATAAATTCACCAAACATGCAAGAGTGGAATTTGATGAAGGAAATCATGTAAAGACTGGAGATGGGAAACTGAGTAAAGAAATATAAGTTCAATGAGACATGTCCATGTACATTCCACTTAAGTATTTTCCAATTCCCCTTTACACCTCATTTTGAGGCACCTAAATTTTATAAGTACAAAGGGAAGGGTGACCCTCATGAACATATCCAAGCATTTTTTGTACTGTACCAAGAGGTAGCTTATAACAATGTTTATCTACTTCACTTGTTTCCATGTAGTTTGGCTGGACAAGCTTTAGATTGGTTCCTTAAATTACCTAAGGGATTGGTTGCATATTGGAATGATCTATCTAATTTGTTTAAAACTATTTCTCTTAAAATATTGAACATGAGTTGATTGTGTTAGACTTATGCAAAGCAAAACAATGAGATGGGGAAATATTTGCAACATATCTACAGTGATGGAGAGCATTAGATGGATGCTTCCAACATAATTTGATAGATAAATATTTGATATATATACTCACACAAAACTTACACCCTGAGGTGGTTCATAATCTATGACTCCCTTGTGCAAATACATTTGAGGAAATCATAGATAAGGGTGTGCAGATTGAGAAGGTTCTCATTACTAAAGGCCTTGTCAAGATTTATTCACAGGGTCAAATGTCTAATTATACCCAATCATTTATTCAAGTTATTTATATAGAAAAACCTAAAAGGTATAATAAAAATAATAACATGATAGGAAATGAAGTGACAAAATCTAGACATGTGAAAATGGTGTAGGTTCCACCAATTCTAAATGTGCAACTAGCCTCACCTAATACACCACTACTTTACAGAGGTATCCTCCACAAAGGGAATTCAATAAATATAGAGTATTCAATAAATAGGGAGAACCTATTGAGGCTATGTTACAAAATCTCATAGTAGCTAATCTAATTATTTGGCCTATACCAAGGCCATTCCCTAAAGATCAACCCAAACCCGATTGGTATCAGGCATATGATTTTTGTAACTTCCATCATGTTATTGGCCATGCTATTTATCGATATGTTCAATTGAGACATCTCATTGAATATTTGATTGAAAATGGTAAAATTGAAGTAAAACATATGGTGTAAAACACTAATCAAGATATGGGCATTTACAGAGACCCATTTCCTAAACACAATCAACAACCAATAAGAAATAATCAAAATCAAGGGCAAAACCAACATCAATAAGCACAAGGCCATAATAATAATCAACTTGATCATAATTAAGATAAAAATACCCATGCTAATAACATGGGTTACAACAACATGCCATATGATTACAATAAAATTATGGGATGCATTTTTATAAATAACATTACCACCATCACTATCAATGCTCATGAACCATCTTGTGCTTCTGAAAATGTTGGAGACCCTATTATAGGGTCAACACTCTCTTCTTTTAATTATAATGACTCCTTGACAACTCAAAATTATGCAAATGCAATTAGATGCTCATGAGTCACCATCTAAGGCCCTTTTCCTTCTTCTAATTGTAATGACTCCTTGTCGATCCTATATTTCATAGTCACAACTAGACACTCATGAGTCACCATCTATGGCCCTTTGCCTTCTTATTATAGTTTGAATGACTCTTTACTGACTCTAGATTATGCAGTCACAGCTAGACACTCATGAGTCACCCTCCAGGGCCCATTGCTCTCTTCTAACACTAGACCCAATGTGAACACTATGCCTTTGGATCTAAAATCAAACACTATACCAGTCAAGGCTAAACCCTCTCATGTTTATATTGAAAATCAATATACTATCTTGGAACAACTAAGTAAAACCCCCACTTAAATTTATCTCTTAGATATTTTATGTACGTCTGATTGCCACATAACTATTTTGAATGACTTCCTTAAATAGTCCATTATTCCCTAAGACATTAAACCTGAACAATTCCAAACACTTGTAGGGAATTTTTCTCCTTTCTAACAAGTTACATAGGATCATAGGGACATGTCTACTCTTGGTCCTAGCCATAACAACCCCTTGTATATTGAGGTCATCATCAAAAAACATAAAATTAAGCAAGTTCTTATAGGCAATAGTTTAGGACTGAACATAGTGTCGATCAAGTTAGTACAATGATTGGGTTATACTAAAAAATATATCTAGCTAGAAATAATCATGATTAAGGGATACAACAATGTTGAAAGGGAATCTTTCAAAATTATTTGTTTGCCAATCATTGTTGGGTCTATTTCCCATCATACTTTGTGCCATATTATGGATATCAAATTGAATTATAACATACTTCTTAGTCATAATTGGATCCATAAAGTACAGGCCATCCCATCCACTTTACACCAATGCCTCAAGTTACCCCATGATGGGATTAAAGTCACCATTCCTACTGATACACAACCCTATCAATATTGTAGACACCTAGAGGATAAATTTCACAATTATAACTATTACCCTGGTTTTGAATTCATAGCAAAAAAGAGTAGAGAAATAGTTTATCAACCACCCAAATCCAATTATATCAACCCAAGTGACCTTATTTCCACTTCAAATAATCCATTTCTCACAACACTTGCACAACAAATCACTATTGAAGATGTAGGCATTTTCACATATCATTTGAAAGATGCCTTTCACATTGTTAAGTTGCCCAAGTCTCCTAAGTTTTTTGGTAAACCCAAGACTTCCCAAAACCTTGCAGGCCCAACATGGTTTTGAAAAATAATAAAGATGCATCAAAATCACCAATGGTATTCATACCTGCTACTTCACCAAATCAGGATTGGGAAGTTTTTATTGAAGGAGACTAGTTATATTATGATGATATTACTGATTATTTTTAGAATCCTAGGTATTCTATCCCAAATTGGATTATGGATAATTTTGATTATATAGGTAAAGGCCTTGGGACATAAGAGTAAGGAATCCTAGAGCTATTATTAGTTGATAAGCCTAATATGAGTCAAGGTATTGGATTTATATCACCTGGGGGTGACCTCATATATTTTGATAGTGATTCTTTTGAATTAACTAGCAATGAGACTCTTGACAGTGATACAGCGTCCCATTATATCATTTACAATGAGCTTTCTAACATGAACCTATTTTATTCCAACTCCATTATGACTATCACAACCCATTATCCCCTTTGCCTTCACCATACTGACCTCATTGATTGCGACCAAAAAAATTCTATCATACCCCTTAATGAATTCCAAAAATGAAGAATCTATTGTTGAGTACATGAGCCTCAAAGATGGATTGGAAATTGGTGATCATAAGTAAGGCTTTGAATCTTCCTTAAACTCTTATACCTAATTTGGAGAGAAGGCAAACTTTTTTGGTCACAAAAAAGATAAATCATTGAGATCTTCAGGTGAAAACCTCTTTGAGGCACTTTTTGATCGGGAAAATAGTAAAGAAAAAGATAAGACCTTGAGTGAAAACCTATTTCAAGTGCTCTTGGATGGGGAAGTTTGCTCATCTCCAAAGGACACACAAGGTCCATCAAGTCCTAACTCAATAACTAGTGTTAGCATCACATATGAACAATAAAAAGTCTTTGAGCATCTTGCTCTTGACTTTTTAGAGATATTTTCTAGTTAGCCACTACCCAAACTAACAAATTTAGATGTGTCTCATTATCTAGATCATTGGGAAGAATATACAGAAGTTGAAGTCGAAGAAGAGGGTCAAGATCAGATGCTGCCCACTATTCTAGAGGATGGTTCTACACTTCTTGTAGAAAACACTACTGAAGTGAACCTATGGAATTATAATAATCCAAAAATCATTTATATTAGAGCCTCCCTCACTAATGAAGAGCATGATCACATTGTCACCATTCTAAGAGACTTCATTGATATCTTTGCATGGGCTTATTTTGACATGCTAGGCTTAGACCCTGACTTGGTTGTGCATTAACTTGTTGTCCATCTAGATGCTAAGCTAGTCAAATAGAAATGAATAAATATGTAACCATGCATCACTCTTTTGGTAAAAGTAGAACTAGATAAACTATTAGGAGTTGGCTTCATTATACCACTGGACTATTCTGAATGGATATCAAATGTAGTTCTAGTAAGCAAAAAATTCATAGGGTATATGCATTTGTATTGATTTTAGAGATATCAATAAGGCATATTTAAAATATGATTTTACTCTTCCCAATATCAATATTATTATTGATTCTACTACTGGGTATGAGATGTTATCCCTCATGGATGATTTCTTAGGATACAATCAAATCAAAATAACTCTAGAGGACCAACAAAAAACTACATTCGCCACACCGTGGAGAACATTTTGTTATCGAGTCATGCCATTTAGATTAAAGAATTATGGGGCCACCTATCAAAATGTTATGAATGTCATCTTCCATGACATGATGCACGATATTATTGAAGACTATGTTGAGGACATCCTAGCTAAATTAAGAACACATGACAAACATCTTAATGTTCTATGGAGAATCTTTGAGAGAATTTGTGAGTAAAAGGTTCATCTAAATCCTAAGAAGTGTGTCTTTGGTGTCACTTTGGGGAAATTTATAGGATTCATTGTGTCACAAAGAGGGATTGAAGTGGATCCTACAAAGGTTAAGGCCATTTTAAAAATGCCTCCACCTTCTAATCTCAAACAACTCTGTAGTCTATCAGAAAAGATCTAATCTATTTGCAGGTTCATTTCACAACTAGCAGATAAGTGTCAACCATTCACACACCTATTGAAAAAAGGGGTCACTTTTCAATGAGATGACGAGTACCAATCAAAATTTGTGAATCTCACAATGTAGTTGGCCAACCCACTCGTCTTGAGACTACCAACACCTAGACAACCATTGATCCTTTATATTTCATCCACAAAACATAAATTAGGGGCACTCTTTGCCCAACATGATGAACATGGAAAGGAACATGTGATATACTAAATGAGCCACACACTTGTGACTTATGAACATAATTATACACCTATAGAGAAGGTGTGTTTATTGATGGTGTTCACCTTCCAAAAGTTTTAACACTATATACTAAATAATAAGACTATTATTATTGCTAAAGTGGACCCCCTCCAATATTTATTGTCCAAAGCAACTCTCACAAGTCACATGGATAAATGGGTCATGTTCTTAAGAAAATTTGGTGTTGAGTACCAAAATCAAAAAGCTATCGAGGGGTAGAATATTGTAGATCAACTCCTAAAAGCTCCTATTATTTAAGGTAACATGGGTTCAAGAAGGACATCAAATCATGGTAAGTGAACAAAGTTGGGTTGAATTTCATATAAGTAGCTATAAAGATAGAGTTTTATGTGATATAATGACCATAAACATTTGCCATTTGTTTATAGGGAGGTCATGGCAATTTGATAGGAATGATGTTCATGATGGGAAAACAAATACTTACAGTATAGGGAAAGAGGGGTTGACACATGTCCTTTTACCCTTGAAGGGTGATGCATATAGAATGAAACAAAGAGTGATGTTGATGGAAACCAAAAAATACTTTGGTAGGGTATTTGAGAGAATGAGTTTGATCAAAGCCCCTAAGAAGGAAGAGAAGACAAGTTGCCTTGAGATGGTGAGTATAGAGAGAGATGAGTCCACAAAGTTAGACATGGAATTTAACTAATATGAGAGCAAGCTATTGGATAAGATCACTCAGCTGAATAGAGGAAGTGATCTTTGTTAGAAGGCATTGGTAGCCAACATGAAATACAAGATTGAAGGGTTCAAAAACCAACAAGATAGTGAGAGTACTAGAAGAAAAGGGGTAGAAAATACAACTGATATGATGAGGAGTGCCTTGAGAATGAAACCAAAAAATAGAGGGATTTGGAAATTGAAGTGTCTAAGAAGAAAACACAAGAGAGAGCCATGAAGGCTCTAAAGTTTAATGCTAACAATATGTTTTGTGATGTGTATATACGTTACACAAAGGCATCCACCAAAAAATTCTTGGAGTCAAAGAATCTAGAGGTGATTATGGTTAAAGAAGATAAGGTTGATCCTATACAACCTAAGACTCATCAAGAAGTGAAGAACAAAGAGGGAAAACCCTACCCAAAGAGTCAAAATAGTAAAAAAGAACAAGGTGAGAGAGAAGATGCAATATGTTTGGATATCTTTAACTTGTAGCTGAAGACAAAGGTTTAAGACAAGGTCAAAATAAAAATACAAGATCAAGAGTTTCTATAACTCTATGTGAAGAGGTAATAACAAGTTGGTGACAAGAAGAGTCTCAATGAAGGTGAACAAAAACATGATAGTTCAACTATAACATGGTAGTCAAAATGAGCAATTAGGAAAATACTAAATGAAGATACTCCATACAATGTCAAGGGGTAAGCAAACATTGAGTGGGAGAAGGTATGTAGAAACTCAAAGAAGTGTAAATTTTATTGAAGAATTTATATTCTTGTGTGTGGGTGAGAGTGATCTTGAAAATGAGAAGTGGAAAGAGTCTAAAAGATCAAATAAAGAAGGTGGGAAGTGTGAAGAAAGTAAATACCTAGTTATAAAGATATGAAGAGGCCATGAAAGGATTGTCAAAGAACTAAACATACATATGAAAGAAGAAGATGAACAAGGTATATTCATAGAAACTTTTGACGCTCACATTGTGCATGCTAATTCATTGACTAGTGATAGGTCTATAGAATACAAAGGTGAGGTGTGGAGAAATCATAATCGATTTAGGCATTCAAAAATGCAAAAATATGTAATAATTTTTAGGTTGGTCAAGTTTCAATGGGTGACAAGGTCATCATGTCCAAAAAATACATATGGGAGGGTGAGGGAGAAGACTCAAAGAGAATGTTTTAGGTTGAGTTAACAAGACAACATCAAGACACTAAGACAAAAACATGTGAATCATAGAAAGTTATCTCTAGTGGAATGTTAAGAATGAAGAGTACATTGCATGGTGAGATGAGGTATAGAACTAAAGACTTACAATCCATATACATTGATATGCATGGAACTATGTATTATTTTCAATTTGAAGAAGTAATACCAAGACAATTTGGCATAAATCAAATTGAATGTAGTTTAATAAAGCCTTATATGATGAAGGATATAGTAAGGACAATAGACCTTAACCATCATATTGTTAAAATGGTGGAACACTTAGCCATAATGGAGGTTAAATAATTGGAACACCTCAAGGTATGAGACATAAATATAAATTTTTGTTCAAATCATGATCATGGTCTTGTAGACATTTGTAAGGATTAGGTACAAAAAAATAAGGAAGGAAGGAGTGCTCAAATGGAATCACAAACTCAAGCACTGGAGGAGATATGCAAGGTTATAACATATATTCAAAGGATAGGAGGAGTGGTTTGGATGCAAGATGAGAAAGTTAAATTGTAAGAATTAGCTGGAGCATAGGTACAAGTTTAACAAATATAAATTTGACAAGGTTAGTGCTAATATGGAAATTTTTTATTCCTATTTAATTTTTTAAACATGGAATATAGGGAAACAAGGTGTCAAGAGATGCATACATACAACGAGGTAATCCCTTTTGAATAAGGTACTAGTTTATGTTGTTCTTTCTTTACCTAGAAGGTTTATATGAGATTTAAAGAAGACAACCAATGATAAATAGAGAAAAATGACTAGTAAACATAATAGAGCATAAGAAACATTATTGGAATTGAAGAAAAATGAAGAAACATCAATTAACTCATGTCAAGATGGGAGTTGAATTCATTAGTCCTAGTCATGCATATGAGAAAAAATTTCACAATGGTGTAAGTTTTTCAATCATTTTTAGTGTTTTAGAAGAAGCAATAAGTGTGAAGACAATAAGGAAAGTGGATAAAACAATTACAGGTTGGGCAAATTAGTTGCCTCAAATCAATTTATTCAGGACGGAATGCATCTTGGACAAACAAGAGAATGAAAAGACTTGGAATTAGCAGTATGAAAAGTATGAGAAGCCATGAACCATTGAAGGCACTACAAGGAAGAAATGTAATGACATAAAATAAACAAAGAGTAATCTATAAAGGTTCATGGATAACTAACTCTCTTTGAGTTTCCCCCCCCCTTGGGAGTATGATGTAGGGGCATCAATCATGGGAATAATAGGATTGAAAATTTTGTCTAGATCAAGTGAATAAGGAATCTAAAACATGTTTAGGGTGTTTTTTTAGCATTGGGGGTCTAAAAATGTTCCTTGGAATGTTGTTTGGGAAGCTAGAAATTCAAATTGGAGTTTTCCTACCAATTTGAACAATTTGAAATTTTGAATATTTTGGCATAATAATAGTTGCTGTAGGATATTTTTAAGGGATCATTAAATTTTCAAATGAATAGGGTAATTAAAAAAAATACCCTTAATACTTTATACTTAGCCATAGGTCATACTTGTACAGAGGGCATCAACCTTGATGTTGTATCAAGGACAAGCATTCTTGCAAGAGACCGTTAGGAGTTAGTTATGATAGATATAAACATGTATTTTTGGTTTTCAATTCAGTTTTTTGATTTTTTGTTTGAGGAGTATGGTATCTATCTCAAGACATAATACAATAATAAACTCAAATTTGAATGAGAAGTGTTGTAACTTTATTTTCCTTGTATATGCACAATGGAAGATGTTTGTATTGTGGTTGTTCAATGAAGAAAGAATCCATGTGGTGTGATTATTATGTATAGGTTGATTTTGATGATTTATTTTCATGTTTTATAATGTGTTTGTAATGATTTTTTTTAAGTTTCATGTTATTTGGTTAGACAACCATACAGGCCTGTGGAAGTGTGCTTGTGCAGGCAATGAGTCCTCAAGTGTGATAAGTGAGGATAGTAGAATTGAGTTCCTATTTGATTATTAATGCCTAGATGTGATTGAAGTTGTTAATAACCTTCATAAACTTTTAAAAAAGGTTGGAAATCCATATTATAAGTTGTATCCAAAGAACTTACCCCTGCAACCTGTAGAATATGACTGTGTGCTCAGTTTAGTCAAGAATGTCAATAAGAAACTAAATTTGACTGTATGCTTTAATAATGATTGGAAAAGGGAATTTAGTGGTTATACATATTATTTAATCATTTGTTGAGTCTAAAAACTATTGGAGATCAAATAGACCCCAAAGAAGTACCTACATACCTTATTGTTGTAATTGTGCATGCAAGGAGGTCAATAAGATTATAAGAAAAGTGGAACAAAGGTGTGGATCTAAAATTATAATTATTTGTGAATGTTTATTAAGGTAGGAAATGTATTGAAAAATCTTTATGCATTTTTGAAACCTAATTTGGAGCTCTAAAACTCAAAGTGAGATTTCTTAGGTCTTGTAGACCCTTATAAGCCCTAGGCTACGGTTTGAGAAGAAAAATCCAATTCTAAGAAGTTTGAACTGGTGAAAAAACATATAAATTATTCATTTGATAGGTTTCAATACATATAAATATATTTTAGTGTTTTTGAATTTATTTCATACATTTTGACACGCGGAGAGAGGAATGTGTATACTCCAATGCAGGGAAGGCCTAATTAGGCCTAACAGTGGGCTAAAAGAATCCAAAAGCAGGCCTTAAAGACCAAGTTGAAGTGTGAAATTTGGTATAAAGGTAAAATAAGATATAGGGTATTTGATAATATCTAAGGTTTTTGAAAACAAAATTATACTAGTAGATAGGCCTTAAAAAAAGGCTACTAGAGTTGACTGTGACAAAGGAAAAAGTTACAAAGGTAAGAAATAGGTGGTGAAGTGAGTTACCAAGGGTATGAGAGGTCTTAAGAGACCCTTATAATCCTGACAAATATAAAAATATCCATGAGACATAATAGGCATTTATGAACCCCTGAATCATCATATTAAACTCAGTGAAGAGAGAAAACATTAGACAAAGAAAGATTTTGGTAGAAGTTGATCATCCTTTGCATCAATGTGTAACACACAAAAATTCAAAGTTGTAATAATCAATGAAGCACATTTGTAGTACATGTATATAATCATAGAAAGATATCATAACTAAATATAATTAATAACCCACTACTAATACATTGAAACAAGAGCAATAAAAGTAAGAATGGAAAAGGAAGGGACAATTGATATGTCTTGCTATAATAATATGCCCAAACATGGAAAATATTTAATGATGAATGTACCAAATATAAAAAATCCCAATGTGACTAATATTCATGAAGGACATGATATGATATTCTATATTGATATAAGAAATGTAGTATCTATAGACACCTGTGTGCCTCATGCCACCAATAGCAATTTATAATTGATAAACACAATAGTAATATGCCATTGTATAAACTATCATTATATGTGAACTAATGAGTTTCCTCTAATGTAGGAAAAACATGATATATGAAGATCCATAAATATAACACTCTAAGACACATGTTGACATGCATAGATAAGACCTCCATGGATAAGGCAATAGAAAAATATGCGCAAGTGTGAAAAAGAAATGACTCAAGAAAAGATAATAAGCATTAAATCAAAGACAAATGAACAAGTGAAATGAAAAAGACTTGAGAAATAAATACAAAAATAACTCAAGTTCAAAATTGAAATAAGTGCATGATATTCATTATATTATTCAAAGGCTTACCTTCTATTGTAATTAGGTAATGGGCCCTTGAACCAGGTTTCTCTATAGTAACAAAGGGACCTATCTAGTTAGGCTTAATTTTTTTTCCTTTATCTACATTTGCATTATTTTGATTTTATTTTAGTACTATGTCAACCAAATTTAATTATATTGATCATATATTTTTTTTATAAGCCAATTTTGATAAACACTCAAGTGCTCAATAGCTTGAATACACGTTAATATAACATTTCCAATTAATGTAATCAATTTTTCTATATTCATTATCATAAAAAATACATTTAAGAGACACACAAAGATAATGAATCTCAAGCTCTAAAGGTAAAACTACTTCTATACCATAAATAAGAGAATATGGGGTATCCCCTATAGCCATCCTAACACTTGTTTGATATGTCAATAAAGCATATACAATCTAACTATGTCAATCCTCACCATGTTCATAAACTATTTTATTCTATATATTTAGAATTATTTGATTTTTAGCTTCAACTTGGCCATTTCTTTGAGGGTAATAAGGAGTTGAGAATGTACATCAACTATAATATTTAACATATAAATGTTATCATCTTATTCTTGAATTATGAACCTTTATCCTTAATAATAGAAGATGGAAGAAAAAACTGAGAAATGATACGAGTCATTATAAATATATAGATGTATTCACAAATGGTAGTTTATAAAAAAATAGCTTCAAACCATTTTGTAAAATATTTAGTTTTGTTAATAATAAATTTGTGACCTTTGATGATGTAAGATTAATTTTTCCAACTAAATAAAATCGCCAAATGTGAAATGGCCAATGAGAAATAATAGGTTATAACTATTGAGATTATGCACACATTAAATTACTATGTATTTGACATGGTTAACAAACCTTTAACTATTATTAACATTCATGTTCCATTGTAGACCAATAATAACCCATTCTTATAATTTCTATGACATGGGTTTTAAACTAAAATGTCCACCAAACTCACTATATGAAATTATTGTGATGTTATCGTAACTTTTTGATGCCCTTAGTTTTTCTATGCTCAAAGCATCTAAGAAAATAAAATCAAAAGATATCTTGAAAATAACTTATCCAATAATAACATATCTAGTAGTATCTCTTCATAATTTTAGTTTATTAGTTCTTTAATATTTTGGAGAAAGAATCTCGCCTAATAAAAATATGGAAATATCCCCATACCAATTTGAATTATCTATATCACTTGTGATGGAAAATACATCCAACTTGTCTAAATATGGTAATGTGATGATCAGTTGTTGTAATCATATAATATTTTATATAACATCAACATCTACAATATCAATATAAACAAGGAAGGCTATGCTAGCCATAACATCAACATGACGATTAGTTATTATTAAAATGTTACCAATCTCAAATTCATCAAAGTGGGTTATCAAACTAAGCACTATATCTTAATATGGAGTTTATTTTTCTTTGTTTGTTTGATAGGCACCCATCACCTGAGAGGTGACAATTTAAGAATCACCATATACATTTATATTTAATATTTAAAGCATGTGTGGTGTGTAATCCTACAGTCAAAGCCTCATAATCTACTATGTTATTTTTACATGAGAAGTACAATTAATATGTTAATGGCATAGTATGACCTTGAGGAGTTACTAACACAATTATGGCCTTGAAACCTGAAACACATTTGGACCCATCAAAATATATAGTCTAAGTTTTGTTGACATTGGTACACATAACAACTCATCACAAAAAGTGTCATTCATAGAAATACAGTCTAATAAGGGAGTCAAAACTAATCGGTTTGTGATCACCTAACCTTTTACTATTTTTTGTGGTACAAATTAAAGTTTGAACTCCATGAATACCATGACCCACTTAGCTATGGATCTAGACAAATAAGGATTAGACATGTTATACTTTAATTGATTAATATGATAAATAACATAAGTATCAGTGTTAGGCATGTAATGTCTAAGTTTTCTTATGTACAAACATAATATCTAAACATAAAATTTACATTCAGTCATAATTATTTTCATTATCAATGAATGTCAAAATGATGTAATAAATAATGAGTTCTCTATGCTCATCATCATCTTGTGCAAGTAGGTTTCCCAAGGCTTGCTCGATGGAATATCTGTCAATCAAGAATAAGTGGCATTATAACTCGGGGATTAAATATATATTATATTATTTCATCAAAATACTTTTGAAAATTTGAATCCCTTTCAAACTTGGTTCATATGCATCACAATCATGAAAATGGTTGGGGTTTATTAGCTAATCGATCAATAAACTATCTATTGGTTTGGAATTTTCCTTGTAAACATTGTTATTTTAGTCCTTTAGGTGGAGGCATATAAAAAATATTTTGTAATTTCTTAGTATCAACCTATATTTCATTGAGAAATGGTAAAGCATAACAAATTTCCCCATGTATCCCCAAAGACACACTATTTAAGATTTAATTTACATTGTACTTTCATAAAATTTCAAATATTTATCTTAAGTTTCATAAATGATTTTCACTTTTATTATATTTATCAAACATATCATTGACATAATCGTCTAAACTATCATGCATGTAATCATGAAATATATGTTTCATATCCCTTTAATAATTTTCACTAGCATTTTTAAGATTAAAAGGTACAATAACATAACAAAATTTACCCCACAGAGTTGTAAAAGTGGTTTAATGTTGATCACTAGGATTTATTTGTATTTGATTTTAACCAAAAAATTCACTCATAAAGGAAAGCATCCCATACCTAGATGTATAATCAATAACATACTCATAAAGGAAAGCATCCCATACCTAGATGTATAATCAATAACATACTCATAATGGAAAGCATCCCATACCTAGATGTATAATCAATAACATACTCATAATGGAAAGCATCCCATACCTAGATGTATAATCAATAACATACTCATAAAGGAAAGCATAGATTAGTTGTAATTGACATAATCCTCTAAAATATCATGCGTGTAATCATGAAATATATTTTCATATACCTTAATAATTTTCACTAGCATTTTTGAGATCAAATGGTACAATAACATAACAAAAGGTACCCCAAGGAGTTGTAAAAGTGGTTTTATGTTGATCAGTAGGATTTATGTTGATTTGATTATAACTAAAAAATCCACTCATAAAGGAAAGCTTCCCATACCCATATGTATAATCAATAACATACTATAAAATCCAATCATAAAGGAAAGCATCCCATACCATGATGTATAATCAATAACATTGGTACAAATAAGAAACTCATCACAAAAAATGTCATTCATAAAAGTGTGGTCTAATAAGGGAGTCAAAACTGATTGGTTTGTGATAACCTACCATTTTACTAATTTTTGTGGTACAAATTTAATATCAATCTCCATAAGTAGCATGACTCACTTAGCTATGCATCCAAACATATAAGGCTTATACGTGATATACTTTAATTGATCAATCTTATAAGTAACATAAGTATTCATTTAAGGTATGTAATGTCTTAGTTTTCTTGTGTGAAAAAACAAAAGCCAAACATAAAATTTCCATTGAATCATAATTATTTTCATAATCAACCAATGTGAGAATGATGTAATAAATAATAAATTCTCTATGTTCATCATCATATTATGCAAGTAGGTTTCCCAAGGCATGCTCGATGGAATATATGTCGATCAGGAATAAGTGGAGTCATAACTGGGGGATTAAATATAACTTATTTTATTTCATCAAAATCCTTTTGAAAATTTTCATTCCATTCAAACTTAGTACATGTGTGCCATAATCATGAAAATGGTTGGGGTTTATCAACTAACTAAGCAACACAATGTCTAACGGCTTGAAATTTTCCTTGTAAACTTCTCAATTATTTCAGTCTTTCAGGTGGAGGCATATAAATAATAATGTGTACTTTGTTAGGATCAACCTTAATATTTAATAAATAAATAGTAAAGTCTAACAAATTTCCCAATGTAACCCATAAGACACACTATTTATGATTTAATTTATTGTACTTTCATAATCTTTCATAACTGGGGGATTAACTATATCTTATTTTATTTCATCAAAATCCTTTTGAAATTGTTCATTCCATTAAAACTTAGTTCATGTGTGTCTTAATCATGAAAATGGTTGGGGTTTATCAACTAACTAAGCAATAAACTATTTAATGGCTTGGATTTTTTCTTTTAAACTTCTCAGTTATTTCAATCCTTTAAGTGGAGACATAAATAATAACATGTACTTTATTAGGATCAACCTTAATATTTCATTGAGAAATGGTAAAGCCTAACAAATTTCCAAATGTAACCCAAAATACACACTATTTATGATTTAATTTACATTTTACTTTTATAATCTTTCAAATATTTCTCTCAAGTTTCATACGTGATTTTCATGCTTATTATATTTTCCAAGGATATCAGCGACATCATCCTCTAAAATATCATGCATATAATCATGAAATATATGTTTCATATCCATTTAATAATTTTCACTGTCATTTTAAAGATCAAAACATACAATAATAACAAAATGTACCCAAATGAGTTGTAAAAGCAATTTAATGTTGATTAGTAGGATTTATTTTAATTTTATTATAACAAGAAAATTGATTCATAAAGGAAATCATCCCACACCCATATGTATAATAAATGATCATATCAATACTACGTAATTGAAAATCATTCTTGGGACATGTTTTTTCAAGTCTCTAAAGTCCATAGAAATCTTAATGCCTATATTTGGTTTAACAACTGGAATTTTTTTAGAAATCTAAGGTGAATAATCAATAGGTTGTATGAAACCAACATATAATAAATTTTGGATTTCATCTTTAGCCAATAAATTAACTTTGGGATGGACATTTATAATATTTTATTTAATTGGCTTGGCATTAAGATGGACGACAAGATTATGACCCACTACAAATGAATCAATACCATACATATTAACATAAGACCTTGAAAAAATTCACTAAACTCACACAATAGCTCTCTATGATATCATTCATATTTAAAATTCATCAATGCACTCAATAATATAATCTTAGGATATTCTTTACAACCACAATTGAATTTAGTTTTTACTCTATTTAATAATTTAGATTGATCTTCCATAGATGAATTAGTAGGTAAAGAATCAAGACCATCTAATGGAATATTTTTATTAGTAATTTAGGGTTCACCCTCCCAAATTTGGACCTATTTTAGGCCTCTCGCATATTTGAAAGTAAGTATGCATGGATGATAGAATCTTATCTCCTTTGATATAACCCTAATATAGCCAAATATATAAATACATCAAAGACTAAGGGAAATGTGCAGAGTTAGTGGCTCAGGCCCCTTCAAGGAAGGGTTGTGCTACATATTATTGTTGAGATTTGGAGATCATATAGTTGTATGCATTTAAATGAGTGAACCTTTCCAATGAATGGGAGAAGCATCCACTTTCTCTCCTTATGATAATAAATATAATTATACTATCTATTACTTAGGCCTTCTTGTGATACAAGTATGTATGAATTCTTTATGGTGTGTTGTAATTATATTTGAGGTGCTTATTTAAATGTAGTTAATTTATTTTCATTAATTTTTAGTGAACTAATTTTGTGTATGATTCATAGGGTTTCATATTTTAGTGAACCCAAATTATTTTAAACCTCATAAGGTTTCATTCTATTACATTTTCAAAGTTTTATTTATACTTTATGTGCTAGATCTCAAACCATAGATCATTCCAATTTCTAAAAAATACTAAAACCCTAGTGATCTTAAATTTATATGATATATTTACTAATGTTATATTGATGATATAAAAAATGAATATATTTGAGACTCAAATTAGAATAAGTGTTAAACTTAGAAAAAAAAATTATCAAATTTTTAAAAACACTTGCTAGATCTAAGTCAGGATTATAAAAGAAAATGGATTCTAAATATGTGCCTAATTCTTCCAAATCAAAGTTTATTTGGAAAATGATGTGAATTAAATGACATGTATTTATGAAATAATGTGTATTTAATTGAATATATTCCTTCTATTGGTGATACACCATTTGATGTGGATGAGTTTATATATATATATATATATATATATATATATATCGATGCTTAGTTTTTGATCGGAGCTATAACCAATTTTGGGGAAAAAACTGGGGCACCAGTCCCTAAGAAAACTAAAAAACCATCAATACTTTGATCACATTGAAACCATCAATTAAATGGCCACATCTGGCCTATAAATGTCCTTTGAGATTTAAACTTGGGTGGGGCTGGGCACAACCAAACCACTTCACCAATCCTTCTACATCTCATTGGCCCCATAAATATGATGAGTTATATTGTAATACTAGATCCAATGGTAATATTAAGAGTTTTTAACCATCCACATCCCAAGATGTCTCAAAATGACCTTTTAGTGCATAATTTAAGAATTTTTTGATAGACAACCCTCAAGAGGTTCTAGGTTTGATGAATGTTTTGGAAGAGGTTTATTGTGTCAATTTAATCATTTCCAAATCATCTCAAAATCCTCATATTTTCTCTCAAAATCCTTAAGATATTCCAATTTCTTCTTTAATTTTTAAAAATCTTCCAAAATATTCTTAAATTTCTCAAAATCCCTGAATTTCTTCATCAAATTGTTGCAATCCTCTAATTCCTACTCAATTCTCTCAAAATCCTCTGATTTGTTCTTTAAAATCTAAAAAACTTTTGATTTTTTGAAATCCTCCTCTAATGTCTCAGAATCATTCCATCCTCCAACACTCTTCCACTATCACATCCCATTTTCCCTAACATAAGAAATGGAAGTGATTAATGCATTTATTTTTAAATGTTAACATCTAAATTTATAACTAGATGTTGTTTTTACAGATATGATTAATATGGATAGTCAAACTACAAACTAACAATGAGTTTGTTAGATTAATTATTGCTTTTATTATGTAATTTGAACTATATTGACTAAATTCAAATAGATTGATGTGTTTTTATTGATTAACATCAATTATAATTCATGTGCTTGTATTCTCATGGATTGATGTATATAGTAGATATTATTATCATATTATTTGGATAATTTAACTTATTTTAACAACATGATTGGTTTTACAAAGTGTGTGATTGCAGTACATGTTTCTTCCACTAGTAGGAGGGCATCATTAGCAAGAGATTGATAAATGTAGTTACTAAGGACAAGAAAGATAATTAATTATATATACATTTAATAACTATATATTGATAGTGAACTTAGATGTAGAACCTTCAAGATCACATGAGAAAGGGTAGATAGTAGGTTGTAATAATTTATTTTTCCTTATTTTTGTTTAGTTATTTTGTGTTGTAAAAAGCATCACTAAGCATTTTATATAATTTGATAATCTTGTGTTGTTCATGTTGGTTATTTTTTAAGCGTATAATTAGAGTTCTAATCAGTCTATTATGATTAAAAGTTTGACATATTTGATACATCGACTTAGATTCAATAAAGATACACTGTGATCATGTGTCTTTTGTTAAAGATCAATGTGGGGTCACTATTATTTATCTAAATGAAAATAAGGTCTTATTTATTTATTAATAAAGATAAAAAGGTTTATTGAAAAAATAAGAGCTTATTCTTAAGATTAGGGTTTATATACACTATTTTAATAAAACTATATACATGCATGATCATGCACCTCAAGGCTACCTCATTTAACCTTGAGTTATGAATCTCAACCTAGCCATGAAAGGTGTCCATCTCACTCTCTAAATGAAAAATAAGTTAAAATAATAAATAAGTAATGCTGAAATATTTATAAAATAGAAATAATGAAATTTGAATGGTTGAAAAACAAGCTCAACTTGGAATAGTTAAGGAGGAGGATTGAATTTTGAGAGAACTATGAAAAGTAATAAAATATTATAGACTTATTTTAGTCTCTAGTTGTAATTAACATCCAAAATAGACCTTAAATTATTTAATATAATTATAACCTTATCTTATTATTATTATCTTAAAAGACTTAAAATTTAAAGGCAACATAGAGGATACTCTAGTCTATTTTTAGTGGAGGTCATATCAACTCCAAATGGAATGATAGAGGTCAAAAACAAAGAAGGATTGCATGGTAGTTTGGGATCAGTTGGAAAAAATACATGTAATTAGTTTGGGAAAAAAGTTTATCTATATATACATATTTTGAAAAATAAGAGATAACATCTATTCTAAGGTGGAAAGTGAAGTTTTGTTTTGTAGAGGAGATTAATCTAATATGATTTCAAAGGATAAATGAGAAGGAAAGAAAATATGACCACATGGAAAAACATAAAAGAGATATATATAAAATTTGGAGGAAGAGGATATATAGGCATAAATGAAATACTAGGAAGAATCACTGAGCTCTAAAGACAGTAGAGATTACCTTAGATGCCTTGATAGCATTAGCAAGGAGGTAAATTCATAATATATAGTCTTACTATGAATATTATGATGTATTTCAAGCATGATTTGCATTGTTTTCTTTGCATAAATGGAATATGTTATTCACTATATAAATCAAATATGATTTCTTATATCTAATTTGAATGCCTTAGTTTGTGTTTGATAGTTTATTATTAGCACTGGGTTAAATGCTTTTTGGCTCAAGGAAGACACATCATAGAGTCCTTTCCCTTTTGATTTGAAATTTGTTTAGTATATAAAAAAGGAAAAGATAGATTTTTTCACAGTGTCTATTATATAAATGAGTTTCCTATCCATTATTTTATAATTATGGGTCAATATTTTCACCACCCCCTAAACTCCTCGTATCTGTAAAACTAAACATAATATCATATACTAGTCTTCACACAAAATTTATTATCAACCTAGAAGTGAAATTTGAGTCATGTTATTTTTGTTAGAAGGATAAGAAGAAAAAATATATTTTCCTAATATTTTTGAGTACCTTAAAAACGTGACATCACCTTAGGTATATGATTCACATGTTTCATGCACCATACTACATGGTTAACCCTATGTTTAGCTTATAATCATGTAGATTTGTAGTTTTCATAAGAAAAAACTAAGGTGTGATGTACATTAGGTAAGTAATATCCCATATGCAAAGAATATTAAAAATGAGATTGTATTTTTAAGCAAAATTTTTCAGAGTGTAATGTCCAATTAAGGATGGCAACACTCTATGGCTAGATTGATGATAGTTAATGGTTAGAGAATAGATTATAGGTTGATGGTTTGAGAAGGATTAAGAGTTTATAGACACAATTAAAATCTAAGATGAGAAAACCTTAATTAGTAATTTAATATTCATTTATATATTCATAAGATTTGAAAATTTATGTTTGTAAATTGGATTATGATCAAGTGTAATAAACATCTTGAGATATGAAAGGGATAATATAGACTTGGGTCTATGAAGTATATTACTAAAGAAACGTTGGTTGTCACAATATCAACTTGACACTATATGAACTATTTTAATAAGTTTTAAAGAATATAGAATTTAAGAATAGTGAATAATATGACCATAGGTGAATGAATACGTACTTTGTGAATTATTGGTTAGTGAATTGTGAAATATGATTATGAAATAATTTTGGAATTATTAGACCATGGATGGAATATGAATATATTATGAAGACAAGAACCAAATTAGACATAATAACAAGGGGAAAAATGGGATTAGGGTTCACCTTAATCTATTCCCTAAATATTTTGACTCAACCTAGTGAAGATTATAAAACTATTGTCAAATAATTTGACACCTGGATATGTGTCGTAATGCTTATTCATACTAAAACATAGAAATTATAAAACTATAAAATCATTGTCAAATCCTGATTTTATACTCGATGATTATGAAGCCATTAGAGTACAAATTATTCTAAAACTATTTCTTTGTATGAAAAATAATATTGAGTTTGTTTGCCTGCTAGGTTTAATATCTTTGATCTAGCAGTCAAATTATGCTTGAGAATTAAATTCTATTGGAACAATTATTGTGCATTTTCTCACTCTTGAAATAAAACCCTAATTCTACTTTAGGAAAATTTTAGGTATACGTCTAATACTTATCTCAGGGAATAGATAAAGAAACTTCACGTTGTTGGTATAGGATAATTATGCATTATGCTACCTTTCACATAAATCTTAGTGATTGATTATGTGCATGTTTTCTTGCATATATTTTTGAAAATCATTGTCAAAGTGAGAGGATGATAATGATTCGTATAGGTGGTATGGAACACATGTATGTTTTATCTTCTCACATGCTTAGATATTTACTTCATGGTGAATCATGATTTTTGTTGTGAATATCACTGTGTTTTTAGTTACTAATAAAAAATATAGGTTTGGGTATTGTGGAGATGGAAACTTTAACAATATGTGGATTGGAGAAATCCTTAGTTTTTTTAAATCAAAATTGGGACTAAGGGATGTTATTATAATTACAACAAACTGTTGAGTAAATCATAATATGTAAGTTATACAATAAATACACACAATCAATTTTCAACTTAATATTTTTAGAATGTACTAAAATGGGAAAGTATAAAGGAATGGATGACTTAGCTAGAACTCAATTATGTAGGACTACAATAGTGACTATGAAACTGACTATGAGGTTGTTATGAATCAAGATTAAAGCTCTACATTATCTTAGGATATGGTCATGTTGTTTGGACTAGGATGACTTGCACTGTTGTTTATAGGATGCATCAAGATCCTTTAGGGACTTTTCCCTTTATGTAAATTTTGATTAGTGTACCTTTGCCTATAAATCTTATGTGTATATGTAAATATATTTGATTTATTGTGGGAGCCACTGTGTATCTTATTCTTCACTCAAAACCTTATCTTAATGACAAAGAGGAACAAATATTGTAAAAAGCGGCTAATGGGAGATGGCATAGGTTTGTGTTTGAATTCAACACCCCATGATTTGAGCATTGCCTACATACTAATACTATAAAGAGGGATAAAATTGCATGTAGTTCTCCCATGCTATAGTAGTGTGAATATAATACTAGTGAATGTTATATGCTAGTGTAAACCTAGTGTGATTATGTGCTCAAAATAATGACTTGTAACTTTGCTATTGTATTCAAAGTTAATTCATGACTACATGGGTTGTATGTGATATAACCCCAATAATTGATTTGACCAATCAAATTCACCTAAGGTAAATCTTGTGCCCACTGAGGTGGGTCCACAAGTATTTTATTAATTATGAAAAAGTAAGTACATAGAAAAGGCTGCATATATCTCGTTAACCTTTTTACATAGAAACACATGTATTTATAGGTTTTACTTATGACCAGTAAAACCAACCAACCTAATAAACAACTCCCATGGGAATGCAACCCAAAAGGTAGTTGTTATTTATTAACTCAAAAACATAAATAAAAGTAACTAAAGATTATTAAAGGGGTTGTCTTTATAAAAGATGCATGCCCCTTTACATTATTATTTACCTAACACTATTTATTATTTACTTAACATCCTAACCTAATGTTAAGACATTAGAAAAAATCCTAACAAAGAGTTTGATTTATGTTTGAGTTAATAATCACAACTACTTTTTGGGTTGCATTCCCATGAGAAGTGGTTATTAGGTTAGTTACTTTTACCGACCATAGTTAAAAGCTACAAATTCATGTTTTTATATGTCAAAGGGTTAATGGGATATAGACACCCTTTCATGAACTTATTTTATCTTGATTAATAAAATGCTTGTGGACCTACCTTAGTTGGCACAAGATTTACCTCTAGTAATTCTACTTAGTTAATTCAATTGTTAGGGTTCCATCAGTGGTATCGGAGCATGGTTGAGCTTAGTAGCATGGAAAATGTTTGGTATAAGGAGGCATGATAATATTAGGGTGATTTTTGTTCAAAATACATGGAATATTCATGTGAAATCAAATTTTAAATATACGATATGTTCTTTGGTTAATTTTTTGGTGTGAAAATATTTGAAATATTGTTCAAAAGTCAATATTTTCAAATAAATATTTTTCTAAGCCTATGATTGGTGGATATAATACATTAGAAAGTCAATATTATTGATAAAATATTATTTTTCATGGCTATATGTCTGTAGAAGTCTGAATCTACTCTTTTGAAGCTTTAAAAATCCTTGAGAGGGTGATTATTTGCCTCCAAAACCATTTTTTTGCCTAAAGAGTTAAATTTTCTTATTTGTATGACCCTTTTTGGTTTGAAAAACACTTGTTCATGAGTAAGACAACCTCCATTTATATGTTCCATCATTTGAGAAGTTAGCTAAATATTTTTGTCTAATTTAAAGCCTCCAAACCCTTAAAAATCTGATTTTGATCATTTTGAAAGTTTGTAAAGCAAAATTTTGGAGTTGTTCAACCCATTTAATGAATTTTATGACCTACATATGCATAATAAATAATTATAAAAGTGAAACTGGGATATTTGGTAAGTTTTCATTTATTTTAGAGCCTTAAATTATCATAAACCTTTGTTGAGTCCATCCTGAATGCATTTTCATCATTTTTGTTGAGTTGTATGGCCTCCTAGAGCTTGGTACAACCTCCATGGCATCCCATTACATACAAAAATCTTTAATTTTTCATAAAAACTCTTTCACAGTCCTTATATCTACCTAAAACTCCAAAAAATACACCTTTTATGAGCTCATACAACTTATGCAACCCTGTATAGTTTGTAGAAGTCTAGAAAAGTCAATGTGGCAACCATGGCATCCCAGGTAGCTTATGATATTGGAATGGAAGCAACAAATAAATTTTTCATTTTGGAAAGTCTTATATAGTTCAAGAGAAATATTAGGGTTTTGGGGAGTCCACCAAATTAGAAGCTTTTCAATTCATTTTCACAAATTCACGAATGATTTAATTTCTACTTACAAAAGTATTTTTTTGTCCCTAATGGAAAAATTAGACTTAAGCACATATTTCTCCTTTTATGTGTTGTAAATTCTCATAGAGAAATTAGAAAGCTTTTTTTAGTAAGAACCCTCAAAAGTTGGAGGTCTAGGGTTCAAACCTTCATTTTGGTGAAAAGTACAACTTTTTTATTTGCTTTTTGGGGAATATTCCATTAAAAAAAAATATTTTACATGATTTACATATTGTAAAGGTCTTAACATATGTAAAAGAGTGGTTTTTAGTGAGAGAATAAGGGTCTATAATTAGTGAAATAAGGGTGTAATATTTTGATTTTTGGTGAGGTTAAGTGAAAAACTCATAAAAAATCTCACTTTTTTTTTCTACATGGATGTTAAGTGGATAACCCTGTAGAATCATGTTATTGTGCAAAGTGCTCTCAGTGCATGTGTTGTTATTTTATTTTATCACACTTACTTTCATTTATTGTAATTACTTTCATTTCAAGATGCCAAAGACTCAGAATTTGATTTTAGATGGTGATAGATTAATGATTTATAATTACTCTGATTGGAAATATTTTATGGAAGCTTCATTTGTTTTTAATGAGTTATGGGATATTATAAAGAATGAAAATCCTACATTGCCTATAAAACATGCCAAACTTGATAGTTTTAATCTACATGATTCTAAAGCCTTAGATTTAATCAAGTGTTGTTGTACTTGAGATTCCTGTATACATATTTAAAACTATCTTCATATTACACTTCATAGAAAACCTTATCTATTTATATGATAAAATCCATAAGCATAAGAAGATAGATATCCACATACATTTGTTTACTTTGTCATTAGAAGAAGATGGGGATATGGAAGAGTACATGTATAAGCTGAAGAATATTTTTACTGAGTATACTAAATCTGGGTTTAGAAAAATAGATGATGATCTCATAATTATTTATACATTGAAAGGACTTCCTATGTCCTATAGGAACTTTGTATAAATGTTACATGTCTCTGAAAAGAACATAGGCATAAATTTTGATAAACTAGCTGAGTTGCTTATTCAACATGACCTCTCTCTACCCAAGAAATCCAATAAAATTGAGGAATCCCATGTTTCAGAGTTTAGGCCTAGTTCATCTTCTTCTGCTCAACAAAACTATAAAGGACATAGTTATAGAGGGGTTCAAGGTTATAGAGGAGGTAAATTTCAAAACAAAGGTAGAGGATATAATCAAAATAACTATTCAAATTAATAGTCTATCCATTTTCATTAAAATGAGATCAATAATAGAGGACATGGTGAAAAATATTATAGAGGCACAGGTCAAGGTAGATCAAACATTCAGTGTCAGATGTGGGAAATTTGGTCACATTGCCTCTCAATGTAGGATTCCTTTGAAAAACTTTAGAGACCAGAAAAAGTGACTAAGTCTCATTCTGCTCAATATACTAACCATGATTATGATGAGTTTGATAATGTTGCTCATGAATATGTATTCACTGATTTAGGGAGCATTGCTTATATGGAATATGAGGCTAGAGATGAGTTTAAAGATGTCTAGGTTTTAGATACAGGAGCAACCAAACACATGGCATTCCGCTGAGACTTATTTTGGACTTTCAAATAAGCTTATCTCTCTCCATTATCCTTGGCAAATAATTCTATGGATACTCCATAAGGTCTTGGGTCTATTTAGATTCTTCTTCCTAATGGTTCTATAAAATACTTGGAGATTGTTTGGTATGTTCCTACATTGAAAAAACATCTTCTTTCCTTGGTAACTATTTACAAGAAGGGTTATCAAATTATGCTTGAAAATGGATTCATTTATATCAAATCAGTGAAGGATGGATATAAAACCTTGTATATAGGTTATGAGGATAGAAATTATGTTAGATTACATTTTAAAATGTTTCCTCCCATAGTGTAACTTGCGATAGTTTTTGATACAGGTATAGGTACTATGTCTACACAATGGTTATGACATCTCCATTATGGACATTTGAATGTTCACTCTTTAGTGGACTTGAAAAGATATGGTATGGTAAGTGGTTTACCCAGTTTTTTCAAAGATAGTATTCTTTATGAATCATGTGCTTTGGGAAAACAAAATAGGGAAAAATTTCCTAAGAATTCTTCATGGTGAGTTAGCAAATGTTTATAGTTAGTTCATAGGGATGTTTATGACATGAATAAGTCATCAATTGGAGGGTGTAGGTATTTTGTGTTGTTTATCAATGATTTTTATATGATGACTTGGGTATTTTTCATGAAAAAAAAATTAGAAGTTTTCACTAAGTTTGTTGATTGGTTACACTTAGTTAAAAAGAAATAGTTTCACACTTGGCCACTCTTCGTTCAGACAATGGTGGAGAGTATACTTCAAATGAGTATTTGGATTATTTTTAGGAACATAGAATTCATCAAAAATACATTAATGATTATACTTCACAAAATAATGAAGTATTTGAATGAATGCATGAGACTTTAGAGGGCACAAATTGAGCTATGTTGCACTATAAATAGCTTGATGTAAGTTTTGGGCTGAAGCCATTGGTACTGTAGTGTATTTGAGAAATAGTTCCCATATAATTTAAATTTTGGGATAAAATCCATATGAGACTTGGTATGGGTTTAAACCAAAAGTTAAACACTTGAAAGATTTTGGATGCCTTTATTTCACTTTAGTTCCCACTGAACATAGAACTAAGCTAGATCCATGAAGTCAAAAAAACATCTTTCTTGGATATTCAAAAAATAAAAATGGGTATACTTGCATAGGATATATGTAAATTAATAGTGAGTAGGGATGTGATATTTGATTAATTTGGTACTATGAACATTGCAAATATTGATTCATAATTTGATAGGTTAGAGAGAGGAAGATTGAAAAATGTACTAAGGTATTGAATAATGAGGCTAACTCTCATAGGTTATGGTATTAGAATAGTATCCCTTCCATTTCTTCTAATTATTATAATATTTTACAATTTAATGACATAAAAAATGTTGAAAATTATCTAAGTCTTCTTTTAAATGGTGTACATGATGAGAATTCTGGTGTTCTTGATTTGGACAATTTGGACAAGTATCCAAAATGGGCTCAAAATACTTTTTTTAACTTGACAATGGATGAAGTTGGTCTAACATGTCCTAGGAGTTATTGTAAATAGGTGAAATATGTAATATTTGTTATTAATTCTTCCACTGAGTCATCCACTTTTGAGGAGGCTTCTACTAAACAATTTTAACAAAATGCAATGAAAAGTGAGTATGATGTAATTCTTAAAAATCATAGTTGGGTTTTGGTTGATCCTCCTCCATATAATCAACCCATCATATGCCAATGGGTTTATAGGGTCAAGTATAAATCAAATGGATCCATTTATAAACATAAGGCAAAACTTGTTGCAAAAGGTTATGTGCAACAAGAAGGTATTGAATATGAAGAAATGTTTGCACCAACTACCAAATGACACACTATTCATATGGTAATTACATTAGTAGCATTTAATAGTTGGAAAGTATATTAGATGGGTGTTGAAAGTGCATATCTTAATGGTGATTTATAGAAAGAAGTATACATGAAACAACCCCAAGGTTTTGAGAAAGTGGGTGCAGAGCACAAGGTGTGTAAATTGATCAAAGCTCTCTATGGGCTCAAACAGGTACCCAAGGCTTGGTATGAAAAAATGGATTCTTAATATAATAAAATTGTCTTTGAACATAATGAATTTTTTGATACTCTCTACATTTGAGTGTAGGGTAAGAAATTGGTAATTATTTTTCTCTATGTCAATGACTTGTTTATCACAGGCAATGATGAAAACCATAACAAGTCTATGAAGAAGGAATTAAAAGATGGGTTTGAGATGATAGATATTGGAATTTTTCACTATTATCTTGGCATATAAGTAAATTAAAATAAGCAAACTATTTTTATTTCATAATCTAGGTATATTTTTGAGTTATTAAATAGGGTTGGCATGAATTATTTCAAACCTATCCTCACTCCCATGGAAATTAACTTGAAATTATCTAAGGATGATGGTAGTGACTTTTTTTATGGCACCAAATATAGACATTTAGTGGGAGGTTTGATATACTTGATGACTACTAGGCACAATATATCATTTTTAATTAGAATTTTGTCTAGGTTTATGCATGAGCCTAGATAAATTCATTGGTATGCAACAAAAAAAGTACTTCATTACCTTTAGGGAATGAAAACATATGGCATTGAGTACTGCCACAACAAGAACTTCAAACTTGTTTGGTATTGTGATGTAGGGTTTGGTGGATGATAGAATGTCTACAATAGGATACACTATGCATATGGGTTCACCTGCCATTGCTTGGTATTGTAAGAAGCAAGTTATAGTGTCAAATTCATCAACAAAATAAGAATACATCACAAAATGGGATGCTTCTAGATAAATTGTCTATTTACACTGCATTCTTGAAGATATTCATATTTCTTAGATTACTTCTACACATTTATACATTGATAATTAAAGTATAATCAAGATGTCTAAAAATCTAGTCTTTCATGCCAAAAAAACCATATGGATGTCAAATATCACTATATGTGAATGGTGGTGGTGAAGAAAGCACTTGATCCAATTTATTTCCCAACTACTGATCAAACAACTGACATTTTCACAAAACCCCTTGATAGAATAAAATTTGAAAAATTCAAAGAAATGCTTAACATGTGTCCAAAGTAATAAATTTGGATCATGGGGGGTTTGTTAGGAATTATTCCAAAGTCTTAACATTAGGTTAGGTTGTTAGATTAATAATAAATGTTAAGTAAATAATAAATGTAAAGGGGCATGCATATTGTATAAAGACACCCCATTGAATAATATTTTATTTACTACTTTGATTTATGTTTGAGTTAATAATGACAACTAATTTTTGGGATGCATTCTCATGAAAAGTGCTTACTAGGTTATTTTTTATACCGACCAT
Source organism: Torreya grandis (assembly GCA_037957365.1). Lineage (NCBI taxonomy): Eukaryota > Viridiplantae > Streptophyta > Pinopsida > Cupressales > Taxaceae > Torreya > Torreya grandis. Next base: position 1,813,008 of record JARHVA010000965.1, on the reverse strand, counting down.
ATGTAAAAACTATAAATTTATGTTTTTGTATGTCAAAGGGTTAACGAGATATAGACACCCTTTCATGTAATTATTTTATCTTGATTTATAAAATGCTTGTGGACCTGCCTTAGTGGGCATAAGATTTACCTCCAAATATTCTACTAGGTTAATTCAATTATTAGGGTTCCATCAATATGTACTCAAAATTGGAAAAAATATATATTTTCTTCTCAATGTGCAGTCAAAATATATTTTAAAATTACATTAATGGGAGCCTATTCTATCTAGTGAATAAATGGGTATAAAATATGCTTATATAGTGGCCTTTTTTTAATTTCCTCAAATTTCTCTTGTGGTGATCCATTTTAATGAATTTGAATTTAGGAAATTAGTCATTAATTGGTGAGGGGATGAATCTGGTGGATTTAGACATGACTAGCCTATAGTATTATCCTAAGGGAACAACTTCATTTGAGGAATACAACTAAATTATAAATATTAATTAGTCAAATGATGAGTCTAGGTTGCTTAAAATGAGGAATATGAACATTTAGTATCATAATTTCCTTAAGGTGGAGGGATCATCTACATAGAAGTATATGAATAACATTTTGAAACCATGGAATTTAGCATAGGTTAAGTGTGCATAAAGAGTGGTAACAAGTGCATTATTTTTATCATTAAATATTACTTTTAGTGTCTAAATTTTACCTCTTTTTCTTCTAGTAATGCATCAAAGTGAAAGTACTAGAGTAAAAGAAAGAGTGTTATACCTAAGTTTAAAGGTGTATGAAATGGAGACATGATCTATCTAGAGATACTCATGAGAAGAAATAGCTGGCAAGGCCAATAACACACTCAAATAAGAAAGGGAAATCTAATTATTATTGCTTAAGGACTAATTACATACAAGGCTCTCTTTGATCATTATTATTTTGTATAAGTATATTGGTGCCAATAAATGGGCATAGGAGAGAGCAAGAGAAAAGACTAGAAACATCTAATCCTAGAAGGTTCATGTGACAAGTGTCACATCAAGAAGCTTATCTCTCTAGAATATCCATATACAGATTTAACTTTCCAAAAATTTGTTGTGACAAGTGTCACACATAAATAATTAGTGACTAATATTATGTGAATAAATAATAATTAAGTGCACACAAATTAAATAATCTTATTATAGCTTAGCCTAAGACTAATAATCTAATACCCTCACCTAATAAAATAATTAGGGAAACATAAAAGATGGGTCTTGGCTACTAGCCATGTTAGGTACCGATGTAAAAATAAAATGAAAAAAGAGAGAATAAGGAGAAGGATGGAATGAAGTCACCCCAAGTCCCCCTGAGGATAACTTCCTTCACCCCATGCCAAGGTCAATAATATAAATCTTTCTTAAATGGTAATAATGTAAGGAACCATTTCTGTATGTGGTGAGATAGTCCAAAAATAAAATGTTATTCATGTAGGAAGAAGTGTTAAATGTATTGGTTAATCCTTAAAAAAATGAATAATATTCCTCTATCAAATTTATGTCTGATCTTGGATTACTTGATGTTGTAGAAAATAAAATTGAAGCATCTAAAACACCGTGGCATTAAAAACCTGAGCCAAAAGTCTATGAGCATGTGGCAAGATGAACAATATAATCACCAATAAAAGAAGATAGAGAAAATATCATGTGTTTTTCTAAGTCTTCATAAAGAGTATAACATAAAAAAATGGGATCTCTATGATCAATATGTCTAGAAGATACATCACATGTAGAAAAACTAATGTTGAGGTCACCATGCTAAATAATAGGTTGAATAGGAGATACTATACCCTATAAGTGTCTTCCAGTATCTCTAATAGTATAGCTCATAGAGTGGAATATGTGAGACACAAATCCAAAAGTATGTTCCTCAAAAGAACTAGGCATGTAATCATGTGAATCCAATGTGGGACAAGCAAGAAATGTAGTAACAAGAGCAACAACAAGTTCCATATCAAAAGGTGCAACAACAACATGAGCAGGAGGTGGAGTTACTTTTTATATATCATGAATAATATATGGTGAAAATTCCTCATTTGTATCACTATCAGGAAGTATGTCCTCACTAAGTGAAGATAAATCTTGAGCTTTATCACTATCAAAAGATAAATAATCAAGAGGAGGAGGATAAAGAAGTGATAAAAGTTCCTTTTCCATGTCACCTTCAAGATAAAAATCCTCACAAGAGGATTAGGTGATGGAGAAATTTCATTTATGGCACAATAAAAAAGAACATCCTCAGGAGGAGGAGGAGAAACCTCAACTATGTCATTGTTAAAATATAAATCCTCACTAACTAGAGGAGAAAGAAGTGGAGTAAAATAGGATTTAAAAGATTTATAATGCCCAAAAGAGTCAATATCCTTCCCAAATAATGTTTCAAATTTGTCCCAAACTTCCTTTGGTGACATGGCATCTATAAAATAAAACTGAAAGTTGTCTGAAACATGGAGGCTAATCAAGTAAATAGACTCATCTTCCATGCATGTAATCCAAGATGTATCTTCCTTTAATGTGAATACTAAAAAATCACATTGTACAATGTGCCATAAGCCTTTGCACTACAAAAACATTGTCATCTTTATTTTGTGTTGTAATTAGAAGTGTTGAGGGGCTCAAAGAATTAGGTCTCCATTGTCATAAACAATGAAGAAATTAGGGAGAAGAGTGAATGACCCCCCAACAAAATAAGAACTCCCTCTTACAAAAAATGACTATAAAAAATACATTATTTACAAATTATTTCAACAATAAATTTATTTGTCCCTCTAAAATGTGATAAGATCGTAAAACCATACCTCCAAAAAATATTACAATAATAGCCAAAATAAAGTCAAGTAACTCTATAGGATTACAATAGTTTCCTTTAGGACATTTGGTACCACCAAAAATGCATCTAAAGGTCTTAATTGATTAAAAATTCCCCAATAAAGGTGAAAAATACCCTATTAAAGTTAATTATCCCCTTTTATAAGGAACCTTTCAAAATTACCTTTCTTTTATAGTTAATGGAAATTATTGTTTTTTAAATGGTTAAATTTGTAAATTTACAAATGGAAATTATTTCATAAAATTATTTTCTATTTATTAGAATCAATTTGAGCTAAGAAAAAGATTATTTATTTTATAGATTTTTTTTTAAAATTTAAATTGGAAGGCATTTTCAAAAAATATTTCCTTTAATTAGAAACAAACAAAAAATAAACCAAAATAGTTAAGTGAATCCATCATGTTTGAGTATCTTTACTTTCAAATTCAAACCATTAGATAATACAACATTTGAAGAGGACAAAACTAGATGAATATATGTCTAAAATAAATCAAAAATGTAGATGGACATAATTAAGACACAATAGTATTAAAAATGTGATAACTTTGTTAATACTGAATTAAATTCAAAACTTTAAAAGTTCACAAAAATATTAAATCAAGATGATAATAATCCAAAAACCATTTCAAGAAATTTATTCTTAGTAAAAATCATTTTATGAAACAATAACACATTTTTGTAAGTAATTCCTCAACTACACTCAGCTAGATGCCAACAAAACATAATTTCAAGACAATAAGAATCAAGAGTAAATGAGACAAATGAGACTTAGAATGAGACCCTTATGATAAAATTATCTTGCAAACCAACAAAATATTGTTATTTAATTATTTTCCAAGGTAATCGAGGTTTATGAAAAAAATCTTACTTGAAACGATATTTTGCTCAAACCCTAAAAAAAAAAAAATGTAGATGAAGAATCTCTCCATGTGTGGGAAAAGAGCTAAATGTTGGATTTTGGATGCATTCCTTTGCTTTGATGCCATAAAGGTGTATGTAATGGAGAGAAGGTTTATCCAAAGACAATCACTATAATAAATAGCTCGTAATCCAAGAACACACTCAACTAAGAAAGGGAAATATGATTATTATTGCTTAAGGAGTGATAACATACAAGGCTCTCTTTATTATTCATTATTATGAACAAGTACATTGGTGTCAATAAATAGGCACAAGAAAGAGTAGGAAAGAATACTATAAATATACACTCTTAAAAGGGTCATGTGACAAGTGTCACATTAAGAGGCTTCTTTTTATATAATATCCATAAAGAGAAGAACCTTCCAAATATGTGTTTTGAAAAGTGTCACACACAACTAATTAGTAATTAATATTATGTGAACAAGTAATAATACAAATAATAATTAAGTGTACACAAATTAAATAGTCCTAATTATAGCTTAGCCTAAAATTAATACTATAATAGATATTACCTATGAAGAATGGTTTTGAATGAAGATCACAGTTAAATTTTATTTTATGTAATTATTTTAATGTTAAGTGAGCCATTGTGTTTTTCTAGTTTAAAAAAGGTGACTTAAAGAAGGTGGAACCCTTGGATATTTCTTTGTTGAAATATTTGGATTGGATTGTGCTTATCCCAATCCTCATTGGTATGATAATTGTACTTAAAAACTCAAGGTGAACTTGACTTCATTATCAAAAAATTCAATGTAGTACAATAGCTTATAATCCTTGTATGAACCCCAAAAAATCATTCTGGTGTAAAACACTGAATCAACCATTGTAGATAGAATATGATTCATTTCAATGCAAAACTGGTGTAAAACTAGTGCAAAAATAATATGAACTATCTAGTGTATACAACATAGAGAATGACATGAATAGTCATTCATTTTATATAAATTGGTGTAAAGTCTAAGCAAGAAAGTGATCATATGTTGAAAAATGCTCCCAATATAATATTTGAGTACATGGATTCTGATAATTGAGTAAAAAATTGTCTAACATATTGGAACACATGTCATACAATGATGCTCCCAACCTAAGTGAAATGGTAATAATCATTTGTATACATATAAAATTATTTCTAGGTAACCACTTAATTTTTTTATATAAACAGTAATTCTAAAAAATCTAGAAAAACATTATTTATAATTCCTAGGATGAAAGCACATTATCTTGGACAACCATTACCTGTGTTGTTATCCAAATGGTGTGGTGCTATTTAAATAAGATTTATAGGAAAAATTGAGTATGCACTATGATCAACTGAGAAAATACTATTGTTTAACCTTAAATTTTAGAACATGTTGGATAAGGTTTAGAATATAGAAATAGTTCAAGCGCAAGGGTGATAAACTAATCTATATAAGGACAATTAATTACAAACTAAGATAAATGAATATTCTAAATTATAATATTGAGATATGTTAAATATAAAAAATACTAAATTTGAAAGATGTTCAATTGATTTTAATACCAAAGAGAAATGATACTTAGATAGGTTTAATGTACACAAGCAAATATAGACTAGAAATAAATAGAAAAAATGTAGGATTAATATTCTAGATCAGTTGTTAGATTCTAGAAATTGTAGTTCTATAACTATAGACACTATCATCAGATCTAGAAATTACCATCAACATTAATGTTTAACTATGACACAAGTGCCTAGTACAGAATAATGATTAATTATTGATGTGACCAACTTCATTATTTTGGGTTTTTTTCACCTTTCTACTAATATATTTAGATATGGGATATATGTTGTTGTTCTTTGCTAATTTATCAAACCCTAACTCTTCACCCTTAGAATGAGTTTGCTAAAAATAATTTATTGGGCTCATGGTATTGAGCTAACCTCAAAGAGCCCTATGTAAATCAACACTACCTACATATCTAATACTCTAAGGAGGGCCTTAGAATTATGTAGTTATCCCCTATGTGTGGGAATGTGTGTGAATATTGGTGTAATAAATTATATGAATATGCATGCAATAATCTATCGTGTAACTTAAAAATATCTCTCATGGGTTATTCTTTGAATGTTTTAGACATATAATATGATTTTTCCTATGTTGATATGTAAATAGGGATGAATAAGGTAGAATATCCTAGTTGTGTAGTTGATTTATTGAATTGTAGTAGGTGTTTTCTATATGATTAATGAGAAGTCTTATACTTATATTTATACCACACCTTTTGAAAATATATCATGGTAGGTTTCAATAAGACAAATAATTTGACCCATAGGTTTAGCTATATTTAAAATTTGGATGACTTTTGTCAACTGGACACTAGATAAGGATCTAGACACTACCATTGATGGTAGTGTTTTCTGTGGTTGGTAGTGTCGAGAAGGCTAGAAAATAAGTATAGATATAAAATTGATAGTGAAATTTTTTTATTAGGTTTTAAATTTTTTCAGCAGTGTAGGGGACCTGAGTCATCATAATTATATGGATTAGACTAAGAGATAATCATTTAGGCGTATTGAGATGGTAAAAGCAAGCCTATCGACAGTAGGGAGGTCTAGAACCAAAGGGTAGATACTTGATTGATATTTGTCAAATATACATGATTAACATGCTATAAATATTTAGTTTTAGTATCTACATCCCCCCTAACTTTAATCTAGTAATGCATAATGATGAAATTACTAGTTTTAATGAAATAAATGCATACATGTGTGTGTAAATCAAACCTTACCTTTACTTGATCCCATTTTGAGTGTTTTTTTGGTGTATGACATGTAAATAAGAGCATATTATAGTGTAAATTAGTGCATATAATCTAAAATTTGAAAATTTTGAAATTCTTGAAAAGAAAGACAATAAGGAAGGAGGAATGCACATGTGTGTCGATGCAACCATGTTGTCTCTTGATACTTTAACTTGATAAAGGTGATCTCTTATGAAGCATTGGAGCCAAAAAATGTTTAGATATAAACCTTGGAGATTTAAAGAGGAAGATTATAAGGTATTATGCCCCAATTTAGTGAAATATGAGTTGTGACATGACCATTTAGATCATTATATCTCAATTGCACAACTCAAGTGTGAATATGTAATATGGTAAAGGTGAGTGATTTAATTGACTCATACTATAAATATAGTGATATTGGATGATTTAATCACTCCAACTTATTACTTTGGTGAGGTTTAATGGTTTAATCACTTCAACCTATAAAATAAACCAAACTATTGTAGTAGACAAGGATCTATAATAGTGCATTTTGGTGTAATCAGTACATCTTGGTGAATAGTAAATTGGTAAATTGGAAATTTTTTGGTGTAAAATAATAACATATGCACATCTAATATGTCTCAACTGGAGTATATGTGTCATAAATCTTAAAAAATATATTTCAAATCTATGCAATGTATAGGATTCTGACCCAAATGTATATATGAATCATGAAATTAAACTGGAGATTATCAAAATGTGGAGGTCATGTCTTTAAGATATGCCTCTAATGAAATATAGAGATGCTAAGTAAGAGAGTGAGTTTGGAGGTCATGTCTTTATGACATGCCCCCACTAAAATCTATAAACTGAGAAAATATTAAAGTGTGGAGGTCATGTCTTTATGACATGGCCCCATTTAATTCTAGAAATTGTGAAAAATGTGGAGGTAATGCTTCTATAACATTACCCCATTGGGATGGCCCCCATTTTGAGGTGAGATAAATATAATATGGTAGGTACCTTACATAAAAAATATAAGGTAGTTGTATAATGTGTATTGATCATGCAACATATAGGTATAACATCTTGAAGTAAAAATATAAATGAAGCTCGTAGTATGTTATCACATCAAGTCATAAGATGCATTATATAGATCATGATAATGTATAGAGAGTAGAAATACAAGATCATCAAATAATCAAGCACACACATAAGAACACTTAATGTAATGCAAAAGAGGAGTCCAAAGAGACATCATATAACGGGCATGTTTAAATGTCACATAATCAAAAGGAATGACATATTAAAATGTCCAATAAACATATAATGGCATAGGGTCCAAAAATAAAGGAAAATATTAAAATATTACACAAACATGACAATATCAAGCAATGGAGTACACTCGAAGAAGTGAAAAATAAATAAATAATAAGCAACCAACATAAGCATTTCAGACTAGTCCTTGCATATACGTGTTAATAAATATATTATGTAACATAGCATATCAAGTACACTATGAAAAATATGAGCATGGATATAGACATGTGTAAGTGTTAGTATGTAATATTAAACATGATAATGTATAAATGGTTATAAAGGATATGTAACCTACATCAATTATGATCAAAGGAGCAGATGCCCCCAACGTACTATATGATGTAGGTAGTGGAAAGATCTAACATATGTAAGTGCTTATATCATGTGTCTGGGTATGCCTGTATCACACTCAAGTATATGTGAAACATAGGTGTATATATAAATGAAATTATATGTTATTTATTAACATTAATCAAATAACATAGATTCCAAGGTGCTAATAAAATAAGGGAATGTTGAATATTTTTGTAAATTTGAATGTTTTTATATTTTCTTGGATATTTATTTTTTTATGGTATTTTTAGAGTGTTTTAAAATTGTACAAGCTATCCAATGATCTAAATATGAAGATGAGAATATGCAAGAGTGTTAAATGAATAACATTTCTTGAATGAAATGTGTTATATGTGTGCATAGGAGAATCAGAAAGTGTATCATTTTCTTTTGGTAAGTTTGTACTTGGTATCTTTGGTTTGCCTTTATTTGTATTTGGTTTTGCATCTATTGGTGATGGATTTAACCGATATGTACTAGGTCATATGGGTATGAATTTATTATGTCGTAAGTTATCGAGTGGATTAAAACATAGTTTGTTAAAATTGTTCATCTAAAGATTGCTTACCCTCAATATGAACAGTGAGAGTAGAATGATTTTGATATGAGGAAGGGCTTTTAGTTTCTCCCTTTGTAACCACATTTAGAAATTTAAAATTTTCAAGTGTCTATTTTTAATCTCTTGTGTTATAAGTTCTAATTTAAACATTTAATTTGCCCATTGCTCTTTTTGTAACATTGCTTTTTGTATTTTTTCCATTTTTACCCATTCTTGCTCCAAGTTTGTCTTTTCTTGTTTTGTTTGTGCATTTTCATTATATCTTTTTTCAATTTAAGGTTTTCATTATTATACATTAACAAAGTGAATATGCATATTCGAGATATTTACAATAGTATTTCCAATATATCCCAAGCCTTGGTTATCATTATAATCAGTTGTGGAGATAGGATGAGTGATGCTGTGTGCATGTTTTCCCAATCCTTGGCCATGATAACCAAATTGGTGTAGTTTTTATCCAAAACCATATTCTTTTGAAATATAAGAATAATTATTAAGATGGAGATTTGTATCCTTTTTTGGGTCTAATTGTGCCTTTTGAAAAAAAATTCTTTAAATTATTATTTGGTACCCATATTTATTCTTTTTACACTTGTGCTTTAGGAGAGGTACTCATAATGTGAGTGGGTTGCTTGATTGATCTATCAATGATATGATCACCAATATCAATTACCTTTCATATTTTTTTATTCAAGTAAAAAAATAAAATAAATTGTATGATGCCCATGCATTCTATGATATGCACACTAGTATTTTGATCTACTTATAAGATGTAGAGGAGGTAGTTGAATCACTTTATTTCAAAGCATTTTTATTTGAATTTCACTTGGGATCTTATTGGAATTTTGTTCAATTTTGGAATTGCTTATTTTAAATATATATATATTTTTGTAGTTTTTCATTTGAATATGAAATGTTGTTGGGCACAACATTGCTAGATGAAGATACAAACACATGATTAACACTAACATAGTTTAGATTATGTAGGTATGCAATCTGATTTTTAAATAATGTGAACCTTGAATTGAAATACTAATTTTGATTTTTTAATGATTCTACTAATTTTCTCATAGTTTTGTTTTTATATTTTAGGTATTTGTAAGCACAAACCCTAGGTAATTCATATTGAATATTCATACCCACACCATCTAGAGGGGTTGTGGAGGTGGAGGGGTTTGAGGAAGGATAAGTACAATAGGATGGGCCACCTTACCCCATGGAATAGTGATAACATGGATATGATTAGAGGGATGGTAGTTATCACCCTCCTTAGGGTGAGGAGGAGGAAGGGGCTCAATATTATTTCAATACAGGTGTAAAGAGATATTAAAATTTGATCTTATTTTAAAACACTCTCTTTGACTTGATCAATTTGATTACTCATTTGATTATATATCTGATTGATTTAGCATAAAAAATAATGACTATGATTGTGTTATATGATAAAGTATCCAATATATATATATATATATATATATATATATATATATATTGAACACGATTTTGGGAAAATAAATTTTGATGTTTAAATTTTGAATACTTTGAAATAAAAAATTAGAATTCATGAAAATAATAAATTAGAAAACCTTAGGTCAATCTATGGTTTGGAGACAAAATTTTGGGTTCACCAAATGTTTAACCCTAAATTTTAAAATATGTTGGATAGGGTTAAGAATGTATAAATAGTTTAAGCACAAGGGTGATAAACTAATCTATAGGAAGCTAATTAATTGTAAACTTAGATAAATCAATAATCTAAATTATAATACTGAGATATGCTAAATATAAAAAGTACCAAATTAAAAATATGTTTAATTGATTTCAATACTAAAGAGAAATGATAATTAGTTGGATTTATTGTGCATAAATATATTTGGACTAGAAACATGTAATAAGTATGAAATATTAATATTCTAGATCAATCATCAAATTTTGAAAATTATACTTCTATAGCTGCATACACTACCATTGAATCTGGACACTCCCATCGATGTTAGTGTCTGAATATGATGCAAGTGTCTAATACATAATAATGAATGGATCTCAATGTGATAAAATTCATTGTTTTGGGTTTTCATTCACATTTTTAATGATATATTCAGATATTTGATTCAATTTATTACTCTTCGATAATTGATCAGACCCTAGATCTTGACCCTCCTTGAACCTTATAATGAGTTTGTTAAGAATGGGTTAGTGGAATCACGGTGTCAAGTTAACCTCAAAATACCCCTATATCAATGAGTGTTTCCTACATATTTATTACTCTAAAGAGGGCCTCAGATTTATGTAGTTATCCCTTATGTGTGGAATGTGTGTGCATAATGGTGCAATATACTATATGAAGATACATGTAGTGATCTAAGTTATAACTTGAAAAATATAACTCATGAGCTACTCTTTTAATGTTGAATACCTATAATATGATTTATCTTATGCTTGATTTTTAAATAGGGATGAATATGTTAGAATATCTTGGTTGTGTAGAATATCTATATGATTAGTGAGAAGGTTTATACTTATATTTATACCACACCTTTTGAAAATATCTCATGGGAGGGTTCAATAAGAAAATAGGTCAACCCATAGGTTTTAATATATTTTAAATTTTGATGATTTTTGGAAAATAGACACTAGATAATGATCTAGACACTATCTTCGATAGTGGTGCTCCTCTATGGTTGGTAGTGTCTATAAGGCTAAAAATAAGCATGGATCTAAACTGACAGTGAAATATGTTTGTTAAGTTTTAATTTTTTTTTGTATTTCAAGGAACTTAGGTCATCATAATGATATGGATCAAACTAAGAGTTAATATTTTAGGCATATTGAGATGGTGAATACAAACCTTTCAGTAACAAAGAGGTCTAGAACTAAAGTCTAGAGGCTTGATTGATATTTTAAAAATGTATGAGACTGAGATGATATCAATATTTAGTTTTAGTATCTAAAATTATTACTTTTTTGTATGTATTACAATGTTGTATCTTAGTCTTAAGATAAGCCATTGTGCATGTCCCTTCTTTTCAGATGAGTTATGAACCCTACATAATAACTTAGATGAAAAGAAAAGTTATGTAAATGATGTTATAGAAAAATTTAAATATGGATTAATAATGATAACATTGGGATTCATGGAATCATATTGATAATCTAAGAAAATTAGTAATTTATGATATATGTAGAGTCAATAATAAATAGTGTCATGTCTAGATAGATGTTAGCAATTTGGCAGTGAATAATGATCATATGCTAAGTAAGTGAAACTGATATACAACTACTTGAGGAAGATGCATGATATAGATAATGGTATAAGAAAATAAGTTATATGCATAATATTCATCATGGCATCAAAGTAATGAATAAAATGTATCATGCAAGAGTCATGGCCATGATGCACACACAAAGAGTACATGCAAGAGCACACAAAGTAATCAAGAAGGCCAAGGGGCCACATATTAGGAACATGGTCAAATGTAATTAACATGTATACAAATACACACATAAGGATTAGATCCACAATCAAGGACATGTTTGAATGCCCATGATCCATATAAATGAATACACACAAACCATGAAGTAAAAAATCAAACACAATAAACATTCATGATTAAGTGAAATTGATATACATAAGAAATTTGAAACATCATCATATATAAAAACTCATATATCTAGTGAGATATAAATGTGAAATTAAGTGATAAAATAATAGAATTTTTGTGCAATGTATTTTACTAAAGTAGGAACAATAAGAATAGTTTAGAGTGATAAAACATGTGTAAAATATGCCCCCAATGAACTTGTGATGAAAACAAGTTGTATAAGGCCTCATACTATTTTTAATATGATAAATTAGAATATATGTTCACTAGGAGAAGTCCAATGCAATAGGACAAGATTGTAATGTGTGACTATCTAGAGTAGTGTGGTTTTGTTAGTGTAAAGTTTCTAGGTCTGATATTATATCACCACCCACAACTACATCTTAAAATGACAACCTCAAGTACATTTTTGAATAATAATTGATATAAAATTGAATATATAGAAGTATGGTATATATTGAATCACAAATCAATTAATGTAAATGAACTACACATATCATTCAAAGGACCCAATTTTTAGGATTTTTAGATTTTTTTTGTGTGTAGATATTTATATGAAACTTATAAAAATATAACAATATATCCAAAGGATGTGGATAATCAAATGATGGATCTAGTGGAATATTATTGATTTATGGATACTGAATCTTGTTAAAATCACATATATAATCATTAGTGTGATCATCATACCACTCATTAT